>MCJB01023402.1:43481-54259 GCA_002018475.1 Nicotiana obtusifolia | reverse complement strand
CCCCCCTAGAAGATTCAGGGATTGTATAAACGAAGAAGATGGTCGATGGTGAACAAGAACCCATCGATTTTGTTCACAAGAACCGGAGGAGGATCACGATCTTTCAGAGTGATGGATGAATTTGGCGTAGGCACATATTGTACCTTCTGCAGAAATCTAAAATGACCGGGTCCACCAGGCCTAATGTAAAGGGATAAGTGTAAACACTTACGTATTCCTTGACATAGGTGGTAATGGCTTCATTGGGGTAGGGGACCACTATGTCTTTATCAGCCCAGTTGCAATCTTTTTGGACCCAGGAAGGACCTCTTTGGTAATCGAGCAGGTGTATCTCGAGATCTCCTCACACCGGCCCTGTACGAAGGAAGAATTTTCAACCTTGAAATCAACATTGACTGAGCCTCAGTAGCCGGCCACGAAATTTAAGAAGCTTCTTTTTGGGGGACAATTTTTAGAAGTCTTTGCCATTTCTTTAGAAAATGGAGGAAAATCTGAGAAAGGTGAAGAAAGAAAGGAAGTTGAAGGATTAGACTTGTTTTCTTGAGATGAAGATGGGTAAAAATTCTTGCGAAGGACCTCGAATAACCGGGATAAAAGTGCTAAAGAATATTGAAATCTTAAAAGTACGAGGGTAGAAGGTTTGGATGTAAAATTAAAATGAACAAGGGATGGGGTATTTATAGTAGTTCAACGGCGTTTCTCATCCAGAGACGGCCGACCGGCGGCTGACATGCATTTAATGCCATTATGACTTGACTGACGAGACGTTTCAGTTGTTTTGTCATTTCAGTCACGGTGTATCGTAGTAAGAATCGGAAGCTCATGTCGTTTCTCGTAGTTTCCTCTTCGAAAAATGAGGGGACTATTTGTAAACAGGTAAAATAAAGCTCATGGTGCATCCTAGCCTCCGACAAAATAAGCCATGCTCGAGGCATGACAACAAGGGACCGAAATCGAGCTAAAGTCCCACCGTGCCAGAACCCGGGGGCATGACACCTGCCTTCGAGAATATCAAGGCCATGATCCAGAATCAATCCTAGACTCGAACGACTTCGAAGAACATTGTCGGACAATCCAGCATAGCCAACAGAAGGCCGAAATATCCGTGACCGGCGAATATTACGGCTGGGATCTCGGCACGTATCGATAAAGAACCGAGAATCAGTAAATCAGAAGATTTTTTACTTTCTATAGAGTTGTACCTAAAATAGGACTCCCCTACTATATAAAGAGGGTCTGATAATTCACGAAACACATTGTAACACGCATTCAAAACCAATATATTATTATTTTTCTCTGTCGTTAGCTCTTGATCTTTTTCAACAATTTACCGGTCGTGGCGAGCCCGACTCGAGAGTGGCTATTTCACTAAGGCTGAAACTATTCAACTCATGTGGTTTGAACTTATCTTATCTTTATTTATTCTATGGTAACTTAATTTATCGCTTTGTATCAAGTTAATCCGTGTATCCTTGAAACCATTACAAATTTAATTGTTATCCGATTTTGAAGGTAAACAAAAACATAAAAGAATTCTTCATAGAAGCTAGCTACAATAGTGACATTAGCTCTTTCTTGTCCTTGAAGCATTTTCCTTCAAAAAATCCTGTAACATCGTCATAATAATAGTTGTATTGTGTAGCTAGAGACTCATGGACACCTTCTATTTAAGAAGGACGCCCCATTCTAGAAGAATGCCCGACAATATTCCCGTGGGGGAGCTCTTTCGCGACGTTTGTACTTTCTGCACGATGGGAGTTTATTTCATTTTCATCAAATCCATCCGAACCTTGATTAAATTCACTGAAGCTATCTTTTACTATTTCTTCCTCATTTACTTCTACCATTAGTGACTAAGGTGGTAGTGGTGGTGTAACTGTAATATTTGAAGTTTGCTGAGACCTTTCAAATGGAACTTTAACCGCTTCTTTGGCTACAAATATGTTTAAACAAGGCCCAATAACTTCGCTTGAAATATCACGGATACATACGTAAATTATGGTCATTCTATAAATTTTGTTCCACGTCGGTGCAGAACTAAGCATACAAGTAATTTTCGCCTCCTAGGTGAACAAGTTAATTCGCCACATTTTATGATGATATATGGCAAAATCGTTATATGTAGTCGTCTTAATATCCGAATTTCAAGTCTAATTATTTGGCTCCTCAACCCATTCACCAGAATAAAAACTGCATATAATGTATAGTCTACCATCAGTCTATTGAAATCAGTGATTTATTTAAGGGAAAATGGCCAAATATACTCCTTTCACTTTAGAATATTGTGTATATTTAACCTATGTTATACTATCCGGCCATATTTACCGCTACCATCAGTAAACTTTTAAAAATTACCTCATGATCTGTTAGGTAATCCAAAATCTCCCAATTTCCTTTTATTTAAATCACTTGTTGTTCTTCTTGCTCCACTATTTATATAAATTACTATTGATGTACTAGACCACACAAATTATTCATGAATATTTTTAATTACTAATGCAGCTGCTCATCGTGTATATACATGTATATTTGAATATATTTTGTTATTGTCTAGTTAGTGTAAAGTTCGATCGATGTGGGTATCTTCCACGAGATGACTGTGCATAAGTGATGTGTTAACAATTTGAGCAATGGAGGTAGGATCAGATATGGAGATTCCATTATACTTGAGATTTAGAGACTCGGGGGCAGACTATTATTTGATTGCGGTTTTGTGAAGAATTCGATAATTGACGGCATGTGTTATGGACAGGTTGCTATGGACTTTTGAAAGTTATTTACCTGTTTGGGAATGATCAAATTGGTTTGGGGGCTATTTGTTGGCCTAAAGAGAATGTGTGTTCTATATTGGATCGAGTTTGCTTACTCTTACGCAGCTGTTGCTGTAGGTATATACCGTAGAATTCAGTGAGTATATTAATTGTATATTATATGCAGCTAATTATCCTATCCTCACAAGGTAGGGGTTGGGTCTGCGCACACACTACCCTCCTTAGACATTACGGTGTGAGATAATACTGGGTATGTTATTTTTTTTGTTGTTGTTGTTGTTGTATGCAGCTGATTATCATGTATGTACATGTATATTCAAATATATATTTTTATTGTATGATTAGTATAAAGTTCAATTGATTAACTTAAGAGTGCACAATGTGTAAGCATTTACTTAAAGTAAAGTGGAATTCGACAATGTAAAGTCTCCGAGTAATTTCAACTTCAATCACTAATACTTGCAAAGTCTCCATATATTGGTGCAATAAATTCATTAAAATTGGGATGTTGTAAATACTTTTAGAATTTAGAAAGTCTAGCTAATTTAAAAGTTTCAATTTACTATACTTTGTTTATTCAAATGTATTATTTAATATTTTTTTTCTTATTTTTTTCTCTTATTTTTTTCCTCTAATTCAGGAAGCAGGTAAATGCCAGTTATTTTAAAAATCGTAGACCAAGAAGAATAACAAGTGATTTAAATAAAAGGAATTTGGGAGATTTTGGATTACTTAGCAGATCAAGGGGTATTTTTAAAAGTTTTTTGATAGTAGAGATAAATTTAGCCTCATAGTATAATGACGGGGATAAATTTGGCTCGATAATATAATAAAGGTTAAATATAGACAATATATGAAAGTAAAGGGGTATATTTGACCCTTTTCCCAAATCACAATTGCATAGAACTATGGCTTAGATTTATAGAACCCGAAATGCATATTGATGATGAAGAGGATATTTAACCATTTACCAACTGAACAGAGTGCACAATATATACCTTAGAAGTAATTCTCAATCTAACATATCGTCAAATCCAGCTCAAAATCGATAAATTTGAGCTTTCTCTCTAAATTCAATTATCTACTAATGGGATGCGAATGTAGCTTTGAGATGAAAGAGGGAAGAATGGAGAAGCCACAACTGTGCTCTATGCGACGAATGGAGGAAAACGTTAGCAAAATGAGAGAAAACGGTAGATTTTAACGCCAAAACAAGAAGAAGAGAGTGGAGGGTGACGAGAAATGGATTTTTGGGGATTTTGTTTTCTATTCTTGAAAATAATAACTTTTATATATTATGACCAATGTATAATATATAAAACGTTGGGGGTTAGGGTTTGAACTTCTATTTTTAACTTTTCATTAGCGAGTATCAACAATTAATGCCTAATTAATGAGTGAAAATAGCATGTGTTAGCCATTTTTCGGATTGATAATTGAAAAATAGACAGTATTTACAAAGTTATTTGAAAAATAACCACTATCTTATAGGGAGATAAAATTTGGCCAAAAATGCCCTAGTTGAAACACGAAAAGTTCCAGCATGATATGATGGATTATGGATTTTGCGATAAACTTCCAGCATATTATGTTGGAACTCCATTACATTATGAAATTCCAGTATAGTATGCTGGAATCTCATATATGAAATATTCGAACTCCAACATATTATGCTCGCATTTTTTCAGATTTTTAAGGGTGTTTTTGTTCATAATTTATTTTTACATGAAAAAGTAGCTAAAGTTTGATTACTTTTGAAACTGTGACTAATTTTCAATTAGCAATTGCAAATCAGGCTATTTTTGAATTTTGTTCTCAATTAATGAAGAAGGTCGCATGACCAATAATAAAATGGGTCAAGTGGTTTTACGGGTCTTTTCAAACTTGTTTTTAGTTTTATGACTCTATTTTTTTTTTTTTTTTTAACTTTTATGACCAATACGAGAGATTTACTTTTATACATAATAGATTTAAAAAAGTCATTTTTTTAATTTTAAAATTGTAATGGAGTACGGTGCCCATCTCCTATAATTAAAACTTGAAGATCAAGTTTCAATGAGGTCGACTGACCAACTATCCCCTAATTACGTTCATTTTTGAAGAATTAACTCAAATAGTCATTCAATCGCTTAAACTAAAAATAGCAAGTTGAGTTATAATACTGTTAGAAAAATTAAACAATGAATACACCGGCTTTTTGTGTAAATATCCCTTCATTTTTTGGGTCACATGACTTTAGGGCTTTAAGCTCCTCCATCTAAGAACCCACCGTCAAAATGGGCCGGGTCTACTAGAAGTTGAGGGTTTTTCCAGTAATTGGGCAAAGGGTTTTAGGCCTCGCACTCAAACCAAGCTTTTCTCCCTTTCCTATATAGCCGCAGTCAGCAAGAAGAAGTCGAAGAAGAAGGGAAACAAAACAAATTCCTTTCTTCTATTTTGTTTATTTATTTATTTTTCGTATTCAGAGTTCCAACACGCACGAAAGTTGCAATGGCTACTCTCGTTCCTCCGTCAACTACAGTTCCACCAGCGGCAGGTTCAAAATCGCCGACAGTCGAATCGGAGAAAGTTGATTACTTGAACTTGCCTTGTCCCATTCCTTATGAAGAAATTCATCGCGAAGCTCTCAGTTAGTATCATCTTTTATTACTTTGATAATGATCGTTGTTGCTTTAATTATTTTTACACAGTGAATTTGGTGGGACGTCAATATAAAATATAAGTATTTCTATTACTTTATATTTTTATTATTATGTTTTATTTTGTATAATATTGGCCTAAGATGAGTTTGTAAGGAGTAACATGGTCGAAATGATCAGTGGCGGAGACCAGATTTTAATGCAATAATATAATGAAATGAGTTTGAGTAGAGCGGAATAGATATAGAGGATTAATATCGCAGACCTAGTTAGGACGTCCTGAATTGTTTAAGAATAGCGGAATGGTTGTAGAAGATTTGATAGCATAACAAATAGAACAGAATGGATATGGTAGATGTAGAACATCACTTTGGTTCAGGCCCTGTATATATGTGTTAATGAATTTACTAAATATGCACAAATAATAGATTTTGAACCCATTTAATCGAATGAGTTGTGGTAGAATTCTGAATGTGAACCATATTGGCCTATGTATATAGTAGACCCAGTGAGTTGGGTGGTAGGATAATGAAATGGTTAGGAGCAGAATGCATAAAGAAGATTTATAGTGAATTCTAACTAGTTTTTAATTGAGTCATAGTTGCTTTCCTGTTGTCTGCAGATTGTTTGGTGTATTCTAAGAAATGTAATGCAATCAAAATATGCAGTTTCAGTTACATATGTTTTGTTGTTGTTGCTGTTAAAACCCCGCTCACCTGGTTTCACAAAGGCAGTGCAAAATTGAACCTATATTTACTCAATGGATACAATCAGCTCATGGTAAAACTTCATATTGCTACGGTACATGCGCTTTCTGAATTTGAACTTCAAGTGCATTCTATGTCTGCTGAAAGAGTAATTTCAGTATTAGTGAATTTATTAGGTGGGGTTCAGTATGTGTTGAGGATTATGTAATGCGAATGATTTGGTGGAAATCTGTTATGAATAATCTCGTACATATGTGATAGAAAGTAGAAACATGGAAGTAAAGGCTGTTATATAAAATATTAAAAAACATGTAATGTTTGGAAGTACAACAACAACATATCCAATATTATCCCACAGTGTGGGGTTTGAGGAGGGTAGTGTATACTCAGACCTTACCCCTATCTTGTAAGGATGGAAAGGTTGTTTCCAATAGACCCTCGGCTCAGGAAAGTATAAGCACCACATTAATGAAAATATAGACAAGAAAGGACAGTATCAAAAACCATATAAAAGCAGAATAAAAACAAGATAGTAAGATGATCAACAATGAAAGAAAACAACGGTTAGTCATAAACACCTACTACCAATAGAAAGCAAGACTGCATGCTAATATTATTGTTATGAACACTGTAGACTACCTATTCTACTACCCTAATCCTCAACCTCCATACCTTCCTATCAAGGGTCATGTCCTTGGTCAGCTGAAACTGCGCCATGTCTTGCCTAATCACCTCTCCGCACCTCTTCTTTAGCCTGCCCCTACCTCGTTGTATGCCCTCCACTGTCAACCTCTCTCACCTCCTCATAGGAGCGTCTGTGCTCCTCCTCCTCAAATGGACAAACCACCTAAGCCGCGCTTCCCAACATCTTGTCCTCAATAGAGGCTACACCCACCTTGTCGCGAATAACCTTATTTCTGATCCTATCTAACCTGGCGTGCCCACACATCCGTCGTAACATCCTCATTTCTGCTACTTTCATCTCTTGGACATGAGCGATCTTGACTGGCCAACACCAGTCCCATACAATATCGTTGGTCTGATCGCTACTCTATAAAACTTACGCTCAAGTTTTGGTGAACCTTCTTATCACACAAAACACTGGAAGTGAGTCTCCATTTCATCCACCCTGCCCTAATAAGATGTGTGACAATTTCATCAATTTCCCCATCCCCTGAATAATAGACACAAGGTACTTAAAACTTCCTCTCTTAGGGATGATCTGAGAGTCCAGCTTCACCTCCACTTCCCTGCTCGAGTCTCGCCACTGAACTTACTCTCCAAGTATTCTGTCTTGGTCCTGCTCAACTTGAAACCTTTAGATTTCAGGGTCTGCTTCCATACCTCTAATTGTGCGTTGACACCGTCTTGCATCTCGTCAAGTAGTCACTTGATGTTTGGAAGTCACTTAGAGAGGTCAAAGTAGTAAGTCTATGCAAGCTATTTAATGTTGTGTAAAATGATGCCACACAGACGGACTTTTGTTTTGATGTAGAAGAACAAAAGAAATTTTCGTAGTTTGGTGGTGTGTCATGGTATTAAACAGTTATATGATGAAATTTAAGGAAAGTGTCAATGAACCAAATTCGGTTTGTGCTTGGTAGACTATACCATATTTATATTTTTCTTAGAAGAGTTATGAAAATTTTTAGATAGTGGAAGAATGATATCCCCATGACGGGTAGTGATACAAAGAAAGCATATGACAAAGTGCCAATAAGGGGCTTTTTGTTTGTATTTGAGAAGAAAGGATCCATATCAAGTACATATAACAATGGACGCAAGGATTTGTATCTAGGTGAGCATAATCTGGCTCAGACACTACACTATCCAAAAAACAATTGATATAATGGTTTGGATGAAGGAGCAGTTACTAGTGTGAGAACTGAGGGAGGAGTTTTGAATTACTGTGAGTTTACTCCAACTGTCTCTACCTTGAGCTAATACTTGTTACACCTACATTAGGTTTCTCTTGTCCGGACTTATTGTATTCTAGTTAGATATTTATTTATGTAAGGATAAGTGTGAGATCCGGAGAACCTCTAGTGGTAGAGAACTCCAATTTTTCCTTAAAAGTATAAATTATTTAATATTTAGAATAGATGAAATGGGATTGAATAGAGCAGAATGGATACAAGATTCAAATATCTAACCTTCACTGGTTTGAAATCGAGTGATAGTTGATTATTGTTGTGAACGTTTTCTAGGTTTAGCAAGAAAGACCGCCTCTTCATTCAAAATCAACAATTCATTTAAAAAAGAGGTTGTGCTAGGAGTTGTTAGATGCATCATGTGTGCCTGTTTCAACTAAAGTTATTTCAAGTAGTCCTCTTTATCAAAACCTTGAGCTAGTTGTTTAAACCACTATTAGGTTAAAGCAATGCTGTGGCTTCTATTGCAGTTTTAGTTTTTCCTTTTACGTTCATATTTGACAGGCTTTGGTGCTCTTAAGTCTGACACTTACTCCTATATTTCTGTTATTGTTATTGCTTTTGTGAAGGGAATAACCAATTAATGTCTCTATTGGCAGTGTCTTTAAAGCCGGAGCTTTTTGAAGGATTGCGTTTTGACTTTACCAAAGGACTTAATCAGAGATTTTCACTCAGTCATAGGTAGATTTTACATACTTGAAAAATATATCATATTTGTTGCTATGTTATCTCTATTGATAGAGGGAGAGAGGTGTTTTCTTAGTGATAATAAATGCATTCACCTTTTCTCAGTGTTTTTATGGGGCCTACAGAACTTCCTACTCAGTCTACAGACATAGTTAAAATACCAACTGCCCACTACGAGTTTGGTGCTAACTTTATAGATCCAAAGGTCTGTAGTTGATTTTATTCTTTCCCAGTGCCTGAACTCGTTGAGGATCTAATTCTGGCAGAAATGACTTCTGATATTGTTACAGATGATGCTTATTGGGAGAGTATTGACAGACGGGAGGGTGAATGCTAGGGTGAAGTGTGATTTGTCTGAGAATCTTTCGTTGAAAGCCAATGGTCAAGTAAATATTTGATATTTTCAACTGTTGCTTTCCCTTCCATAATTTTATGTGGAGCGACTGGCATATCTCACAATTTGAATCATCTTAACAGCTAACTGGTGAACCGCACATGTCGCATGGCATGGTTAATTTCGACTACAAGGTAGGCATGCATATGTTTTAATAAGATTTAATTGGTGCATCCAGGCCAGACTACACACTTCCTATTTCATTCAAGTAGTAATATTCACATTTCATGCTGTAGGCCATTTGACTTGGGGATAATGATTGTTGTATGCCTTTGTTGTTGTATATAAGGGTAAAGACTACAGGACTCAATTTCAACTTGGCAATGGTGCATTATTTGGAGCCAGCTACATCCAGGTATCATATAAATTTGTTACTCTCTATTGAAAATAATGAATACGTCCTAGAAGACTGAAAATATTCAGAAAGTAAATGGCCTTTTCTCAGCCCATTGGTTATACTGCTTTAGTCATTTATGTCCTCAAGTTGCGTGACATATTGTGAAGTTTCAGACATAGTTTTAGTGGTTCAGAAAACTTGTACTCAATGGGTTGAGTTGGAATAAGGTGTTGTCACTGTACAGTTGTGTGTAGGTAAAAAAAATGAAAGATAATAATGTGTAACATCGTGCTGCCAACTGAGATTAAAAGCCTAGAGAGTGGTAGAGAGAGCTAGGGAAACCATCTGGAGATGGTTCTTATAGCATCAAAAAGAGATTGATGGTAATATTATTTGAGAGAAATCTGATTACTTAATTGCACAAAATGCTAAGATGAGAAAAAAAAGCTAGTGACTGATGTGGGTTACATTCTCTAACACCCCGATCCCTTAGAAAAATACATTAAGTATTTCTTTACTAGATTTAGTAACTAGACCTCAGACCGTTCCCTCAACCCCTAATGACAAGAAGGCAGTGCCAACCACTCTGTGCTCCCTTTGGCCACAAAAAGTACTCCGTGACAAGAACTGTGTAATGCCACTCAATCAACATCATTACTTCATAAAAGTTACTGTTTCCAATAAAAAGAAAACCTCCATTTATTTTTTCACCAGAATAGCCCATTGAAATAATAGACAATTTCCACCGGCATTTAATCTGGTATTTAAGTTAGGCAATGAGTAACTGTAAGTTTCAAATCTGTTTGACCGTCATTGTTTTGGTAAAAAATGTCATGAGTTCGAGTCTTGTCCTTTGCGAATATTCTTCTTTCTGGAGAGTAATGAAGGATTAATTGACACCAATTAAAATTGTTTATTTTATGAGAAGATATGCTGCAAGATTTATTGGGGGCACATAGAGAATCCTTTTCTTTTAATCTTATCTCAGCAAAGGTTCTTTTTTTTTTTTTTGGAGGGGGGGTTTGTTCTCTTTGTCTTACTCAGTTCGTTAGCATTAATGTTAGTATGATATCTTTTATTCATACATGGCTATTACTATCTAGAGTTTGATTGCATTCTTGGGTTCGATCTTATTTCAACTTGCTATTATTCCTACTTGTTGCAATTACCTTTTTTTTTTTCCGGTCGTTCTCTAGCCGAGGGTCTATCGAAAACACTCTGCCCTTCCATGGGTAGGGGTAAGGCTGTGTACACCTTACTCTCCCCATACCCCACTTGTGGAAACTAATGGGTTTTTTTTTTGTTGTTGTTT
>MCJB01023402.1:27286-43461 GCA_002018475.1 Nicotiana obtusifolia | reverse complement strand
TTTTGGGGGGGGGGGGGTTCACTTGATTTGTTGTGGATTGGGTGATGGAAAACAAAGCAACACGAAGGAGTTTTTAGCCAAAATTATCCCTTATCTTTAGGGATAAATCTAATATTGTCCTTCGTTTATAACCCTGAGCACCTTTCATCCTCGTAAAAGTTGAGCAGAAATAGTCTTAGTAACAAAAATAACCTAACGGCTCCAACAAACGGTAGTGAGGTGCACCTAACATGAGTAAAAGGAACCCAACCTGTTTCTTCTTCTCCAATTCTTTTCTTGCCCCAGTTCGTTATTTCCTTCAAATTCAAGGAATCTTAACTAGAGATTTCCTGTATGTGTTCAAGAAATGTGTTGCTATGAACTTTTCTTTAGCTTTATGTTGGTGATTGAGAACTTACTCTGTTCATGTTTTCTCATCTTTGTGTTCATTGTGGTTACCTTTTTCATAAACATATAGTAGTAAAATTTTGACAATGTCTGGAGCTTGATTTTTTCACGTCTATTAATCTTATTAATAAGGAATATGGTTCTTACGATTCGAAAAGACGTGCTCCATTAGCTTTGCCTTTCTTGATGGAGGGACTCAATGTTGTTGAGATTATTACGCTTAAGTCTATTAAAATTTAAATCAAAAAAATCTCAGATTGTGAGAATAAAATAAAAAGGCAATCTACGCTAGATCCCCAGAAAAAGAACTACAATTTGAAAAATTAGTCTTCAAAAAACTCTTCATATTTTCCCCCTTTTTGTTGAAAGTTGAAACATTTCATATCAATTGTGTTTTTGTTGGATCTTTTTCTTTTGTTTTTTCCTTTCCAACATTTTGCAGTTTCTAACACAGAGAGAAACATATAGAATCTTTCCTTTTTTACTTTGTTTCTTCTTCTGCGTATTTCAAGAATGAAGCCAGTTTTTTTTTTTTTTTTTTTTTTTTAATTTTTCCATTATTTCCAACCAAAAGTGCAGCATCATGATTTATAAAATGAAAAGACAGTTTCAGGGGAAAATAACGAACAAGGAGAAGAAGGTGAATCGAAGAAGAAGAAACTGGATAGGTTTCTTTTAACCCATGTCAAGCACAGCTCTGTGAATGCACTCTTAGTTTGAAGGTTTTCCTGTTAGCAAGACTAAATCTGCTCAAATTATGCAAACTTGGAGGATAAAAGGTGCTTAGGGTTATATTTGAAGGGCAATATTAGACCTACCCCTAAAGATAATGGACCATTTTGACTAAAAACTCCAACATGAAGCATTCGTGTTGCATGTGATTTTGGTTGTGAAGGAGTATTGGGGATGGATGCCTATTGGTTGTTAGGCATAGACGTGGTTTGCTTTTGTGTCATTTAGAGTTTGTTTTGAAGAGTTCATCCTACGGCAAAGGACTTCAAAATGGAGATTCCTAGTTAATAGTTATCAAATTAATTGTCTTGATGCTGCACAATATATTTGTGTCGGTGGGAGGAAAGATTTGAAAGGAGAAGGAAAATATGGTAAGGATAGTGCAGATGCAAGCTCTTCTTTGAGAGGATTGTGTCTTTAATGGTTGGAAACTTGTATAAGTCTAATTTAAATGTCCCTTCTCCTGCACAAGTATTGGGGATGGATGCTTATTGGTTGTTAGGCATAGATGTGGTTTGCTTTTGTGTCATTTAGAGTTTGTTTTGAAGAGTTCATCCTACGGCAAAGGACTTCAAAGTGGAGATTCCTGGTTAATAGTTATCAAATTAATTGTCTTGATGTTGCACAATATATTTGTGTCGGTGGGAGGAAAGATTTGAAAGGAGAATGAAAATATGGTAAGGATAGTGCAGATGCAAGCCCTTCTTTGAGAGGATTGTGTCTTTAATGGTTGGGAACTTGTATAAGTCTAATTTAAATGTCCCTACTCCTGCACAAGTATTGGGAATGGATGCTTATTGGTTGTTAGGCATAGACGTGGTTTGCTTTTGTGTCATTTAGAGTTTGTTTTGAAGAGTTTATCCTACGGCAAAGGACTTTAAAGTGGAGATTCCTAGTTAATAGTTATCAGATTAATTGTCTTGACGCTGCACGGTCTAGTTGCGTCGTTGGGAGGAAAGATTTGATGAAAGAAGGAAAATATGGTAAGGATAATGCAGATGCAAGCCCTTTTTAAAGAGGATTGAGCCTCCATGGTGTCTTTAATGGCCGGGAACTTGTATAGGCCCAAATTAAATGTCCTTACTCCTCACTTTGGGCCTCTTTTGTCTCATTTTGCTTGAAATCTTTTGGAATTAAAAGATGAATTATCTAAGAAGATTACCAAATTGGGCAGTGTGTATGGTTGTGCTTCTGGAGGTACTATTGCTTAGATATGCTCTTCTTTATTGTGAAGTTGTGTCGATTGCATTAATAATATAAAGGTTGTGATTGACACTTATCAAATTTTTTATTATAGAAGGTTGCGATTTGTACTTTGCTTCTTTTGGTTATGTTCCGTGATGGTTACTTTAATACAAACTTATCGTCATCCTTCTTAAATTGAAGAATAGAGACTGTAATGGACTTTACTTATTGAAAAATGAGAGTGAAGATTGCAAATACTATAACAATATTATCTTCCACGTTTGTCCCTCTGGGGATAATCTGATAAATTGGGATGATATCATATGTCTACCACCTATTGGTCAATCATGGATTCCTTATGGTTCTTATGAAATACCTGAGAATGAGTAAAGATGTCCTGATTGAGGGCGAATATCGTATGCAGATGAATTGTTTGGTATTATGCTTTTAGCTTTTTAACTGAACCTTTACATGGTCTTGCAGAGTGTCAGTCCACATTTGTCTCTGGGTGGGGAAGTATTCTGGGCTGGTCAGCATCGGAAATCTGGCATTGGTTATGCTGCTCGCTACAACACAGATAAAATGGTATTCTGCCTATTACTAGATGATAGAACATTTTGTCATCCAACCATTTTTTATCTGGATTCGAGGTATTATAATATTGTGCAGAAGATGAATGATTTGTTTGGGACTGAGGCGTACTTTTTTATTGTGTCGGACACATGGTGGCAGCTTAACTTTCATTTCTGTTAAACAGTTAGTTCTTTCTAATCGCCTGCTAACTGTTCTGTTAATCAAGAGGCCTTCTGTTTATTTTTCCTGTTATTGTCCTTCCAGAAAACTCACATTTATATCATGCCAGTGAGGCATTTGATTGAATGCTTTATCTGAGGTGTTCTTTCAAAAGCTATAATATCAAGGCCATGGTCATTATTCTCTTTCATCTGTAGTATGAATAGCTTTAGAATAAAAATAAACTGCAGGTCTTCCAGATGCAAAAGGGTTTATATTCTATCAGTTTGTCTAAATACTTCAAATGATATTGACAGTGGAACAGGAACATCAAAATATTCATGTTTCTGAGTAAACCCCTCAAAGAGAAAATTATCTATTATGTTTTCTTTTGTCAATTTCACCAGCATTTGCTTCTTGCAGTTGTCCTTTTACTAGGCGTCCTTCATCTTTCTAGGTTTTCTAAAAATGATTTCGCGTTATTCAGTGTTTGTTAAACTTATCTGCAGGTTGCTTCAGGGCAAGTTGCTAGCACTGGGATGGTGGCACTGAGTTATGTTCAGAAAATTTCTGAAAAGGTTTTAAGAGTCACCAGTATCTTAATGACTGCATTTGTGACTTGCTTTTCTTACAAGCTTTTCTTAAACGCTTTCCTTACATGCAGGTGTCTCTAGCATCAGACTTTATGTACAACTACATGTCTAGAGATGTTACAGCAAGCTTTGGTTATGATTACATTCTTCGGCAGGTAATTTTGTTGTGGTAGAACTTTTTTTGAAAATTTTAATTATTTCCTGCAGGCTAGTTGGTATTACACTTCGACTCCTGTGCATTTCCAGCAATTTTGCAGTTTCCTGTTGTCTTTGAAAAGCCCTGCCTCTAAGACGTCTATAGTGTTTTTTCTCTAGTTTCTAACCTGGTGATCGATGTTGTTAACTGTTCTATTTGCTGCAATTCCCTGCATATTTCATGGATAGACTTGGTCTGTGCCTGTGAGTCTGCATATCTTGCAGCAGTCCTTTCTTTATTCCTAACTACCTACCTTTCCCTTCATCATTTAAGATATAGGTACTACCTGTTTTTATCTGTTTTTTATTTTTATTTTTTATCTTTCTGCTATGTGATATCTCATATCTTTGTGCTATGTGACATCTTATTTTGTAGTGTTAGAGATTCAGAGTACCAAACTCTGGTAGGAGCCTAAGGTACCTAAGCGTGGGAAGGTAGATAAGTGGGGGTGTCTTTTGTTGAGACCTATATTTGTGTAGATTTTCTACTTTTTTGGATACAACCTGTGTATGGGGGTGTTCTGTGACAAGTGGTATACAAGGAAAATTTCCCAAATACCAGGACTCCTAATTATGATAGAACTAGGGAATACTGTGCTGTTAACCTAAAGTTATACATTGAATCTAGTATGTTCAAGCATCTAACTAAATCAATTCTATCTCCACTTTCAATGTAAACATTAGAAACTTTTGTTGGGCTGCTATTATGCGTTTTGTGAAAGGTTCTGAAAGCTCATTAGGTTGATCTTATTTTCGTGACTGCATTGCGACAATATTGGGACGTCTAATCAACCTTGTTCATCATGACTTCAATGTTTACTGAATATTGCGTGCATGCATTACAGTGTCGTCTCAGAGGGAAGATTGATTCCAATGGATGTGTTGCTGCTTTCCTGGAAGAGCGCTTGAACATGGGTCTTAATTTCATTCTTTCAGCTGAGGTAGGGTGGTATATTGACTTTTTTATTTGTTGTAGCTCCTTTACAAAATAAATGTTCTTCCATTCCCCCCTCTTTTACCGTCTGGGTTGAGGTCTCTCCCTCTCTCCATGACAATGAAATATGAAAAGCTTCTTGATTTTCGCCAACCTTTTTGGGATTTAACACATTCGACTAGTCGATCAAAAATAATTACGGCCGCTAGCCAAATATATAAAATTATGCATTAAATCTGTATAAAATTATTATATGTATAATATGCATTTATGTACAAAAAAAAAAAATATACATTCATCAGCTATTATTTTGAGGGACGGCTGTACGCGTAAAAAGCGCACTTTTGCTTATAAGTTTCACCTATTTTTTTTTGCTGAGAAATATGAGGCCAGCTAGTGCATGGCTTGAAACTCGGTTGGTAAGGGGCACACCCCTTTATCAATTCTTTTCCGTCATGTTTTTACTAGTTGGAACCTCATTTCGCACAATTTGGCTGTATGACTTTCAGTAGTATCCTAAATATGTCCCTTATTGCTTGTTCAGGTCGATCATAAAAAGAAAGACTACAAGTTTGGCTTTGGACTGACCGTCGGAGAATAGAGGAGGCAACTTTAACAGGGTTTATGTTCTATAATTTGAGCGCAAGATTAAATTGAAAGCATCTTTACAAATGATTCTTTTTCTCAGCGATCAGAATCAAAACACCAGTTTTGTATCTTTATTGAGCGACATTGTTTCTAGAGCATATCAACTGGTGCGACTAGTCACTCGTAGTTGATTTGAGACAATTTTTAGATAGTTTAAAATTGTAGAGTTGACTTTATTCAGCTAGAGAGATCTACCATTCTGATTTTACTGTGTGACACATTGCCTACTCTGTGGTTAATAATTCCAAGCTTTTAAATCATATAATTCAACTCAGATTTTGGAGGCGTCCGAGTATCAATCATCTATATTAGCTTCAACCTAGTTAGAGTCGGTTATATAGATTTTCTGTAGCCAATTTGAAAATTTCTAATGTTTCAAAGGGTGTAAATCATACAGATGTCAACCTCAGCTGTGAGACACAAACAAGAGGGTCAAAAAAAGGAAAGAAGAAAGAGGATTGTATTTATATTTGGAAGATATGTTTTTAATTAATGAGATAGTTTGATAAATGTATTTGTTTTGTTGTAAGGATATTTTCTTTGAAACTATTAATTTTCTGCTTCTGAAGTTTGCAGCTTTTTTCCCACAAGCAGAAAAATTAATTTTGCTGTTGTTCAAAAGCACTTTTTGTTTTTGATCAAATACTTCTAATCTTCACAACAGTATTCTTTTAAGAGTGTCTGGAAACCACTATGTAATTATTAGTATGTGTAATTATTACCTTAATTATTACATTGATTAGTAAGTATAAAGTCATGTTTGTTTGTCATAACGTAATTACAATGTAATTACTTGTGTCATGTTTAATTGTACGAGCGCAATTACATAGTAAAATATTTTTTATTTAAAATAAAAGTTAATTTTACAAGTTAAATTTTTTTTCCAGATGAACATATAAGTAAATTTTAACATGTAACAAATATATGCATATATAATTATAAATTGGTAACTAGTATTGTGAAGAATAATCGGTATCTTTTATATAAATATTACTATTTTAACATGAATAAAGTAAAAACCCAATAAAAATCGATATTTTACTAACTATATGTATGAATATAATATGTAATTCATGATGTGTTGCACTTTTTAAATTAAAAAATAAATAAATATGAATTTATAATTACTTTTTCATATAAAAATTTATTCTAATTAATACAGTAGAAAATAAAATATCTAAAAAAATACAAACACTATCAATCTAGCTAAAACATAATTTGTACAGAAACTTGTTATTATATAGCTAATAAAATTTCAAATCATCAATAATCATCAATCAAATTTTTTTTGATTAAATAATTATTTCAACAACATAAAAAATAATGGAAATAACAGTATAGCAGGTCACTGAGTTCATTACTATGATCAAGATCGACATCAAACCTACAAAGTACTCCAATTAGTATTAGTGTGACAAGATTACAACAATAAAATAAGAGATTTAAAACGAAAGAAGAAAAATGTCAGGAATTATAAAATTAGAATACCATTATCTGTAATGGAATAAAAATACAGCTTCACGTTGAAACAGATATTTGAGAAGATGATAGAAACGGAAGAGGTCTTAATAGATACATAATAGAAAAGATTAAAAAAAGAATATAATAGTCATTTGGTAAATTACATGGTGTAATTACCACTAATTCTCACCTTCCCCTTGAGAATTAGAGAGCGTAATTATTCCCTCTCAATTGTGTAATTACCACCAATTCTCACCTCCCTCTTGAGAATTGAAGAGCGTAATTATTCCCTCTCAATTGTGTAATTACCACCAATTCTCACCTCCCTCTTGAGAATTGAAGAGCGTAATTATTCCCTCTCAATTACACGTAATTCTACACTAACTGAATAATTATTTGGCCAAACAAATAAGCCAAACTGTGTGATTATAGCAAATTACACCCACATCTAATTACATGATGGCTTCATGATAGATAGGCACGTTGAGCCTAACATTTTTGTTATAATGTACTAATAAATGGATATTATAAGAAAAAAATTGGGCAAGGCCACGCAATTGTTTCATGAAATTTTTCAAAAGGGATAAGACTAATATTGTTACCTGCAATACTATTTTGCACGGTCTATTTAAGTTGGAAGAATTGGCTCTGCGAAAATAAAAATTTACGCTGAGATGCTATATGCGGAGCCCATACCTAATTTGTACACTCATTTCCATTTATTGAAGGGTTATTTTAGGTATGGACTTGTTGAAGAAGTTGTGTCACTCTTTAATAAGTTGGAAAGAAAGAGAGAAGATACGGGTATTGAATTTTATATAATATTAAATTTTATAATACGGGTACTGATATTGTCTTCTTTTGTCTTCTTGAGCCGAGTTCGAAAACAGCCTCTCTACTCCTCCGGGGTAGAAATAAGGTCTGCGTACACACTACCCTCCCCAAACCCCATTAGTGAAATTTTACTAAATCGTTATTGTTGTTGTCGTCATCATTAATGGATTGTATAGAAATGGTAGACTCGACAAAGCTTATACTATTTCTGAGGCGCTTTCTTTAATTGAACTATTTCCGAATGCGAAAACATATCAGGCAATGATAAATGGGTTTTGTCTCGAAGGATTGTTAGGTGAATCTAATCGTATGCTAAGAAAAATGGAGGATAATGATTGCGAAAAAAAGTAAACCAAATTTCATGATCGTTGATAGAAGATGGTCGGATCAACTTCATCAACTTTTACACGCAACAGGATATATTTTAAACTCGAAACTGTTTTATAGAATAACGTCAATGACACTTTAGATGCAGAAGTGTCCAGGATATACCATGGATATGTTGAGAAGTTGGTCCATGATAAATCAATGATAGATAACATAGTGGCGGAGCTTCGTAAGCACACACAAGCGGATGGGCTATTTGGCCAGAGACATATGGTCACCAGATAAATGAGTTGTTTTAGTTGTCTTTATAACTTTACTTTTAAGTTATTTAATTTGTTTATACTTATTAACTTTTAAAATAATTTTTTCTATTGTTGAAGGGTGGTTGCAATTTGATGACCATCAAATTCTAAACTTGCAAAAGTTTTCCGTCAAAGTACTAAGTTTAACTTATATAGCTCATTTGAGAAAGCTGGAGCATATTTAAACATGTGAAGAGAATATTGATTATATTTTATATTACATTATTATTAGTATCTCTTAATTACTCTTTATAACTTATGCACAAATTCATCCTAAATAGAGGAATAGGCTTGAGCTATTACGTTTTAATGATTTAGTATACATTAAATACAATAGAACATTAAAATGTCGATATAAAGCGCGTGGTACTATTGATCCAAATTTTATTGGATAATATTAATAAGACAAATTGGTTAACTTCATATAGACAAGAGAGGCCATATCATTGGTACCCCCTTTCCCCATTACTCTCCTGCCCATAGTTTCGGCTGCGAGCCAAGATTTAGCGTTACTAAATAAAAGAATGGATTGAAGCAAATTTGAGATACAAGATCAGATTCAAGATTTAAATTTTATGAGTTTAATATTTAATGTTTTTAGTATTAAAGTGATTATATTGTTAAAGTAATATGCTCATATTTATTATTTGTTACAATTATAATAAATTTTTATTTGTAAATTTATAATTTGCGTTGTAAATTTGAATTTAGATGAACCTAATATCTATAACAGATACGCCCTGCAGGGACTTGAAGCATGAGGAGAGAGAAATAACTTAAGAAATTGTATTTTAAACTTTGGGTGAATATAACAATGATAAGGCACAAGGAACCTAATTGTAAGTTGTAACTTTTGTGACCAATTTCAAAAGCGAACCATGTACAAGCAAATATTCTCTAACTAAAAAATAACAATATATAGTCACTTTTAAAATAATAGTCAAAAAATATATATTTTTGTATATATTATATTTTGTATGCTATAAAAAATTATATAAATTTTATACACTTTTTCGACTACCGAATATAAATAATATCTGACGCAGACTAAAAATAATATTACCCTCAATATCCAACAATTATGACGCCCTACAACAACGCGTCAATTCAAAATCCGTTGAAGAACTTCCTCTGCTAATGTTTTGCACTGATCGACAACAGTATACCATTAATACAAGCTTATACCATTATTCTAAGTTGGCTTTCCTAAAACCTGGTGGTTACACTTGGGTTTTCACTAGTCATTATATAGAAGGTAGTGTTTGTGATATGATATGTTACAATGAGAAATACTATGTTGTCAATGATAAAGGTAAGATTTTATCTATGGACAAGACTAGTCTGGAGTTGAAGAGAATTATTGAACAACGTAACCGTCAATTGTTAAATCTTGTCCTCATATAAAATTTTATCTCGTAAAGACTAGAACTAACGAGCTGCTAAGTCTTCAAATATTTTTTAGAAGAGATGATCAGACATCAAGCGTCAAGATTTTTAAGTTGGTTGCAATCCCAGAGACCCAAAAATCCAGCTTCGTCAAATTGGACAACTTGGGAGATGAAGCCTTGTTCTTGTGTAACCATAGTTCTATGTTTGTTTTGGCTTCTAACTTTTCAGAATGTGAAGCCAATTTTGTATACTATTTGGACAATATAGTTTATATGTATTATATATATATATATATAAGTCTAATATAAGCCTTGTATATATTGTATATATATTTTGTATATATTGTATATATTGTATATATATAATATGTATATATTTACAATTATATTATGTGTGTATATATATATATATATATATATATATATATATATATATGTATATACATATAGTTTATATGTATTATAATATAGATATACATATATTATATACGTATATATGTATAACATATGTATTAGATATATAATATATATATACCATATCATATTTAAACACAAAATAAATTGCAAAGAAAGATTCAAGAGAATGTCTTATAATTTTTATTATTACGACATTGACAAAAAATGGCAATATCTTTCTTAGTCTTCCTCCCCCCAATGGAATGAGCACAACAAGGTACTAATACCACCATTAAAAGGAAAAAAAAACTAAGGAAGATGTGCCAAAATACAAGTTACATAATAAACTAAACAATTATCTTTCTTAGTCTTCCTCCCCCAATAGAATGAGCACAACAAGGTACTAATACCACCATTAAAAAAAAAAACTAAGGAAGTTACATATTAGTCTATGTATTATCTCTAACAAATTTCATAAATCCTTCAAGGTCCGGAGGAAATTCCGTTGGTGGTGATGGAAAAGAGGCTTGTTCATCACCGCTTCCAGGCGAAGCCGCATCCTGCGCAAGTTCCGATAGCATTTCTTCATAAGCTTCGTCTATATTTAATTGTGATTCTGCAAGTCCGAAATTTCTTCTTTCAGAACGGATCCAATCTCCGAAGAGTACTGCTTTTTCCAAGCTCTCCCTCATCAACGCTCTATGATCACCGATTTGAAGTCTTGCTTGACTGAAAGCGCTCTCCGATGCCGCCATTGAAGCTTGAACGGTTAAAATATATCGAGCCATCCTCAAAAGAACCGGATAGTATTTTTGTTTGTGCTTCCACCATTCCAAAACGTCGAAGGAGCCGTCGGAATTCTCTGATTCAAGTCCCTGCGACGAATACACTTGAAGCTCATTTAGTTGTGAACTATCACCAATATTCTCACCTTGGGAACCCCTGAACTCCGTCCAAGCACTGAGGGGTTTTAGGCCTGCAGTTCTTTTAGATGATCGTGAAGTAGACGAAGTAGGAGTTGGAATATTGGGTCTAGCATGATCTAAGGCAGTTTGATAGGCATTATAGATTGTTTGTGCATTTATTTTAATTGAGGATTGTGCATCTCCAAGTGTAGCATATTCCTCAGGCGAAAGTGACAAAGAGTTATAAATTTTAGAAAACCAAAAGTTTGGACCTCCTAATTTCATTATTGGGCTTAACAGTGCGGCAACGCCAAAAATAGGGGGGATAGGAAAAAAATATTTTTTAAACTTAGATTTCATAGAATCAATAGCAAGTTCATAAATTACCCCACCCTCTGAAAATTGAGAAAATAAATCTGCAAGTGCAGCAATAGAAACTAAACAATTAGAAATAGCAGGATAGTACTGCCCAGATAGTTCGTTTGTTGCAACTGAAAATTGTTCTAAAAAATCTACAAGAATTTTAACGTTAGTCCAGTCTTGATTAGTAAGGTGCTCGTCGTCCTCATCATCACCGCCACCTACACGAGCATTATAGGTTGCGCTAATTGGGTTTCTATATTCGTAGGCGACAACTAAACTTTCATACATGTAATTCCATCTAGTTGGACAAGGTTTAGGAACCTTTCTTTCCCAAAGGCCAAATTCATCACATTTTTTAAAATATTCTCTTAGTTTACTTCTACGGTTTGAGTAAAACAACCAATTAAGAGCAATTTTTACCTTTTCAATTTCTATATTTAACAGTTTTATACCATCACCAACAATTAAATGGTAAATATGACAAATGCACCTAACATAAAAAATATTAGTAAATGTGGGATTTAATGTACTTGTAAGCAAGCCTATTGCATTGGTGTTACTAGAAGTATTATCCATTATAACAGATATTATTTTATCTCTAATACAAAAATATCTACAAATATCTGCTACTGTGCTGGCAATAAATTTACCTGTGTGGCGTGAGTTAATAATTCTATAGGTAATAATGCATTTTTGCATTATCCAGTCTTTGTCTATCCAATGACTTGTAACGGTTAGATAATTACAGTCATTGGCACTTCTACCTATATCCGTAGTAATAGCAACGCGACAATCTATATGAGTAAATAAATATCGCAAATATTGTTCATATTCGTGTTTATATTTATAAATATCGGCCTTTACGGTTGCACGAGGCCGTCCTTTATAAGTAGGGTTATAAACTTTTCTAATATATTGCACAAAATAGGGGTTGGAAGGAAAACTATATGGTAAGCACATAACAGTTATCATTTTTGCTAATTCTTCATGATCCTTATTTGAGTCTTAATATAAAATTCCACCGATAACAGTGTTAATTCCCGGTTGAACTAAATTTGAACCTGTACTAGGGTGAGCCGCATTATCTACACTCGCCCCCTCTTCCGCAGCTTTCATTTGTAAATATCTTTGTTTATCTCTAGGGTGTTTCAATATGTGCCTAGTCAAACTACCCGTACCGCTACAGTTGCCAGTAAATTTATGAGCCAACAAATACCCACAACTTATACACTTAGCCTTATTTTCTTCTCTTAGTTGAGTAAAAAAATGCCAAACAAGAGATGTTTTGGCCCGTTTAGCAGGTCTTCTATTAAATGTAGGGTTACTGCAGGAGGGTCAGACGGGGCATCACTTGGGTTATTAATAGAACTAGTAGGTGTATCATCTAAATCCAGCTGGGTTTCATCTAAATCATCATTTTCTGCATCATTTTCAAATATAGTTTGATTAGGATAAAGAGCGTTCATAATTTCTTCATCTAATTGATGACCCGGTGCAACATCATGGCAAAATTGACTATCCGAAAATTGAAAACAAGGGTTATCACTATCAAGAATAATAGGTGGAGGAGGACGGGTAACAAGGGGAGGAGTAGTAGCTTGGCGACTAGATTCACCAATTTTTTATTTTTCCTTACCCTTACCACCAAATATTTTTTTCAAAGAAAAATTCATATTAATTATAATTATACTAAACAAAACAAACAGAAACAACAATGTTAAAACTTTAAGAGTTGGAACGAGTTTACCGAATTGACGAACAACTTCTTGAAAATTGAATATCGTTGAAGACTTGAAGAATTAAATACCTCAATTCACCAACTCTACAATTTTTCACGAAATTGGAATAACAAAGTAAGCAATTATGGAAGAAAATTAGAGAGAGATTGAGAGAATTTGTGAGTAAAAATGAAAGAATGAGGGGGTATTGATAATGGGTAGAAAAGGTATTAAATGATATGTAAATTATCCAATATTTAGCTCTTGTTTGTGTGAATTTGGGATGTTAATTGCATTGATTCATGTTAATATAATATGTTTTTATGTGTAGGAATGAGTTGAAAGCAATCGGGGATGAAACCAGGGAAGAAACGAGCCAAAACAAGAAGAATCGGACAAAGGAAGAAGGGAGGCCACAGGCCAGCGCCCAGCGCTGCCTGTGGCGCTGGAAACAGAAACTTTGGAGAGGTCACTACTAGCAGTCCCCTGGGGGGCGCTGGGCGCTGCTCAGGAGGCTAATTTCGGGGACTTTGTCCTACTTCGTCTAGAAGACCCCCAAACCGACCCTAAACCTTCCCAACTCCTATATAAACATTCCTAAACCCATCTAAGAAGGGGAGAACGTGATTTTGGAGTCTAAGGAGACTTAGGAACATCAACAACACCAACAAATTCTCAATTCATCAATTTAATCTAGTATCTCTATTTAGTTTTTCACACTTAGTTATTTGATTTTGTTGAACATGAGTGGCTAATCACCCCTTGTTCTGGGGTTGTGATTAGCCATGAATATTGTGTTTCTAACTTGATGATTTTGTTTTAATAGTTAATGTGGATAAGATTGTTTCTTCAATTCTATGCTAAATTGCTTAATTGTTTTGGCCATCGATTGAGTTCTATCAATTATCTATGCTATGTTTGAAAAAAAACTAAGTTTAGATTAGAATTAGAGTTGAAGAAAGCATGTTCTTAACTTTGTTAAAAGAGCAAATTCGTGATTAGGATAGGAATATACTTAATCACCATGCTTAATTGGAAAATCGTGTTCTTAATGCATTCTTGCTAGATTAATTCCATAGGAATATAGGCGTTAATCTTTATAGGAATAGGCGAATAGTACTTCGGAAGAAGGCTATGAGTATCATTATCGATCAATTAGCAATCTTACATTAACTATATGAACGATAAGTCAATTAGAACGCAATAGGATTGGGAACATAATCACAACCCTGGAATGTTTGTTTTATTGATTACAACACACATATTTGTTCTTTGAAATTATTAGATATAAATTAGCGATACAATTTAGAATAAACCAATTATTCAATTTAATTCTTGCTTGTTAAATAACTATATTAGTTGTCATAAAGTAGTTAAACTTAAGTCCTTTGCGTACGATAATCCGGACTCATTGTCCTATATTACTTGTGGATCACGTATACTTGCGTGTGCGTTAGGGGAGCAACAAGTTTTTGGCGCCGTTGCCGGGGACTTAAAAATTCCGCTACTTTACAATTTCAGCTTTTATTTGTTATTTATTCAAGTTATATTAATCGGCTGACGTTGTTTGCTTTGACACAGGCTTTTCTGTTGAATGCGGCGAAGTAGAAGTGCAAACAACCTGCTTCCCTTTGATCCAGAGATTGAACGTACCTTACACAGATTAAGGAGGGAAGTAGACGCCAGGACCAGAACTAACCCAGAGCTGGACATAGTTGTGCAACCGCAGCCTATCGAGATGGCAGGAAACGCAGAAAGGGCGGTGATAGAAGCTGCAAGGCCTAATCTGGCCAATATGACTCAGGAAATTGTCAAGCCCGAGATCACAGGACATTTTGAGTTGAAGCAGTATATGGTGCAACTCATCCAGTCTATGGGGCAATATGTGGGGCTGTCTCACGAAGACCCACAGCGACACATTCAGAACTTCCTAGAGATAACAGACACGTACAACTACCCAAATGTGTCGAAGGATTATGTGAGATTGACGTTGTTTCCCTTTTCTCTGTTGGGGGAAGCAAAAGAGTGACTACAAATGGAGCCAGCAAACAGTATATACACATGGGATGACTTGGCAAGAAAGTTTCTGATAAAATTCTTTCCTACCAAGAAAACCAAATCACTGAGAAGTCAAATTTTGGGCTTTGAACAAAGAGAGGGGGAATGCTTAGACAGGCATGGGAGAGGTACAAAAAGTTACTTAGAGACTGTCCACACCATTTCCAAACAGATGAGGTACTCGGGCATACATTTGTTGACGGTTTAGATGAAGCCTCAAAGATGAACCTTGATTCAGCATGCGGTGGAAGTTGCATGGCTAAACCTTACAGCGAAATCCAACTTTTATTGAACAACTTTACCGCCAATGACCATAATTGGCAAGGTGATGGTGACTCACGCAGAGCCATAAAACAGAAAGGAGCAGGTTTGATAGAATTGGATGACTTGGCAGCCATGAGAGCTGAAATGGCTAAATTGGCAAATCAGATGAATCGGATGACTATGCAGCAGGTGCAGCCCAGGCAGCAGGTTCAGCAATTGTCACTATGTTGTGAGATGTGTGGCGATAACCACACAATTGATATGTGTCCCACCAATCCAGAGTCTATATATTATGTGGGACAACAAAGCAGGGGCCCCGCGAATCAACATGCACAGTATGGAAATTCCTACAATCCAAATTGGAGGAATCATCCTAATTTTTCATGGGGAGGTAATCAGCCGCAGCAAAATATGAGCAGACCACAGGGAAATTATAACCAATCACAGAGGCAACCTCCTCAATCTGAGGATAACACAAATGACTTATTGAAGCAACTAGTGCAGGATAATAAACAATTCAGAACCGAGTATCAAACCCTCACTACTACAGTAAGAAATTTGAAACGCCAGTTGGGGCAGTTGGCCGGAGCACAGAATACTCGACCTGCTGGGGTACTACCCAGCGACACTGAAGCTAACCCACGGGCATCACTAAATGCAGTTTCATTAAGGAATGGGAGACAGCCAGAGGAGGTCGAAAAGAAAAAGAAAAAGCAAGTCACTTTCAATGAAAAACCAACTACCATGGAGATC
>MCJB01023402.1:12903-26937 GCA_002018475.1 Nicotiana obtusifolia | reverse complement strand
TACCGGCAGAGCCATCATAGATGTTTGTGAAGGAAAGATGACTATGCGGGTAGGGGACCAAGAAGAAGTGTTTAATGTTTATAAAGCACTACGACTGCCGACACATTACGAGGAGTTGTCTATGATTTCAGTGGTGGAAACTGTCTCCACACCTTTAGTACCATACTTGAGCCCAGCTGACCCAGGTGAATGTCTATTGATTGGGGAAGTAGAAGATGTTGAAGATGACATAATGCGGGACATTGAGCAGTTAATGGATCTATCTTGCAACTACATTCAAGGATTTAGAAAATTTGAAGAATTGGAGAGGCCTGTTACTCTGACCCTTCCCAGGCCATCTGTTGAGGAAGCACCCATGCTTGAACTCAAGCCACTCCCAGCGCATCTGCGCTATGCCTATTTGGGTCAATCTGAAACATTACCAGTCATCATATCATCCCGCCAGACTAGCACACAAGAGGATAAATTACTACGGGTTCTTCGAGAATACAAGAAAGCAATTGGGTGGACCATCGCAGATATAAAGGGAATCAGTCCATCATTCTGCATGCACAAAATATTTTTAGAAGAAGGACATCGCCCAAGTGTCGAGCAGCAGCAGGAGATTGAATCCGATAATGAAATAAGTGGTGAAGAAGGAAGTCATAAAATTGCTTGATGCGGGTATTATTTTTTCGATTTCTGACAGCAATTGGGTCAGCCCAGTGCAGTGTGTACCCAAGAAAGGGGGAATGACTGTTGTAGAGAATGAAAAGAACGAATTGATCCCCACTCGAACCATTACCGGATGGAGGGTATGTATGGACTATCGGAAACTCAACAAGGCAACCAGAAAAGATCACTTTCCACTTCCATTCATTGATCAGATGCTCGATAGATTAGCAGGGCACAAATATTATTGCTTTTTGGATGGCTACTCAGGGTATAATCAAATTGTTATATGCCCCGAAGATCAAGAGAAGACCACTTTCACATGTCCTTATGGCACCTTCGCCTTCAAGAGAATGCCATTCGGCCTATGCAATGCACCTGCGACATTTCAAAGATGCATGATGGCCATTTTCACCGATATGGTGGAAAAATTCGTAGAGGTGTTCATGGATGATTTCTCTGTTTTCGGGTCCTCATATGATGATTGCTTAAGAATCTGAGTAAAGTGCTAGCCCGGTGCGAAGAAACCAATTTGGTACTCAATTGGGAAAAGTGCCACTTCATGGTGCAGGAGGGAATTGTCTTGGGCCATAAAATTTCCAGAACAGGAATTGAAGTAGACAAAGAAACAAGTTTTTGGCGCCGTTGCCGGGGACATGCAGGTTTTTATAGACGCTTCATTAAGGATTTTTCAAAAATTTGTACTCCTTTGTGCAGGTTGCTCGAGAAAGATGTACCATTCAAATTCGATGATTCCTGCCTCAAGGCATTCGAAGCACTTAAGGAGAAGCTAATCATGGCACCTATCATTGTAGCCCCGGATTGGTCAATGCCCTTTGAACTCATGTGCGACGCTAGTGATTTGGCCATTGGAGCAGTGCTAGGACAGCGAAAGGACAAGGTGTTCCATTCTATTTACTACGCGAGCAAAACTCTAGATCCGGCACAACAAAATTACACTACCACCGAAAAGGAGTTGCTAGCAGTAGTTTGGGCATTCGAGAAGTTCAGAGCTTATTTAGTGGGAACAAAAGTCATAGTCCACACTGACCATGCAGCAATCAGGTATCTATTTACTAAGAAAGAATCTAAAGCTCGATTAATGCGCTGGGTACTATTGTTGCAGGAATTTGATGTAGAAATCAGAGACCGAAAGGGGACTGAAAATCAAGTGGCGGACCATCTTTCTCGGTTAGAAAATCATGCACACATGAAAGAAGATGGACAAATAAAGGAATTCTTTCCCGATGAACACCTTTTTGCAATTAGTCATGATTCTCCTCCGTGGTATGCAGATTTTGTCAATTACTTGGTAAGCGGAGTATTCCCACCAGATTTCAAAAGCGAAGCTCGAAAAAGGTTCCTGCATAATGTCAAGTTCTATTACTGGGATGAACCGTACTAGTTCAAACAATGTGCCGATCAATTGATGAGAAGATGTATTCCGGATGAAGAGGTTGACTCTGTGTTGCATGATTGTCACGCCTTACCATATGGAGGTCATCACGAAGACAACCGTACAGCAGCCAAAGTTCTACAATCCAGGCTATTCTGGCCTACTTAGTTCAAAGATGCACATGCCTTTGTCAAAAGATGCGACCAATGTCAAAGAACGGGCACAATCACAAGAAAGCAAGAGATGCCCCTCAATAACATTCTTGAAGTTGAACTCTTTGATGTGTGGGGGATAGATTTCATGGGCCCGTTTCCACCTTCCCGAGGGAACAAGTACATTTTGCTTGCCGTTGACTATGTATCCAAATGGGTTGAGGCAATTGCTTTGCCTACAAATGATGCCATGGTAGTCGCCGCCTTTGTCAAAAAGAACATATTTTCCAGATTCGGGACTCCACGAGCATTGATTAGTGATGAAGGCACACACTTTTGCAACCGGCTGCTCAATAACCTTTTGGCAAAATATGGGGTACGTCACAAAGTTGCCATAACATACCACCCCCAAACAAGCGATCAAGCCGAGGTATCCAATAGAGAAATAAAGCAAATTTTGGAGAAGACAGTGAGCATAAATAGAAAGGATTGGGCATCAAAGTTAGATGACGCTCTATGGGCATACCGGACAGCTTTTAAAACTCCAATAGGGACATCGCCTTACAAATTAGTTTATGGAAAAGCTTGTCACCTACCGGTAGAATTGGAACATAAAGCATATTGGGCAATAAAGAAATTGAATATGGACCTTGAAGCTGCGGGTGAAAAGAGACTACTGCAATTAAATGAATTAGAGGAGTTCCGGCTACATTCATACGAGAATGCCAAGTTGTACAAAGAAAAGACAAAGAGATGGCATGACAAGCATATTAAACCACGATATTTTGAACCAGGCCAGCTAGTACTGTTATTCAATTCAAGATTAAGGCTTTTTCCCGGAAAGCTAAAATCAAGATGGTCAGGGCCGTTTGAAGTAGTGCGAGTTACGCCCTATGGAGAAATTGAACTACGTGCCTTAAACAGTGAAAGGACATTCTTGGTGAACAGACAACGGGTTAAGCATTATTGGGGAGGAGTGATCGACCGAGACAAAACCAAGATCACACTTACAGAGGAATGAGCCAGAAAAAGTGAGTCGTGCCGCGACGTTAAATCAGGCGCTTGTTGGGAGGCAACCCAATGTTTAATGTTATTCTTAGTTAACTTCTTGTTTTAATTTGTTAGCGTAGCTAGAAGAATGTAATTGATGTATCAAAATAGCATAGGTCATATTGTAATTAGTGACACAAAAAAAAAATGAAGAAAGGGGCCGAATTCACTGTTTCCAGCGCCCAGGCCAGCGCCCAGCGCTGCCTGTGGCGCTGAAACCAGTAAGGTTCAAGACTCCAGCGCCTGGTGGGCGCCTAGCGCCAGTTGGGGGGTGCTCAGGTAAGTGATTTTTTTTTTTTATTTAATTTCGACCCATACCCGCTTAACCCGACCCATTACCCATTTCCCCTAACTCAATAACCCTTTTATATTAATCAACCCACCCGTTTTTCACTTCACACACACACGCCCAAATTTTCTGCTGCTTCACCGTGCTTCTTCTTCTTCTTCTTCTACATAGAAAAAAAATTCATCTTTCACTTCCCTTTCATCTTCCACAGTCATGTATGTTTCTTTTCTCTTTTTTCTTCTTCTCTTTTACTTGTTTATTTGTTATTTTTTTATTGAATAAGAACCACATGTTCCCACTCCCCACATTCCCTTTCATCTTCTTCTTCTAATAGTAATCTAGACCTTGCTACCGGTATATAAGGCCGAAAATTTTGTGTTGTTGGTTGGTTTTTACTGTATCGGAGTAGTAAACTAATAGTCCCTCTACTTCGTCAAAATCCGGGAAGGTGACTATACTTCACCATTGTTGAAGGTGAAGAACAATTTTCGTGCACACTACGTGTTTGCTTAAATGCCTGAATGACAAATCCTTAAGTTCCGATGAAGTCTGAGTATTCGGAATTACTTATATATGCATTTGAATTAAGTGTGGGGTAGTTTTGGGTGATTTATACGTATAGAGGGTCGGTTTTGATTTTTTAAACATGTATGTATCTTATTTATTCGTCATGTATGTTGTCCAATTAGTATACCTTCATCCTAGTATGTCGATTAGTTGTCTTCACCTCTAAAGTTCCGAACTTTATTCGTCTTTCATCTTTGACACTCACTTACATTACCATATTCATTAAAATTCCCACACGAGGAAGTCTTGAGTACCCGTCGCTTATCTTGCACACACTTGTATCATACGTTAAAGTTTAAGTGTGGGGTCCTTTCATGACAATGTAATACATTTTTCTCACTTATCTATTTTTCGTATTGCAGGTAGCTATGGCACGTGATGGAAACAAAGGGAAAGCTCTTGGCAAGGCTTCAACTACTTCCCAAGCTCCGAAAAAATGAAAACAGGGCGAAGGATCTTCTCGCCAAGCCAAAGGAAAACAAATTGATGAGGGTTCACAGCAAGTTCCTCCCAGGCCCCGACCACAACTTGACTTGGTTGATGATGATGCAGCCGTCTGGTATCGGAATTTTGTGCCAATGGGGCGTTACGTCTCGGAAATGGGCATAAACACTTCCTTATTGGAGAGGCGATTTCCAGACATTCTTGCTCGACTCCGCCTATCAAGAATGGAAAAGTTTCTTGAATGCCCAGGACCGGCTAACTTAAGTCTAGTTCGAGAATTATATGCGAACTGGGATTACCATCGCTCCAAGTCCTATGTCCGCGGAACAAAGGTGCCATTAGGAAGGGAAGACTTGTGCCTTTATTTGGGTGTTGCAAATGCTGACCCGCAGCGATTGCAACAATTGATCAGAAGCCCTCCTTATCAGCTCATCAGGCATATGCTATGTGGCGTTGATTCTCACGCAAAATGGAACAGGAAGCAAGGAAACATCCACCTCTCTATGGTGCGTTCTGATTTTAACCATGCTGCCAAAGTATGGCAGAACTTCGTGCAGGCTAGGCTGATGCCTGCCGAACATAGCAATGATTGTACACGGGCAAAAGTTTGCTTGATCTTCTCCCTTATGACCGGCCGCCCGATCTATCGCAGAAATTATGCTAACAGAAATGGCTCGTACCAGATTCGGGCGTTAGATACGGCGGCTCTACTTTGGCAACCTCTTAACTAAGTACATGCGGTTTCTAGGAGTTCCCGAATATCCGGGACATGATGAAGTAGTGGAGGCTCCACCAGGTCATATGGACATTACATCCGTCATGGAGCCTCCTTCCAAACTAACCCCGGTAGCCAGGTTTGAGTGGGATGAGAATATCACCAGATTCATGTTCAATGCTATGAACCTGGTCATGACCCGAGTAGGGATTTCTGATGAAGAGCGCATGCGTATGCGTGATGATCTTTCTGGCACAGCAAAAGAGATGCTGGGCATTGCACCTGGCAGTCCAGTTCATTCCGAGGAAGATGCCAACACTATCCAGGGCTCGGATCATAAGGGGGAGGATGAGGATGACGCCACCGGACCTCTGGCATTGGTACCTGTTGATATGGATTCCGACGAGACCGGCACGGATTGAGGGGAGCCTTTCTTTTCACCCTACTTTGCTTTTACTTTTATTATGCATCGGGGACTATGCATGCAATAAGTGTGGGGTGAGGGAAAAATATTTGTCGTGCCTTGAAAGTATATGTGATGGAAGTGTCTGTCTGTGACCTTTTTAGGTGATTTTCTGTGATTTTTCTTTTCTTTAGTTATGTTTGTGTTCTTAGTCTTAAATTTTTGTTAATCTAGTCTTTCGTTAAGTTAGAATGACTAATCACTTTTGCTTCATAGTAGTTGTCTTTTGTTCTTATTTCTTGTTATTATAAGCTTGAAAAATGAAAAAAAAAAAAATATATATATATATAGAAAAAAACCGAAAAAATATGTGTAATATATATATAGATATTCCAGTTTTTCCCGACGATGGATTGTTTTCTTGAGGGATAAAAGTGGATTAAAAATAACAAAAAGATTTTCCTTTATTTTTAGATAATAGGTAATTTTTCCTTAGTTTTTCTTAGGGCACCGGTTCTTTTCCAAGGATGTAATTCGAACCGGGCAACTTTAATTTTTCTTTTAGGATTAGTCTTAGGAAGAACTAAGTAATAATGAGCTACTTCTTGCCATAGTTAATGCTAGTGCATTAAGTGATGACGCATGATCCATTTCCCGGTAAGTTAAAATATAAGTTGAAAGAAGACAGCCCAATCTGTGACGCCCCCTCTTAATAGTTTACTTGCTTCACATCGAGTGTATTAATGCTTAATGATTTCAATTGTATATGCTTTCTTAACTCGACATGTGAACAAAACCGTTGTAAGTGAATCATGTGCATTGTGCGAGTAAGGTTTTTTGATTCTCTGTGTTATCTTATATAGTCTAGAACTTGCCCCGTGTGTTAACTAAAGCAAAATTGTAAGTTGGGACAATCTAAGAAATGATATAGGCACTTCTTTGTTTAATTTTTGATGTGATTGTCGCATCGAATATAAATTTGTCCATTGTTAGCCCTTTTGAGCCTATGAGCCTCTTTCTTTTTGTACCTACATTACAAGCCATTTCCTTTATTTTGTTCGTGAATTGAGCCTTAATTGAACCTTTACCTCCGAAGGCACTTAGTCGCTAGAAGAAGGAAAGGTAGTGTTAGAAGGATTGCCTTATGGATGAATGGAACAATGAAAGGACTTATTGGTTATGTGAAGCTAAATTGATAAATCACTAGCGGATGAGAAAAATGTGTATGGAAGGTGAGAAATAAGAAAGGAAAAAATTTGATGATGAAAAAGAAAAGAAAAAAAATATATTTTGATATTGAAAAAGATATGAAAAACTCACCTCCTATTGTAGTATGCTAAGTGAGTTGAAAAAAAAAGGGCTATGTATGTGAGACAAATTTAGCAATTGAAAAGAAGAAGGGAAGTGTTTGAATATTGAGTACAGCGTATTAAGTGCTTAGGAGGACTAGTCACTACTACCAAATATATCCTACCCGTCCCCTAGCCTACATTACAACCCGACAAAGTCCTACTTGATCTTAGATTTGACTGACTCAATTAGTGGAAGTCTACACTACGGGCAAGCTTATGGTATTCTATAGGATGCATATGAGTTCTTCGTGAGAGTGAGAGGTTGTTGTGCAAATTTTGTGTGATTTCCTTCATATATATATTCACTCTTCATATAGTGGTGAGGGCACATGATTTCATGAACAATTGGTAATGTATGAATTGTCTTGTTGGGTAAGAATATGCATTGAAGTAGCTTAATGTGGTAAGTCGACTTTTGAGGTTGGGTGATGACAATTGGGGTGTTGAATTAATGGGCTTAATTGAATTTTATGGGAATGATATGGATAAGTTATGTGTTCATACTTGTTGGCTAGTATTGATTGTGTTCAAGAGTATGAATTGTTGGAAAAGTTGAATGTTTTGTACTAATCTTAAGAGTTAGTAGTTCGGAAAGGTTATCTAAAATCCCATTGCTCGAGGACGAGCAAGAGTCTAAGTGTGGGGTGTTGATAATGGGTAGAAAAGGTATTAAATGATATGTAAATTATCCCATATTTAGCTCTTGTTTGTGTGAATTTGGGATGTTAATTGCATTGATTCATGTTAATATAATATGTTTTTATGTGTAGGAATGAGCTGAAAGCAATCGGGGACGAAACTGGGGAAGAAACGAGCCAAAACAGAAAGAATCGGACAAAGGAAGAAGGGAGGCTACAGGCCAGCGCCCAGTGCTGCCTGTGGCACTGGAAACAGAAACTTTGGAGAGGTCACTGCCAGCAGTCCCCTGGGGGGCGCTGGGCGCTGCTCAGGAGGCTGATTTCGGGAACTTTGTCCTACTTCGTCTAGAAGACCCCCAAACCGACCCTAAACCTTCCCAACTCCTATATAAACATCCCTAAACCCATCTAAGAAGGGGAGAACGTGATTTTGGAGTCTAAGGAGGCTTAGGAACATCAACAACACCAACAAATTCTCAGTTCATCAATTCAATCTAGTATCTCTATTTAGTTTTTCACACTTAGTTATTTGATTTTGTTGAACATGAGTGGCTAATCACCCCTTGTTCTGGGGTTGTGATTAGCCATGAATATTGTGTTTCTAACTTGATGATTTCGTTTTAATAGTTAATGTGGATAAGATTGTTTCTTCAATTCTATGCTAAATTGCTTAATTGTTTTGGCCATCGATTGAGTTCTATCAATTATCTATGCTATGTTTGAAAAAAACTAAGTTTAGATTAGAATAAGAGTTGAAGAAAGCATGTTCTTAACTTTGTTAAAAGAGCGGATTCGTGATTAGGATAGGAATATACTTAATCACCATGCTTAATTGGAAAATCGTGTTCTTAATGCATTCTTGCTAGATTAATTCCATAGGAATATAGGCGTTAATCTTTATAGGAATAGGCGAATAGTACTTCGGAAGAAGGCTATGAGTATCATTATCGATCAATTAGCAATCTTACATTAACTATATGAATGATAAGTCAATTAGAACGCAATAGGATTGGGAACATAATCACAACCCTGGAATGTTTGTTTTATTGATTACACACATATTTGTTCTTTGAAATTATTAGATATAAATTAGCGATACAATTTAGAATAAACCAATTATTCAATTTAATTCTTGCTTGTTAAATAACTATATTAGTTGTCATAAAGTAGTTAAACTTAAGTCCTTTGGGTACGATAATCCGGACTCATTGTCCTATATTACTTGTCGATCACATATACTTGCGTGTGCGTTAGGGGAGCAACAGGTATTTATAGTTGAGAATAGGTAAAAAGTGTATTTATAAAAAGTTTGGGGTTAAAACAAAGTTTGGGGGCCAAATGGCTATTTTTCTGAAAATAAAACAGTCAAAAATTGGCCCAACGGCTAGATTTTAAAAATCTGGCCGTTGGCCATTTTTAAAAAAATTTTTTTTTTTAAAAAAATTAGCCGTTGGGCCCGGCCCAGGCCCGTTAGGCCCGGGCCAAACGGTCCCGGGCTCGTGGGCTTGGTGGAAGGGACCGGCCCGTGGTGGACTTTTGCACCACTAAGGCCCAGGCCCGTTTGGACCGGCCCACGAGACCCCTTTGGCCCACGAAGCCCGCGGTCCCGGGCCAGGCCCGGACCACTTTTCAGCCTTAGTGTACTCTCAGTAGAGCTTATGACTCTGTACTACCGGTTATGGGAAAGTATAACTATTGTTCATTTTCAGTTGTGTTATGTCATTTCCTAGTTGTATTTAATAGCTAAATGGTATAAATCTGTTCATAGCTCAACATGTGTTAGGTTTACCTAGTCCAAGGAACTAGGTGCCATCACGATCCTTAAGGTAGGATTTTGGGTCATAACAGAAACAAGCACACAAAATAAGTACGAGGGATCGCATCCCAACATAACTCCACTGTGATGCATAACCCAAATCAAATACCGGTCCGCATGGATTACCTCGAGCCATGATGCTCGCAATCAACAACCATATGCGTACTAATCAACAAACAGGCGAAGCGCATGAACATAACCATGGAGAAACGGATATCACTATATACCACCAACAGGAAGAGTATAACCAAGGCTCCACCAACTATCCAACACCCCAAGAAGCATCTCGCTCGAATTTTGCCAAAAGGACCAGACTGAACTGCATCATGTGTGTAAATAGTCAACAATCTCACAACCCATTATGGCACAGAAGAGTAGCACGTGGAACATATCAGGACACAAATAAGATCAACCCCTACCAGTGACACACCCCTCCACAATAGTTGTGTTGAGTAAAAAAATCCGACCCGATGTAGAATACACATTCTTATTAGGCCTACCAGTGGCCTCCAAATTAATTCTGATCCTCCCAAAATAGGTGGATAACTTGTGAAAATCCCACAATAACCTATCCATAGCACATACAATAAGCTGTCAACCTCTTAACATACCTTCACTTTTCGCAACCACGGAACAATATGCCTCTGAGAACCCTCTTAGTCTTCAAATACCTAGAATACCAGAATTTCCATACCTGATCTCAACTACACTACTCAAATGACTAAAACATTCGTCATACGCGATTATCCCATAAGAAATACTTTCATAATTCTTTCGTGCAACATAGAAAAATCTGAACATCAGTTGTCGATCAAACAGGCGATTATCGTAATACCAGTCAGGCATCCGCAAGTCGACACACAGTACGCCTTCTGATGTGCGCACCCTTCTCAAGTGGTACCAGATAATGCTAGCATTCTTCGAATCATCTGAAACCATCCATGCTATCTAGAACTCGTAACCCAATCTAGAAGAAAAAATAAGTCATAACACGCAACATATTCCTTATGCTGGTAGTAGAAATCCAACCCAAGCCATGGTCGACACTATCAAGAACTCTTCCAAACCCGTATGCATATAACCAAGCCATAAAAACTGAATTTCCCCGACTCAACCAAGTCATTCAAGCTACTAGGCCCAAGATTATTTACACAAAGCACCGGTAAATCATCACCACACCAAAGAAATCGATTGCCTTTATTACTATGCTGACCCAACACAACCACGCTGACCCATTTCTTCGAATTCTCCTCGACATGCCTTCAAGTTAACACTTCTCCTTACGTACACTACTATCCTAAACCTATGCTCACCACAGCACAAACCACGTCATCTAAAAGCCCATAAACCACTGTATTTCCTCTGAAACACCCAAAAATACGCAACTGAGATACCCACTCTAAAGAGACCTTCTGTTGATCTGAAGTTGTTTCTCCAACCTCTATGACACTGAAATGTAGAAGTAATTATGATATAGAAATACCGCAAGTCTCATCACTATCCTATGCAAATCCCAGATCTTAGCCACATACAATTTCGGTAATCCACAAGTACCACATACGAACCTAGAACTCGTTAGAACTTTCTCGAGAGTCATCCACCATGTTCCAAATCTCCAATGCACCGCCAATACGAGCCAAATGACTTGTGCTCCATTAGCAAACCAACACCTAAAGAAGTGACCCTGCCTTTAAACGGTCGAGTGAATCCCTCTTCCTCGTACACTATATCCATGGAATATCAAACTCGAATCATTCCAAGTTTTACATATTCTCCAAAAGCATAGTACATCATGCACCCGGCAAATTTCCTTCCCCACACTAACCTCGAAGTAGGCCCCCCTTTAAGTTGTAACCAAACCACAAGTATACCCCAGACCAAAACAAATATAACACGTGACCATGCAGTCTGATTGTCAATAGCAGAGTCCTCTACTTGGCGCGAAGCCATAGGACATAACACCCGATGATCCACATTACCACCCTTCATAAGCTTGTGTAGCACCAATCATAAGATACCTTAAATCATCTACTAAGTGCATATTCATCCTCGTGACAGTCATGCAAACTTTCTCAAGTGCCCTGGATGATAATATATACCTTCTGCTTAATAGAATCCCGATACAACACATAATCTCAAATGCCATCGGCTAGCCTCAAATCAACATCCCCCATGAACCTATGGCAATCAATTAAATCCTCCTAAGTCCGTACTTACTAACCAGATTCAAGGACCCACTGTACCCCATACGTGAACAACTGAAAGAGCTACCAACACAACCACGTCCTCAGTCTGGACAACACCTCAAGACAATGATTGAGCATCTATAGCCCCCTCATAGCCCATCCACACCATCATGAACCGTCGTTGCATAGCTGATAGTGAGTGTGCAATATCATATACGAGTCGATGTAAGGGAATATAAGATATATGCTTCAAGCTGAATCAATACTACACGATAAGGATGGAAAGAAATGCAATTACTTAATAGTCTCGTAGACTATCAAAGGTGAATCAATGACTCGTAGGACCTATGAACCTAAAGCTCAGATACCAACTTGTCACTATCCAAAATCCCACCTTAAGGATCGTGATGGAACCTAATCTCTAAAACTAGGTAAGTCAGTCGCTTACAACAGTTAAACCAATTAAACATGTGATTATCAAGTAGAGTTTAATATGAATGCGGGAATAAAAGGTGATATAAGCCTACCTGGCAATAATCACAACAAGTCCCAAGACTAGGAGTACATAGTCACGAACTCTAACTAAATACACAGATAATATCTAAAAATATAATACTGTTCGGACGGAGAATTTGACTGTATAATTGCAAGAAAGGACTCTAAGGGAATGTGATGATCAAAGCAGCTCAACCTTGAATCCTCACAGACAAAAGAAGCTCTCACTACCTGGAACCGCTATCTCCAATACCCGGATCTGCACAAAATGTGCAGAAGTGTAGTATGAGTACATCACAATTGGTACTTAGTAAGTATCATGACTAACCTCGGTGGAGTAGTGACGAGGTTCAAGTCAAGAAACTCACTAGACATAAAAAACCTGTGCAGAATATAAATATAAAGTTAACAACGGGAAACAAAGTCAATAAATGGCTACAATATTGTAACATCTGATACTAGGATAATGTGAATAAATTCAGGAATACGAACTTCTCTTTATGTCTCGTTACCAAACACATGTAATTACGAGATCATGCCAGAACGAAGGAAAGGTTTAGCCTTAACATACCTTATCACAATCTTTCCAATAACCATGTTGAACTCGTCTCTTCTCACCTTAATCTACAACAGCGAAAATAATACTATTATTAAGTTACGAAAGGTACAACTATCGCATAACGAACAACAAACTTATTTTATATTAAAATAGATAGCATTTTCCCTATAATCTTTAATTCCTCCCAATTCGAGCCAACACCAACAACACAAGAACACAACAATAACAACATATATACATCATTTTCCAACCTTATACCCATCACAAATTACCATAAAACAGCTCAACATACCCCAATCTCTTCATATGCAAAACGACCAGTGTAGTAGTATCAAAAAGCCCAAAAATATTACGACGAACGACCAGCCTACCATCCTACATTGATGTGGTGTTTCTCCACACCCTTTCTCCTCCAAAACTACCTAAAACAAAAGCAAAATATGCAATTCAATAGCAACACGAAACAACCCACAAAATAGTTCACTACAAGTTGAATAACTCGAACTCATGGCTTCCGATCACCGTCCCGTGAGTTTTTACAATTATAGAACGACTTTCCATACATTTTCAGTAGAAAAAATGGATGAAATAGAGCAGAAAACTTACCTTATTTGTTTAATACCTTAGCTCCTATATTGGTTCTTCAAACCCTAGGTTTTTCCTCCAACTAGAACTTGAAATGGAGAGAAAATTAATTAGGGTTTGTGTTCAACTTTTGGGAGGATTATTGCAGGGGCTTATCTCTGGTTATTTTGTTATATAATTAGTGTTATATTTGTAGGAGACAAGCACATATATATCTCTACCAACGATTTAATGCATTAGAAAATAGACTTATATATCTTCAATTTGATAGGCGGATCACCTCGTAACTCTAAGTATATTGGGAGAAAATCGCAGTGACATTTGACCCAAATTCAGTAAAACTTATGAATGTAACTTGTGATGACTTTCATCGACTTTTTCTCCACAACTCACTTGACTCCAAAACATAACACATGACTATCATGCGACTAACATAACTCATAACATAACCTCCTTATCATGTTAAGCACCATAGTCTCACCCCAAAACTACATGTTATAACATTCCCAACTTGTCGACTTTCGACGAAACATTATTTTCTTCAATTCCTTTAGCTTCTGAACCTTCCAACCCTCTTTGTACTTGTTGTTCATGATCTTCAATATTTGTAACATATGAGGTAACACGATTAACTTACTTTATATACTTTCAAAGATGATCTCATTTTTGGTCCTACTTTAGTTTGCTTACGACGCGCTTTTATGTACGAAAATATGGGAGGAGGGGGGGGGGGGAC
>MCJB01023402.1:0-12883 GCA_002018475.1 Nicotiana obtusifolia | reverse complement strand
GGGGGGGGGGGGGTACAAGATGGTTCCGTACGAGGCCTTATATAGGAGGCGATGTCGTTCGCTGATTGGTTGGTTTGAGCCCGAAGAGGCTAGATTATTGGGCACTGATCCGTGATGCTATGAAAAAGGTTAAGGTGATTCAGGAACGACTTCATACAGCTCAGTCAAGGAAAAAGAGCTATACAGACCGGAAGGTTCTAGATGTAGCTTACATAGTAGGTGAGAAAGTTCTTCTCCAAGTGTCGCCTCTGAAGGGCGTGATGCTGTTTGGGAAGAAGAGCCCGAGGTTTATTGGTCCGTTTGAGATCTTGGAGAGAGTTAGGGAGGTTGCTTATAGGCTTGCATTGCCTCCTAGCCTAGTAGGGATACATCCGATATTTCACGTTTCGATGCTTCGGAAGTACCATGAGGACAACTCACCTGTTTTGGACTGCAGAACGGTGCAGCTTTATGAAAATCTGACCTATGAGGAAGAGCCGGTAGCTATTCTAGACCGACAAGTTTGCAAGTTGAGATCCATGAGTTTTCTTTCTGTGAAAGTGCAGTGGAGAGGTCAGCCGATCGAGGCGGCTTTGTGGGAGTCCGAGTCCGATATGCGGAGTAGATACCCCTACCTTTTTACCAGTCCAGGTACTTTTCTATATCCATTTGACTATGAACCTTTCTTTTAGAGATGGAGAATATGACGACCCAATAGGTTATTTTTTGAGTACTAACCTTAATTTTCGTGTTTCAAGACCTCCCATTGCGTCATTTGATGTTTCTTGATTTGAGTGTGTGGTCCGTGTTGCTTTTCGAAAAACCTTTATGTGAAAATGAAATTTTTGACTAAAAATAACGCTATCGTTCACCACTGTCAATATTTTGGGTAAACGATCCTAGATTGATGTTTTGACGATTTCGATAGGTTTGTATGATATTTTCGGACTTGTACGCACGTTTGGTTGGGGTCCGAGGTGATCCAAACGCGTTTCGGCGCATTATGTGTGAAATTTTGAAAATTGAGTTTAAATTGAAAATTCTTGAGTTTTGATGATCGATTCTTGTTATTTTGATGATTTGAGGTAGAGAGCAAGTTTGTATAATGTTATTACAGTTGTGTGCTTGTGTCGCATTTGCGAACACTCCTACAAATGCGAGATACTGATCGCAAATGCGATCAGTGCATCAGACCATCAAACGTTGCAAATGCAATAAAAACCTTGCAAATGCAATATGCCCATCTATCGCAAATGAGAGCTTAGTTTCGCATTTGCGAAGCTGCCAAAAACACACAGAGTTCGTAAAAACGGCTAAATGTCCACAAAAGCGAACCTCACCCGGTCCGCAAATGCGAAGTTTCCTTCGCAAATGCAGTGATCAGCCCCTATTTCGTAAATGCGATCTAGTGATCGCAAAAGTGGGCCAGACCTCGCATTTGCAAGATCTGGATATTGGCACCAGAAACTTGCTTCAATTTAGTGTTTCACATATTCAAACCATGAACCACGTTATGCAAGATTATCCATAAACGTAATTTTGGGGCAATCGATAGTACCCGTTATGTCGACAAACGCTTATGTTTGAATACTCTGATTCATCATTATATATTAATGTTCTTCCATGTCCTAATCTAAGGTAAAAAGTTAGAAATGAGCTTTCAAGCAGCCATAAACAATAGTCATAAAATTTTGATTAGGTCATTAGTCCTTAGTCAATAGACATCAGTAAGACAAGTTGGATAAGTTTTTCTACTCAGAAGAGCGGTGAAACAAGACAAAAGTTGGTTTTCATTCTTATTTTGGACAGACCAGTAGTTATCAATAGCCCTTTATCTTATTGTTTGAAACCGAATTAATTAACAACGGAATCTGTTTAAAAGGCTGATTCTTTGAGCCCTTGTGAATTAATCAATTTTATTTTCGCTATATGGATCATCATAGATCTTTCTTGCTATTTCTCTCAGTACTAGTTTTCAGTTTCTTTGCTCAGATTGAGCTCACTGTAACTGCAGATTTTCCAGGCCATAAGATATCTGTTCCATTTAATCGTAGCAGTTTCCCAGTGGATTTCATATTTGGAACAGCCTCATCTGCTTATCAGGTTTGGAATTAATTCCTAATTAATAGCTGATCTTAATAAACTTAATTTAAGCTCCATTTTTATGCATAGCAGTGCTAGCTTGTTATTTATTTGTAGTATGAAGGAGCAGCGAATAAAAATGGTAGAGGCCCAAGTATCTGGGATACCTATACACACAAACATTCTGGTATCTCTCTTTCGAGAAAACATAAAAAGTGCCTTTGCTCTTTGAAATTATAAAAATAATATGTTACTGTTTTGATTGCAAGTTTTGTGAATGTTGTTTTTCTAAAGCAAATCATTTTTATGTTTGCAGAAAGAATAACTGATCATAGCAGTGGTGACGTAGCTGTAGATTTTTACCATCGTTACAAGATATCACTATTATTACTTCAAACTTTAATTGTAATAGTCAATCAAAAACACAATGAAGTAGAAGCTTTTATTACTCACGGAGATAATCCTCTTTTATTACATGATGTGTTCTGTAGGAAGACATAAAACTAATGAAATCTGAAGGACCAAATGGTTTCAGATTTTCTATTTCATGGTCAAGAACCTTACCATATACGACTACTTATCAAGTTTCTGTTACATCAAAATCATCTTACCACTAATTGCATATTACATGAAACCGTTGTCATCGTAAAAAATTTGAATTATGTTGCACGATTTTGAAAATTTGTAGCAAACCAATTGTCTAGGTTATTGGGTCCCTTGACCCCATGCTATATGCAGTCAAATAAAGGAGTGTAAATATCGGAATGGGAAAGTTTGAATCCAAGGCAGAATAGTACAGACGAGGTATGGATAGAAGAATTATACAATTAGAGTGCTGTATTGTATGGCAAATAGCAGTTTTCTTTTGTTTTCCTTTGCTGTTTTTAATTGTATTTTTTTGTGGTGATTAATAGTAATATTTTTCTTTTTCGCAAAAAAGTAGTACAGTATTTCTTTTAATTCCTATGTCTGGCTCTGCGGCTTGCCTTGTTGTTAGGAAAAGTACAAAACTCAGAGTAACAATAAAAATAATATAATACACAGACCCAGAAAAGGAAAAAAGAAAACAAAAGAAATTTATTAAATCAAAGTACTAGCATCTCGTGGCCTGACACAGTAATCAATAAATGAAGATGTTGGTTATTATGACTATGTTGAATATTTTGATTCGGTTCTATAGAGATGGAGTGCAGGCATGTTAAATAATTTGGACTATATTTAAAATTTAAGTTATATTAGTTTAAATAAATTTATTGGGCTAATAAAATTGAATTAATTATATAAGTTTAATATATATAGATTAAATAAAGGTCTTAATTTGTTGGGTTAGTCCATTTAATTAGGCTGAAGTGATGAGCCCACTTCATTAAGTCCAAAATGATATCTTTCTAGAGGCCCAGTTTGGTGCCACGTGTCAAATGACGTAGCTCACCAAGTCAAACAAAAGAGCTAATAGGATATTGCTGCGTATCAAAATGATAAGGCATGTCAAGTCACATTAAAAGGCTAATGAAATCACGCAATGTGTGCAAGTGACATGTTATGGCCAATCAAATGCGGCCTTGTCACACTTCAATTTGATTGGTCGGGAAGAGTTTGTTCTTATAACTCTTCCCTCCCACAACTATAAATAGGGGTCTTCATAACCCAGAAAAGAGACCAGAAGTTATAACAAGAAGCAAGAAAGAGCTCTTGAATCAAATGCTGCAAATTCCTTCACAAGTTTCAAGCTTCAAGCAATCAAGTTCAAGCTCAAGAACGAAGAACAAACCAAGTTCAAGCTCAAGCTCAAAAACGAAGAACAAATCTAGATTCAAGGAGTACGAGTTCAAATTAAAGTCCGTGGTAGTTGAATTCAAGATCATCGTTCGTAGCAACAATCAAAGTGTTCGCGACGGATAAATCAAATTCAAATTCAAGATTAAGCTCAAAAGCCCTTTAATTTATATTGGAAAAGTAGAATTAGAGGATCCATAGAGATTGTACACTCATATTATTTGAAATCAAATACTACGATTGTTGCAATATTTTCGGTCTTGATTTTATTTTTTCGACGCAAATTTATTATCGACAAATTCTGACACGTCCGGTGGGACCAGTTCTGCCCTTCATCTCTTTCTCCTGTAATTCAAGTCTTAAAATCAACTATTGCGATGATCTTCAGAAATTGAACGGATATCAAATAATGTTCGCAATCTCGGGAGACAATATCGTTTGTTCTCTATCAAAGTAGTTCTTCATCAAAGCCGCAAAACTGCTAGAAGGACGCGCCTCGCCAAAGCCGCAAAACCGCAAGAGGGATGCACAAAGTTGTGCCTCGCTAAAGCTACACAACTACAAGTGAGATACATCTCCCCAAAGTTGCAAAGAATGACCGTCTGCAACCTGGAAAAAACTAAAGCAGGAGAGGAACCAATTGGACTCAATTCAAACTAGCTGTGGCATCGCCTTCCAGCAGGTTCCAAACATTCAGCAGCCTAAACGCAATCAAATGCAGTTAGCAAGCCGATTTTGTCTATGGATAGAGGCACCGTCCAAGGTCCTTCATATAAGCTCTAACACAACTGCTTTGCTTGATCGGATGTGATTACTTTATTCAAAGTCAAAGCTATAATATTTCATTGAAATTATTACGGCCTGACAACAATACAACAGCTAAAAAGCAATTGTATGAAGTGATTACTGTTGCAAGACCTTAATAAATTTCTTGGTCTAGCAATTTTTTTGGGGAGTTCTCTTCAAGAGGAAAAGGAAACATATAATTCAAAGTTCAGTCGAAGTTTGCGGGAATCAAATTAATTTCTCAAACAAAAAAAAAAAAAGAAAAAAAAAAGGTTCTTTGCTGCATACTTTAAGTCGTCTTTGAAGTAGTTTTAAAAGCCTACACCCCAACAAATCTCGAGGACATCTTATAAAATTTCATAAATTCTTGGGATATTCACAAAAGATCAAGGCATAAAATAATATCGTGATCTAAAGATATTCTTCTTGATAATCAAATACTTTAAGAAGAATATCTCACGATTATCGACTTTCATGGATATCAAATAATTCAGAGAGGTCTGCATCATTCTACTTCGAGAACATGCAAATTCAGCCATCGAATTACGGAGATAATCAGAAGAGAAGAATCAAGGAAGAAACAGAATTGTACCTGCAGTTTATTAATAAAATTATATTTCTTCATATTTATATTGTAATTGCAATTTACTTTTGTATCACAAATAATTTGTTGCAAACACAGAGAACGTCAATATTTTGATATAATGTTAGATAGAGCAAGTCTTATGTTTGGGTAAAGTTTTAAATTATATACAGTGATACTGTAACAAATTTAATATATTCGTATATTGTAACTTGTTATAATGCGTTAATTATTATTTTTATTATATTATTAATTAATATTTATCATATATATTTACTTGTGATTATTTTAGTGTTACTGTCAGTGTATAAAATTAAACTTATACTCTTTAGGTTATTGACAAATTAAGGGCATACGCAGAATCTGATTTCTCAAAGGCGCTCTTGTGAACCAAATACAAAAATGAACAAGAAAGGAACGACTAGGAATACGGTTTAGCAAGTAATATTGCCAGTTGCAATTTTTTATAGTAATAGTTTAGTACGCTGCCAAACTAAGACATCATTCCAATACACAGAATTTTGACGGAGTTACTGAAGTAGAGACTTCGGGTGTGTTTTGTACTGATGAAAATGTTTTTCATCAAAAATATTTTTTAAGATAATATTTTCATGAAAAATAAGTAAATTTATTACTTATTTTCTCTTGTTTGGTTGGTTGGTGGAAAATTTTTTTCGAAAATTATTTTCAAGTGTTTGGCTAGAGAGTAGAAAATATTTTTTAGGAAAATATTTTTTTATGCTACTCTCCTCACCCCCCTTCCCCCAAGACCCCATGTTTCCTGTGCTCCCTCCCCCCCTTAAATACCAAACATTTTCAGGACTCTATTTCTTCAAAAATTTAATTATTCTTTTAAAAATTCATACAAACCCAAAGGAACTAATGCACTGATTTACTTTTTTACACAAAAATAACATTGAAATTTGTGCTCCATAACTAAAAAGAAAATACTCTTTTCTTAGTTGAATAAAAAGAAAGTACTCTTTCTACAACATAAAAATAAAGTACTCATTTTGTTGAAATGAAAGAAAATATTTTGTCTGCAACATGAAAAGAAAATACTTAATTTGTTGAAATGAAACAAAAATATTTTTTCTACATCATGAGTAGAAAATATTCTTTTTGTTGAAATGAAAGAAAATACGTATAATACATCATTTTGTTAAAATGAAAAGAAAATACTTTTTACTATATTTTGTTGAAATGAAAGAAAATACGTTTTCAACGTACATCATGAAAAGAAAGTACTCTTTTTTATTAAAATGAAAAAAAAAACTTTTTTATATCATGAAAAGAAAGTACTCTAATTTAAAAAAAAAAAAAGGTAACATGAAAAGAAAGTGCTATCAATAATATTTCTAGTAGGGTGAGGACAATGGCGGGATGAGGGCGAGGTGGGGGATGGGTTGGGGGTGAGGAAGGTTGAAAAAGAATTTTGAAAAATATTTTTTCCTTCTCTTAATAATAGAAACATTGAGTTCATGAGGAAAATATTTTCCAAAACGTTTAAACTAATCAATCATAAAAAATTAAAAAATATACCCTTGGTATTATACGAAGAAAACTACTAACACAATCAGTCGTGTTGTCATATTAGAGTTTTTGTCTTTTCAACTGGCCTTGGTTCCCTTTTAGATTCGCAAAAGGGATAATTTGTGTGAAACTCTCTCCCCAATATTAAAATGGCGGCGAAAAGAAATATTATTAGCACATGAGTAACAGACAGGGAGTTGATAAAATTCAATTTTTCACTCTAAAGAATGTTAACTATATCAAAATATTACGCTAAACTATTTGGAATACTCTACTATGTCTCTAAGAACATCTTGTCCGTGCCCCATAGTTATTTTTTTGTTTAATACTATCTGACGTGCTTGCAGTTTTTTTTTTTTTTTTTTTTTTTTTTTTTCTTTTGCAGTTCAGATCTTGTAATGTAGTGTTAAGAACAGCTAAATTCAATTGAATGATATTTTTAGAACAACTACGTATATTTTCTACATTTGATAACCATTAATGTCTAGTATCGCTGCAATTTTCTCTTCGCTCTTTTTGCTGATTAGCTATTTATTTTCCTTTTGCTGGCGTAGTTCTTGTTCAATTATGGAGGCTTCTAATTAAATACTTAAACTATATAATTTAATTTTACATTTCCACTTCTTAGTAGTTTACATTGCGCTAATTCTTATATGTGATATACATCAGATGGGAAGCAAAGTAAGGGAGTCAACCAAGAGGGCATTACCTTCTACAAGAATCATATCAATGAGCTCCTAACAAATGGTAAAAGTTTTCTCCTAGTCTTAATTCTATTTCCAATGAATAAGTTGAGTTTTATTTTTTTTTTGCTCTGAACCTCAGGAATACAGCCTTCGGTCACACTCTTCCATTGGGATACACCGCAAGCCCTTGAAGATGAGTACCTTGGCTTTTTAAGCCCTCATATAGTGTAAGTGAATCTCACCTAGCTACATTACTAAGACAATGCTTGGATCAATTAATTTTTAGTTTTATGTGTATTTCTAATTTCTGATAAAAATGAAATTATCAGATTCAGAAATTGTATTATTAGTACTGAAATCTTACTAACGGTTCCTCTTTGTTAGTGCAACTTTTTAACCTCTTTGAATTCTCAAATTGCTAAAAGTTATAAGAGAAAAATGTTATAACCAAAATTTGATTTGAGCTCTCCCTTAGCAGATAATAAAATATCGGCTACCAAAAGCCAATTCTAAGTTGTTTAGAATGAACCATGTTTACCCTTAAATTCGGATAACAATTAAATTTGTTCGTGGTGCTAAGGATCCGTAAATCAATTTGATACAGTGTAAAATATAACGTAAATGATTAAAAGATAATAAGCAAGAGAAGATAGCCAAACCACGAGTATTGAATGGCTGATGACGAAAATATAAGAAATAGGTAAGTGTTTCGCTGAACAGTGATAATAGCAAAGAATAGCAGTAAAGTCTATTGTTTCTTTCTGAATGTGTCGTGCTTTACAGTGGGGGGCGAATGCCCTACTTATAGGTAGATGAAAGAGTCCTAAATAAAGTAAAAGACTGATTACAAGGCAAATCCCATTAATTACGGGATTGAATATCCTAAGATGATGGCCTAACGTTCATAATGGTTGCGACATTTACTCCTGGCGTGATACCATGAATCCGCGGGATATCCGGTCGAAATTAACTTCTTATTTCGGAACTGGCCTCGATCAGTCGATGTCGGTCGCCCCATTTCGATTACCTCGGACACCCATGCTCGACCTGCTGCCTTTGGGTCGGGGTGACCCGGTCCTACACCATGCCCGGTCCCGACTTCTCCTGAGCGGTCGACCCAATACAGATAGTCCCCTCGTTTATTAGAGAGTAAGGACAAAAAACGATATCAATTCCCGCTCTTCGAACCTTTGGGTTAAGTAACCGATATATCCATTAAGCATGACACGTAGGCAAAGTCATCAACTTGCTTATTCCCAAAAGGAATCCTATGTGTGACGGCAGGGCTGTGACATACACGACTGCCAACACAGGTAATCATCACAGGTCCCGTCCACAGAACCTTGTACCTGCTGTGCGCATTTAATGCGTGCATTTAATGCTTGCTTGCCTCGTGCTTAGTGCCGCCGCTTTTTGGGAAAGTATAAATACTCCCCTCCCACTTTGAATTAATTTCTTTACTTTTACGCCATCAGCAAAACCGCTTCTTCTAATCTCCTTTATTTGCAGAACCCTTAATCTTTTTTACCAGAAACTTCAAATTTTCTCTAATTTTCTTTGTTTCTTGCTTCCTCTATCCCAATGGAAAAAACTTCTAAGTCAAGTCCTCATAAGCAAAATTCCCCTGCCCAGTCTGTTGAAGAGGCTGAGCCCATTCGCACTGAAGAGCCTTCTATGGAACCTCCATTGAAGGCCTTCATACCAGTGGGATGTTTCATAGGTTCCGACTTCAAGGTCGAGAAGCCTTCCCCGGTGCCTGGAGCGAACCGGTTTTAGAGTACGTCAGTTCGATCACCTCAAAACATATTAGGAGGGTGAAGGCCGAGTGTCGTTAGATTGATAAGGAGGTGATAGTCCCTTCTCCGGATGACACCATTACCACATATGTGGAGGGGTATCTTAGTGTGTATACTTATCCGTTCACACTAGGACCCATAGACCCTCTCATCATCGAGTTTTGTAGGAGATACCAGGTCACCTTAGGTCAAGTCCACCCTTCTGTGTGGTGCATAGTTTATCTTTTTCGTTTTTTCGTAGATAAGGTCGAGGGGGGACATCCTTTTACCCTCGACCATTTGCTTCGATTATACAGTCCCCGGATGTTCCGAGGGGGACTGATTAAACTAGCTCGTCGGGCCAGTAAGGCCCCATTCTCGAGCATCGATGAAGATAGGGATCGGGGTTGGATGAGCCGATACGTTCGAATTAAAACTTCCGACTTAATCCCTGCCGATAGTATGGCGTTCCCTGAGAAATGGAACATGCAACGTAAGTACTTCTCTATTTAACTCTTTCCACTTCTGTTTTTCAACGTATAACCGATGTGTTATGATTTGCAGCCATTTCCCAGGCACCGGCCGCAATCGATAACTTGATGGAATGGGTCAGGAAGGTTGTGGCCCAACGATCTTATTCCGAGCGGGCCTGGAGAGAAATATCAAGAGGTTTTTGGGAAGCTAAAAACCACGGTAAGCTTCATCGGTATTTATTTCCAAAACAAATCGACACCAACACTTAACCTTCTGAAAATATGTTTTGCAGGCCTCTCGAAGGATGCCGAGTTGAGGTCGGCAGTTACCGGCAGGATAGTTCCTCGCTCTCCTCCCACATCGGAGAAGGGAGGAGGAAAGAAAAGAAAAAGGGCTCCCGACCAGGCCGAGCCCGAAAAGAAAAAGGGGAGGAAAAAGATGATGGCCCGTAAAGTCGCCGTTACTGATCCCGCTATTTCTCCAAGTGACGATTCCGAGGGGGAAAAAAGCCCCGAACTTGTGCACCGTAAATCTGCCCGGAAAGTCCCCGAGCCGATAGTGGAAGAAGCCGGTGCCTCCAAGAAGATGTGGGGGCAAGGGTCGGAGACCATACTGAGCGCAGGCGGCAGTGCAGAGACCCTCGGATATCCCCGAGATGGCACATTCACCTTCCTTCTTTAAGACTACTTTGAAAGAAACCCAAGATGCTTGGACACATGCGCCGGGCGGAGTACCGGCCGCAGCAGGGACCTTTGATGAATACTTCGACGAGGTGCCGTCGGCCGACACTTTCGGCCTTGAAATCCCCAGAAGGAGTCCCCCAGCCGAGTCAAGCGGAACGTCGGCTGGTATCAAACTAGTCGATAAATTTCCCGCACCAAGCTTGGATCCCGAACGAAGGAGGGTAATAACCTTTACCATCCCTGAGGACGCCCGGGCACTGGGCCCACCTGTAGGTATAGCAAGCTATCTCCACAGCTTGGTGACGGAGGAAGACCGGGCCGCGATGAACGCTGTGGATTGGGCTTGCCTATTCAATGAAGCTCAACAGGCATCGAATAGAGTACGCCTCCTTATTTGCTTCAAACTATATTCAATGTTTTGGTTCCAAACCCATACTGATAATTTCTAACTTGAATTTTCTGCAGTCTTCGGTGCTCTATCATGAGATGTTCCTTCGCATCAAAGAAGGAATGGAACAAGAGGGGGATCGACGTCGACGACTTGAGGATCGGTTGTCAAGTCTCCGGGCCGAACTGAACTTTATAAGGAAAGAGCACGCCTCTTGTGTTGATCGAATGGAGCAGATGAACAATCGATTGGATCAGATCCGGTCCGAGCTCAGCGAGGCAAAGGTCGAATCGAGCGGATGGAGAACCAAAGCCGAGCTCCTAGGTGCAGAGAAAACGGCTCTCCAAGAACAGATCGAGGCCCTGCTCAAGGATAACGAATTCCAACGGCTCCAAGTTGAGTCGCTTAACCTTGATCGGACGACCCTAACCAACCGACTTCAGGAAGCACAAGCGGAGAATGCTGCTACCAAGGCCAAAGCCGATGGTTTGATAGCCCAGTATAAGGCTGACGCCGAGGTGGCTCACGAGCAGTCGAAGGCGTTGATTGAATATACTCAATGCCAAGCTCGCCTTACTGTTCTCGAGGAGCTCCAAGCCCGTGGCCTCGATTTGTCTTCCGATATAGCAGAGGCATCAAAGGTCAAAGATGAAATGAGAAGAAAGACCTTTCCGGAAGGTACGAGGATGGCTCGGACTAGTGCTAATATTTTGTAATCATGTAGAAGATCCCACTTTGTACAAGGATATTTTCTAATATATTTCGAGTTTATCCCTTCATTTTCATGCATTGAAATATCCTACCTTAGCTAGGATTATAAAAAGCGATCGACTAATTAATAGTTAGCCCGGCTCAGACCTTGTAGTAAGTTCAGAATACGTTAATAACCGGTTAGGCCTTAGCCTTGTTCAAAGCAATAATTAGTTTGGCCTTGGCCTGGTTTAAACAAGATATCATTTGCTCTGTTTTCAACCACTTAGCTTGTAGGGCTCGGGGTCATGCCTTAGCAAAATTTTGGACCTTTATCAAATAGGTTTGATCTTAACTTTGTCTCGAAGTCCTGTACTTTGAAGCTTCGATCGAATAAAGAGTTTTTAATTTGATCCGGCCTTGGCCGTAAACCAGCCTTGGCCTTAAATCGGGATTTCCAATATCGGTCTTACTTCCTTTGTGTTTTGTCAGCTTTAATAAGGCCTTAGCCTGGTTTGCCGGTTTCGGGGTTTGCCTTGTTAGGTCTTTTCCCCCCCGGTCTCGATGCATATCTTCCACTAATATTGATAATGCGAAGATAATAAGAAAATCCCTTAGGCTTGATAACACAATGTAGGCATCAAATGATTTTGCTAACATTTATGTAATTGTACATCTTCATTGGTCGGAGGCGAATAAGATCGTTCTATTCGGGTACGGCTCTTCTGGCCGTTTGATTATGTCAATTCCTAGTGATCTTTATTTTGGTCCCTCGAAATCGAAGTAAACAAGTGAATGTAGCTAGAATTTAACATGGTTGATCAATGGTAGCACGACATATGGCTGCCTCATTAAAAACCTTGCCGTAAAACCCAAATTGGGACAAAACCGGTCGAAGGGAAAAAGAGTGCAGCGCGTGCTTTCAGCCTTAATGTTTGGTGTTTACTTGTCTGATATCGATTTGTCCTGCATAGGTTAATATCGATAAACGAAGTGAAAGAAAGTAAAAAAAAGGCAAAGTAAAATACCTTAGCAGTAGTATCTCTTCAAGTGGCTCACGTTCCAGTTGTTTGGCAGCTGTTTACCATCCAAAGTCCCTAGCTTGTAAGAGCCCTTCCCGGTGACCTTCAGTATAGCGTAGGGACCTTCCCAGTTCGGTCCCAATTTCCCTTCGTTAGGGTCTCGAGTACTGGGAGTGATTCTTCTGAGCACCAAGTCCCCTGTGTTGAAGTGTCGAAGTCGAGCTCTCCGATTATAGTATCTCTCGATTCTCTGTTTCTGAGCTGCCATTTGGACTAGAGCAGCCTCCCTTCTCTCATCCAAGAGCTCTAAACTAATATTCATAGCCTCTTGGTTGGATTCTTCGGTCGCGTGTTGAAATCTGACGCTCAGTTCGCCTACCTCGACCGGTATCAAAGCTTCGGCGCCGTACACTAAAGAAAACGGAG
>MCJB01023391.1:63371-75751 GCA_002018475.1 Nicotiana obtusifolia | reverse complement strand
AATGTCCGCCCCCTAAACGACCTCCCTCTGTTCTTCTTATATCCCCTTTTTGTTTTTCTCGGTTTTTTTCAACTTTTTAGACCTCCCCCAATTTCTGTCCGAATCCCTTTTTCTTTCTCTCAGTTTCTGTCCGTTTTTGTAAAACCAAAACTCCTAATATATATAAGGCCTCCCCAAAACCCTTTTCCCCCAAGAAACCCAAAAAATAAACAGAAAAACAAAAAGAAAAATCCCCAAAACTCACCTCTTTCCGAAAACCCTCCAAATCTCTTTTTCAAAATCGAATCCGGGACAAATGAAAGGCGAGGATTGATTAATAATCAATCCACGGCCCCCATTCGTTCCGAGTGTGGTCCCAAAAACGCCAAAACCCTCGAGTGTAAGCTTTTGTCAGGGGTTTGTTAGGGCTATAGTACGTGAGGAAGAGGGGGGGGGGGGGGACCACGGACGAGTTGGGGTTTCAACTCGTCCGAGTTTTGGATGGTTTCTGGTGGTGGAAACGGCGGAGGCAGTGGTGTAGGCGGAGGTGTAGCAGCGGCGGGTTTGGGGGATGGGATTAGGTTAGGGTTTAGTTTTTAAGAAGGTTTTATAGTTAGGTGGGGATGATTTTGGGCCGTTGATATCATTGTGATCAACGGCTGAGATTGGGTGAGGGGTTTGGGGTGTTGGGCTGACCGGCTGGGCTGGTGTAATTGGGCCAATTTCTTTTGAAATTTTGGCCCAGTCCGTTTTTAACTCTAATTAGTCCCTCTCTTTAATTGTTAACTAATTTTCTAAAAAAAACAAAAGTCCTAATAATATAAAAATAAAAATCCTAATTCATCAAAATGTGAAACTAAACTAATTTAACACGATGCTAGGCTCTATGAATTAAACATTAAAACTAGGCCACGATAAAGATGTACTATTTTATGATTTTCAATTTTGTTTCTTGAATTAATGACCTAATACTTAAATATGAGTAATTATAGATCCAATTAATTATTAAAATGACTAATAATCAATTCGAACTATTTTATTTATTTTTAGGAGTATTTAGGGCAAGGCAAAAATCACGTGCTCACAGGAATCCTGCACGTTTTTGGTTAAGGGATGACCTAAAAAACGTGGATATATAAAGAAAGCAATAAAACCCTAAAGGGTGATTCTTTCTGGCCGAAATTTTGCCACCCTAAGGACTATTATTCTTGAACCGAAATACTTGCCACTCAAGTATTACGTTCGTAGAGCTTCAGGATACACAGCAGAAGATCGTAGACCTGGAGAGTACGAACACTATTGAAGATTTGTGCAGTAGCTTCAAAAGGTTAGTGTTACTATCTCGTAATTGATTATATTTGTCTAGTTTACATGTAAGAATATGGTCTTGGGTGCTTGCTTCCGTTGCGTTTATATGCCTATTTACTATCAATTCTTGCTTCATTTGATCTTGTTTCCTTTCTGATGTCCTTACAAAAAGAACTTCCTTTGAAATAGTAGTGTACTCCTGATTTCCTGCAATTAAGTGAATTAAATGGATACAATTAGATTTGCACTATTGTCATCATTGAAATTTGGTGTAACAGTGGTATATGAAAATTATCGTGATTTAACTTAGCGAAATACATCAAAAATAGCCGAGTAGAACTCAATTCAATTGTTTTTGGATTTACTAAAACAAGACCCAATCTTTTCACGTATAGAGGAATCAGGATTCAACTTTAACCATGAAAGCGACTGCAAATAATAGATTGATATTGCAGTTGAATGAAATATTCTTTATTGATAAGCACAAATTACCCATAGGGAAGTTGAAAATAGGCTAACAACTGGAATATTTCTTTTTCTTAAAGAGGAAGGCTTTTCAAATACAAAAGGATGTTTGTTGAGCTGATACATCAATTTATAGAAAATAATGCTTTTTTGGAATTTTTTTTCTCCCTTTATTTTTACGTACCAAAGATATAATAATAATGAAATAGCTGTAGAATCAAAGCAAGTACATAATAGTCGTGATTATGCGGCATCTCGTGTACGTTATCTTTATCATCTTTGACATATAGAGAACGACTTTGGAATTTTGTACCAAAGTGTCGTGGTCCTATTCTGCTAATGTGAACACTTATACAAATGTTTTTATTCTTTCTTGGACCAGCCATCGCCAATGTATTTAAATAAAACACAGACGTAATATAGTTATATAAAGTAGAACAGATCAAACGGAAAAACACTTGAGATAATTGAGATTCAAACTCGTAATACTACCATTTAAATTAATGGATTTTTGTCGGTGTAATATGTATCTTTAGCGTCCACTACAAGAATGTGGAGATATGACAATATTTAATAAATGTCGTGCTGTTTAAATGTCATAAATTTATTTACCTAACATTTAATTTACATTTGCATCAAATGTCGTTAATTTCAATGTCATAATGACATTTCTTTAAAAAATGTCATTATGTTGACGACCTTTTGTATCAAATGTTGTTGTTTTAATGATTTTTTTTATAATATTTAGTATCAAAAGTCATTTTTTCTATAACAATTTATATTAAAAATTGTAATATTTATAACGTCTTATCATAAATGTCAAAAAATTCTTTTTCCCGAAGTTTATTTCAATTGTCACTAAATAAATGTCTATCGTATTCTCAATTTCTTGAAGTGGTTACTGTGGTTCTAGACTATCTAAGAATTTAGTGCCTAGTGATACACCAAAGTAGTCGAAAGCTAAGCGACCAAGCTTCAAATAGTGAAGGATTAAGCAAAACTTTACTCGATCAACAACTTGTTTGCGTATTCAAAAGCCGAAATTGGCTGCAAATTAAAGATCATGCTGAAATGGCTTCATTTTCACCAAATTCAAGCTCTAGTGAAGCAATGACTATTGAAGAAGCTAATTGTCTAGAATTTAAAATCCAAATCACCAATTTGTTTTTAAGTTCCAATTTCACTTTAGCAGATTTTCATTGTGGAAAGTTATATACTCCCTCACTTTAATTAATTTTTTGGCTTTTTTTTATGTGGTCCACAATATTTGATTTTTTCATATATCAATAAAGAATTAACTTCTTCTTTTTTAAAGTTGTCTTTGGAGTAAAGAATCCAGAAGAAATTATTTTATTTATAATGAACAAATTAAAATTAATTGGGTCAATTTTATTGTTAATTTACGCTAAGAAATAAATTTTTTAATACGTGAAAAAATAATTAAAAAATCAATTCAAATGAACCGTAGGGATTACTAACCTTTTAAAATTGTTCCAGCTTGCACTACTTTGTCAGCTAGCTGATTCTAAATGTGCTTCGTATACCAGGCCAAGTGTGAAAACGTCCTCGAAATTTGTCCTTTGTTTAAATAGCGTGGACAAGACAACCTAACCTATGCAATCACACAACTCTACTAGATTGGACACTGATTACAAGTTTATCAAATTGTCAGACAATAACATATGGCTAAGACCACAACTAAAAGTCTGAACCACCAAAGACTCTTGTTAAGGGCGGATTTACGTTGTCTGTGTCGTATGCTGAAGCACTTATTAATTTCGATGTAAACTTTGTATAATTATATAGAAAATACAGGGAATACTGGTATAAAAAACTAGCAAGCACCCATTAAACAAAAAAAATTTTGGGTGCTTTGGTTAAAAGATAAGAATAGAGTGCACAAATATGAAGTGGTTAGGGATCGATTCTTGCATGAACCAATTTTTTTATATGACCAGAGAGTGAGCACCCACGACCTTAAAATTCCGGATCCGTCACTGCTCTTGTTCTTCTTTATCTATATTCTTCAAAAAATTTGAGCAGAAGTATAAGGAAGGAACGGAAACTTTCCTTTAAAAAAGAAAAAGAATAAACTGAGTCATAATTCTGCGGTAGTTATTATTTGCAGAAAATCCAGATAATGATCAGAGTCTTCTTATAGTATAGTTTATTACATAGTGAACAAGGAGCACTCTATCTGAACCATAAATTCGAACTGCTCCTTCGAGGACAAACGATGAATGATAATAAAGAAAATCCTAAAGTCAAACTCATGTAGTATATTTAACTCTCAACAATTAGATGTCACCACAATTTAGGCAACGCCGAATGTAGAGACACTCTTAATTAATATAGCAAATATCGTTCACTTTGAATTAAACTCGTACGGATTTTTTTCAAACAACCTCACATCAGCATCAGTATTACCATACTTCATATATAGCTTTCTTCATATATATATATATATATATAATTTTCTTTTTTATTAAATTCGGATACGTGAATACATTATTCTATTCTCGACGCATACTCGGACAGTTCAGCTTCTAAATATGTTATAGGAAATAATTAGAGTTTCATGGGTTAACAAATGGAATATAACTTTTCTCTTAAACATCCATATATCAAAATGCTTATTTAGAAAAGATTCTTTTTTCCTTCTTCAATTTTAGACTCCAAACATATCATCTTTGAAATGTTGTAGAATCAAAGTACATCACAGTTGCTATAATGCGGCATCTCGTGTGCGTTACATCATTATCTTAGACAGATAAACGACTTTGGATTTTGTAGCCATATGCTCGTCCATTTCTTTGCTAGTGTAAACATACATACTTTTTTTATTTCTTTCTTGGAACAAGCCATCACCAATTATTGTAATATATAGTGGTCCTCAACAGAAATACAAAAGGGCAGGTTAAGGTTAGTTGTAAATACAAAAAGAATAATTGGTTGTTGCTTTTCACATATTAATATGAAGTATGGAAATTACAACTGAATAGTAGTATATGAAAATTCGCAATTTAACTTAGCGAAATACATCAAAAATGGCCGAGTAGAACTCATTTCAATTGCTTTTGGATTAACCAAAACTAGATCCAATCTTTTCACTTATAGAGGAATCAGGGCCCAACTTTAACCATGAAATCGACTGCAAATAATAGATTGATATTGCAATTGAATGAAATATTCTTTATTGATAAACACAAATCACATATAGGGAGGTGGAAAATAGGGCTAACAACTAGAATATTTCTTTTTCTTAAAGAGGAAGGCTTTTCAAATACGAAAGGAAGTTTGTTAAGCTGATACATCAATTTACACAAAAATGCTTTTCTGGAAAAGATTCTTTTTTTTTTTATCTCCCTTTATTTTTACGTACCAAAGGTATAATAATACTGAAGATGTTGTAGAATCAAAACAAGTACTTAATAGTCTGTGATTATGTGGCATCTCGTGTGCGTTATCTTTATCATCTTTGACATAGCAAGAATGACTTCGGAATTTTACGGTCAAATGGGATAAATTTCACAAATGGTCATATAATTATGATTTTTTTCACCAAAGTCATATAATTATGTTTCCTCACACAAAAATAATATAACGTTTATTAACTCACACAAAAATTATAGTGATCGAAAAATATAATTTTTCAATAGTATTTTTATTTTTTATTTTCAGTCTGATAAATAATAATTCGATTAAAATAGGATAAAATTAAAAACTAGCTAGATTTACAAGTAGTAATTGAAAGATAGCCACAGTTTCAAAAGTAATCAAAATTTAGTCACTTTTCATGGAAAGATAAATCTGAACGAAAACACTGTTCAAAATCCGAAAAATATTCCAGCATAATATTCTAGAGTTCGAATTTTTTACATGTGAACGTCCAGCATAATATACTAGAGTTCCAGCATAATATACTGGTCCAGCATAATATGCTGAAAGTTCATACACAGGTCCAATCTCCAGTATATTATGTTGGAACTTTCTGTGTGCTGGAGTTCCAACATAATATGCTGAAAGTTCATATACAGGTACACCAATCTCCAGTATATTATGCTGGAACTTTCTGTGTTGCAGCAAAATAGTGGCTATTTTTCAATGACTTTGCAAACGCTGGCTATTTTTCAATTTCCTGTCCGAAAACTGGCTAGCCTGCGCTATTTTCACCTTAAAATAGAGATGACCCAACTCGGTCTGGCCCACCCAACACAATACTCTATATATAAATTAAAATAATACTAAAAGTGAATTGTAAATCCTTCAAAACATGATACTTCTATCTTCTTCTTTTTCAAGATTTTTATTCAAATTGATATCATTTCTATTTCAAGTGCCCTCTCATTATACCTTTTATTTCTTTATTTTTTTGTCAGAATCTCATGCATTCCAAACTAAATCTTTTATGGGGGAAGAATTCACTTTTAGTATTATTTTAACTTATGTATAGAGGTATTGGGTCAGGCTGGGTTGGATCATTCCTATTTTAATGAAAAAATATAAAATTAATCGATCAGTCGAAACTAATTGCATTTGCTAGCCAAGATATATATATATATATATATATATATATATATAATGTGTATATTATATGTATATAATACACACACATATATAAAAAAACTATTTTATCGGCTATTATTTTTTGGAGCGGCTAAAAATATACTCATATTTTTCCTATTTTAATCGGGTAATTATTTATTAGGCTGAAAATAAAAAATAAAAAAACATAAGATAAGAAAATACTAATGTCATACCTCCTTTTTCCAAAGAATATGGGAGTTTTCCAATTAAAGTGACATTATTCGAAATGAGATATCTATTTGATTCAGAGTTGCCACTTGAAAAATTTATTATAGTGTCCCAAGTCACCGATTTATTTTAAAATTTCAAATCGAGAAAATTGACTTTATTTATGGTCCGTAATCAAAGAAGACTGGGTAAGAAATTTTGTTAACCCGGGAGAAGGTGTGAGGCACTCCCGGATTTCATAGTTTTAGCACGGTCCCTTAACAAATTACGCTCGGCTTAATTATCTGATTATTACACGTCTTAAACCTATATGTGTTTCTTCCTTTTACCTGTTTTAATTATGTATTTAAACTGCTTTTTAGTATTTATGGAGTTATTTCTTGAATAAGTTACGATGTCGTACACTTGTCGTTCTGGTACACATTGTAACCCGCGTCACGTGAAACGCACCCGCTATTTATAACTTGTTTATTTTTTATTATTGAAGTTGAGGTCAGGTTGCGTGAAACGAGCACCTGAGTTGGGATTTATGTATCGTGACCATGCCACAGAAATCGTACTCATAGTCACGATGATTTATTTAATCGCACCTAAAGCAGACTACAAATATTTCAAGAGTTATTGTTATAAAACTTAACTTGAGGGTTATTTGTAAAGATTTATGGAATATGGAGTTTGATTTGGGCTAAAGGATACATTGAAATGTCTGTGTGTGTTTTCTGAATGTGTAGCCGTGAGTTGAGAATTTACTTACTAAAATTTGAACGAAAATTCCGTGAATACAAAGCATTTTTATTTTTCATGAACCTACTCAAAGGAATTTATAAATGGGTTATAGGTTGGCATTGATGGGAGGTTCATATCATATTTCCAAACAAATCAAACGCTCTAGAGCTAAAGCGCAAAGGAGCAGCCGCAATTCCCCTATTCTACATGGATCTATACTAATTTCATGCATCAGAGTAATTCAAAATTAAATCAAGCCGGAAGATGATATTGGAATACATTTCGAACACATGAAACATAGAAAATTACTACAAATTCATGGTATTATAGCACCCAAACAACAATTACATGATCTGAATCAAGTTCATACCTCAACAGCAATGTGTAGATATTCGAATAGCTAAATAAAAGCATAACAGGTGAATCAATAGGACAGGAACAACAAAACAACAGCGAATAGCAGTTCTATAGCTCAAATAGCACTCGAATTCCCAAAAATTATGAAGCAACGAAGCAGAAGTAGGAAATAACCTTGAAATCCCTCTTTTGTTTTTGTTTTTGTTTTGGTTTTTGGAACTCTTTTTGAATTTTTTGATTTGGATTTTTAATTTCAAACTTTGTTTATGGTAGTGTATAAATATCTGTGTGTGAAGGTGAGAAGATGAATAGTGGAAAGTGAGATGAAAGACTGAAGGAGAAGGGGCGACTAAGTTTTTCATTTTTAGGAGGATCCTTTCTCTCCTGAGGGGATTGGGGGAGATTGGGTGTTTTAATGAGTGATCAAGGGAAGGGAACGACGTAGCTTTGCTGTTAAACTATGTCCTTTGGTGGCTTGGGAGGAAAGGTTGTTGGACAGGGTCAGGGATTGGGCTGACAAGGAGATAAGGCCGCTGAAACTGGCCCAATTCGGCAGACCCCTCGTTCCTTTCTTTGTTTTATTTTTAAAATTGACCACTTATCTTAAACAACACTTAATTTAAAACTCATTTACAAAATTAACCCATTCAACTATTTTTCTAACAATTAACTAAATTATTTAACTAATAATGCATGTAAAGTGTGCAATGTATTTTTGGTATTTTAATATTTTACAAATATAATTAATTATGCAATTAAAATCTAAAAGTATAAAGATTAAAACATTTTTGCTATCTTTTAAGATTTAAAATGCTACTAAAATGCACCAAACATAAATATGCCCAAAACAAATCTAGTAAAATATAAAAAAAATTCCTGAAATTCTATAAAATAATTAAAAGCTATTTTTTGAGTTTTTTTAGGAGTAATTTATATATTGGGCAAAAATTACATGTTCACAACTACCGAAAAATTTAATTTCCGACCATTATAATTTTTGTATGAGTTAGTGAAAGTTTTATAATTTTTGTGTGAGAAAACAAAGTTATATGTTTTAGTGAAAAAAAATTATACTTATATGATTTTTGTGTGAGAAAATAAAGTTACATGACTTTAATAAAAAAAAATCATAATTATATGACTATTTGTGAAATATATCCGGCAAAATTGTCGTGGACCTATTTTGTGAGGGTGAACACATATACAAATGTTTTTATTCTTTCTTGGACCGGCCATCACCAATTATTGTACTGTCCTGGTCCTCAACGGGATAAAAAGGGTTAGGGAGGTTTTAGACAAATTTTAAAATGAAAAACCCATAAACTTAATATAATTATACGGAGTATAAAAGATCAGACGGGCTAACACTTACATGAGACAATTGAGATTTGAACTCGTAAAACTATAGTTTAGATTGGTAGAAATGATACCAAGTAGCCACTTTAAAGGGTTGTTATTTAGAAATTAGTTAGTGCGTTTTGAATTTCAATTTTTCAGTTTAAATTTTTTGGACAAATATGTCCTGATTGTCCTGAAATTAAAATTTTTCGTTTAAAATTTTAGAACAAAAATAAATACTAATTAATCTCTAAATAATATCTTTAAGAATGATTATCTATGCACTTGTCCTTTAAATTGAAGTGTCTTAGTCATTGTATGCTTTTATTTAGCGTCGTTGTTGTTCTAGACTATCTAAGAATTTAGTGCGTAGATGATTAAATAAAACTATACTCAACAACTTGTTTGTGTATTCAAAAGTCGAAACTGGCTGCAAATTAAATATCATACTGAAATGGTTTCATTTTCAAAAATTTCAGGCTCTAGTGATAGAGGTGGATTTAGGAATTAAACTTAATGGATTCAGTTTTTATGATTTTTAGCATTGCACTTATTGTATTGTTTAAATTATGAGTATAAATTTAATGTTTATTAAAATTTTAATAGGTTTTTACATATTAATTCATACTCTGGTCGAAAATTATGAGTTCAATTGAATACTCGAAACCATAAAGCTGCATTTGCCCCTGTCTAGTGATGCAATGATTTATTAAAGAAGCTAACAGTCTAGAATTTAAAATCCAAACCACCAATTATTTTTCTAAGTTCCATTTTCACTTTAGCAGATTTTCATTTTGGGAAGTTATATAACCTTTCTTTAGTTGTTCCAACTTGCATTACTTTATCAACTAGCTCATAATTTTAAATGTGTTTCGTATGACAGGCCAAGCGTGAAAACATCCTTTAAGTTTGTCCTTGTTCAAGTAGCGTGGACAAGACAGCCTAACCTATGCAATCACATACCTTTGACAAGTACTCTGTAAATGTTTTACTAGATTGGACACTGACTAAAAGTTTACCAAATTATCCGACAATAATATATGGCTAAAAACCTAACTAAAAGTCTAATAACATGCCAAGCTTTTCTTTTTTTTTTTTTTTTTTCGAAAGTGCTTTTGGCTAAAAATTGAGGTGTTTGACCAAGCTTTTAGATGAAAAAAAAAGTGATTTTGAGGAGAAGGAGAAGCAGTTTTTGAGAAGCAGAAAAAAGTAGCTTCTCTTCAAAAGCACTTTTCTGATAAGCACTTTTGAGAAAAATACACTTAGAAGCAGTTTTCAAAAGCTTGGCCAAACACTAATTACTGCTCAAAAGTATTTTTTAAATTAATTATCCAAACATAAACTGCTTCTCACTAAAAGCACTTTTTTGAAAAGTACTTTTGAAAAAAACACTACTCAAAATAAGTTGATTTTAGAAGCTTGGCCAAACAAGCTATAAACCACACAAGAATTTTATTCTTCTTTAGCGATATATATGCTTCAAAAACTTTGAGTGTAAGTATAAGAAAGGAACATAATATTTCCTTTAGAAGAAAAACAAAAAAAAACTTAGTCATAAATCTGTGGTAGTTATTTGATGGTGGGCTAGAAACCTATATTGAAGTCGTATCTGCACTTCAATTACTGCATTTTACTTGTGTTTGAGCTTAAATATTAGTGTATTGCACTTATTATGTGTTTTATGCCTTGAAGGATGTGATTCCGAGCTATTAAAAATAATTTGGAGCTAAATAGAACAAAGTTGGAGCTTTGAGGTATGAGTAAAAGCTCAAGGAATTAAGTCGGGATCACATTCGAGGATCAAGTCTGGATATCAAAAAGTGAGGAAAAAAATTACTCTGAGAAAATTGCACTACCGCGTAGCGCCATGCATAGCGGGGCACAGGGCGCTAGTGCAAAGTTCCTGCAGAGTGAAAAATATAACTCTCTGAAAATCCTCACTAATGTGGCATCAAACGGCGCATGGCATGCCGTGCCAGTGTATTTTCGCGGTCCAATTGACCCAATTCGGCTTGAAAAAGGTAGTTTCATCCGGGTCCGTTCCTACATAGTATAAATACATCAAACACACGAATTTTAGAGGACTTTGTACATTGAAAGCCATCGGAGAGCATTAGAGGTTACAACACACAGATTTCATCATCTTTCCATCAATTCAATAAGAGAGTTTGAATTGTAACGTTATATTGATGTTTTCTTACTCCTTAATAATACTTGTGATGAATTCCTCCATGATTATGGAGTAGTTTCCCTTAGGCTTTGACGGATATGATGTTTTAATTAATATTTGTGAATTTTTTATATTCGGCTTAAAGTCATAAGTTGTGCGAATACAGTATTTCAAGAATAATGAACTTGCAAGCATCGGACTTATAATAATGGAAATGCACAACATTGGATAATGAACTCAAGAGTAGAAAAATCATAATCAGGACCCTCAGTGTTAATTAATTGTATTTCTAACTTCTCTATCTATCTAACGTCTCTCTCTATCAAACGTACCTCTGCCCCAACCCCTCACCACCGCCAGCCGCTGGCGCACAACCGGCGACCACCGAACCCAGGTAAGCCCCCACCCCTGTCCTCCTTCCGTCTCTCTTCGTCTCTTTCTTGTCTTCTTCTTCTCCCTTTTTGCCGCATCTTTCCTTCTTCGTCTCTTTCTTTCTCTTGCTTTCTTTTTCTTCTTTTCCCCATCTTCTCTCTTCTGGTTTTCCATTCTGCTCCCCTTCATCTCCCGCCTCTCGATTCCTCACTGCCCTAGCCCAGCGGCGGTGGTAGCCATTACCTTCTGCTTTCACCCCGTCTCCTCTTTCCCCTTCCTTTATCACTGCTGGTTGGATTCTTAAACCTAGCAGTGACAGCAAGGATTTTTCACGGAGACGATTTCCCGGCAATCCCCAGGCGATATGCGCGGGAACCTCCAAAACATAGCTATTGTGGACAACGACAACACCTTTCTCGGCACCCGTTGGGACTCCAGGTTCTAGTGTTCTTGCTTAGAATTTGCCATTTGTTAATATTCTGTCGGCTGCCTTTTATCCTTTATTATTGTATTTCCTTCGGTTTGCTTGAATTTATCTGTCATTAGTTGTATCAGTAGTGTCTTTTGCATGCTCAAGTTACATTACATTTCAGTTTATATTTTAGCTTTGCTTGTTTTACGCTTTAACTGCCCATCTGCATTTGTAGTAGTTAAGGCTTAGTTTATATCCTTGTGTTTTTGCTGGTGTAATGGCTAGTCTGAGAGATGGTAGTGTAAAGTCATGTCCTCGAGTGGGTTAGCGGTGGATTAGGGGGCGAGAAGCAAGGGTGGCAAGGGGAGTAGGGATTGCACAAGGTTGAGAGTTAGATCCCGGAACATAGGGGCACTGACGGGTAAGTCGATAGAGTTGGGGAAGATTCTACAAAGGCAGAAAATTAATATAGCATGTGTCCAGGAGACTAGATGGGGG
>MCJB01023391.1:51523-63351 GCA_002018475.1 Nicotiana obtusifolia | reverse complement strand
GGGGGGGGGGGGGGTACGAAGGCTCGGGATGTTAATGGGTGTAAGCTTTGGTATCCGAAGGGTGTTGGAGGCAAGAACAGGGTAGGCATTTTAGTTGATAGGGATCCAGGGAATTAATGGTGGATGTCAGGAGGGTGAATAATAGGCTATTGATTATTAAGTTAGTGGTTAATGGGTTCACTTTTAATTTGGTTAGTGCTTACGTGCCTCAAACGGAACTGAGCGAGGAGGTCAAAAGGCGCTTCTGGGAGGATTTGGACGAGGTTGTGTGTGGTATCCCACAGTCCAAGAAGATTTTCATAGGATGTGACTTTAATGGTCATGTTAGGGAGACGGCTAAGGGTTATGACAAGGTGCATGACAGGTTCAGGTTAGGAACAAGGGCGGTACTTCGTTGTTGGAGTTTGCTAAAGTTTTTGACTTGGTGCTAGCTAACACGGGTTTTAAGAAGAGGGAGGAATACTTGGTCACTTTTTAGAGACCCAGATTGATTTTCTTCTCCTCAGGAGAGGTGATAAGGGACTTTGTACAGATTGCAAGGTTATCCCAAGTGAGTGTCTGTCGACACAGCATAGGCTCTTACTAATGGACTTGGAGGTCAAGGGAGCAAGGAAGAAGAGAACGGTGTATGACCAACCTAAGATCAAGTGGGGAGCGTTGACTAAGGGAAGGCTCAGGAGTTGGGGGAGAAGTTGTTGGCTATGGGGGCTTGGAGGAGTAGTGGGGACAAGAGTAGTATGTGGACAACAACAGCGAACTGCATTAGGGAAGCCTCAAGGGAGGTGTTAGGGGTCTCGAAGGGTTACTCGGGTGGCCACAAAGGGGACTGGTGGTGGAATGGGGAGGTCCAAGGAAAAGTGAAAGCTAAGAAAGCGGCGTATTTGAAGCTAGTGGGGAGCACGAAAGAGGAAGAGCGGAGATCGTATAGGGAGTGTTGCAAGAAGGCAAGGAGAGAAGCGAAGCTCGCGGCCACGGCAGCTAAGACTGCAGCTTTTGAAAGATTGTATGAGGATCTTAGGGGCAAAGGAGGGGATAAGAAGCTGGATCGAGTAAGGTGCATCAAGGACGAAGATAGTAAGGTATTGGTGGAGGAGGCGTGTATCAAGCGTAGATGGCAGGAGTACTTCCATAGACTCTTAAACGAGGAAGGAGATAAGAACATCGTGTTGGGAGAGTTGGAGAACTTAGAGAGTCGGAAGATTTGGGTTTTTTAGGCATATTAAGTGCGAGGAGGTTGATGTGGCAATACGAAAGATAAGCAGGGGTAAGGCGACTGGGCCTGACGAGATCCCGGTGGAATTTTGAAAAGTAGCGAGTAGGGTAGGTTTGGAGTGGCTTACTAGCCTGTTTAACGTCATTTTCAAGATGAAGAAGATGCCCAAAGATTGGAGGTGGAATTTGATGATTCCGTTGTACAAAAATAAAGGTGATATCCAGAACTGTAAAACTATAGGGGTATCAAACTGTTGAGTCACAGTATGAAGGTTTGGGAGAGGGTGGTGGAGCAGAGAGTGAGGACATGTGTATCTATCTCTAAGAACCTGTTCGGATTTATGCCGGGACGGTCAACTACAGAAGCCATGCACCTTGTGAGACGATTGGTGAAGCAGTATAGGGAGAAGAAAAAGGACATGCACATGGAGTTCATTGACCTTGAGAAGGCTTATGACAAAGTCCCTAGGGAGCTTCTATGGAGATGTTTAGAGGTTAGCGGAGTCCCGGTAGCGTAAATTAGGGTGATTAAGGACATTTACAAAGGTGCTAAGACTCGGGTGAGGACTGCGGGAGCAGACTCGGAACATTTCCCTTTGGAGATGGGGTTGCATCAGGGATCATGCCTTAGCCCGTTTTTGTTTTCCCTAGCGTTGGATGTGCTGACACAACACATACAAGGGAGGTTGCCATGGTGTATGTTATTTATTGACGACATAGTTCTGATTGACGAGACGCGAGGAGGTGTCAACGCTAGGTTGGAAGTTTGGAGACAGACGCTAGAGTCCAAAGGTTTTAAGTTGAGTAGGTTAAAAACTGAATACTTAGAGTGCAAGTTCAGTGATGAGAGGCATGAAGAAGAAGTGAAAGTAAAGATTGATACCCAATTCATTCCCACGGGAGATAGTTTTAAGTATCTTGGGTCTATAATCTAATGCAACGGGGAGATTGACGAGGATGTTACCCACCGCATAGGAGCGGGTTGGATGATATGGAGGATAGCTTCGGGGGTTTTATGCAATAAGAATGTGCCGTCTAGACTAAAGGGAAAATTCTACAGGGTTGTAGTTAGACCGGCTATGTTGTATGGAGCTGAGTGTTGGCCCGTCAAGAAGTCCCATGTCCAGAAGATGAGCATAGCTGAAATGGATGTTGAGATGGATGTGTGGACATACCGGGAAAGACAAGATCAGGGTTGAAGTTATAAGGTACAAGGTGGGGGTGGCATCCGTGGAAGCCAATTTGCGAGAATCGAGGCTGCGATGGTTTGGGCATGTGAGAAGGAGAGACATAGATGTCCCGATCAGGAGGTGCGAGAGGTTGACCATGGCGGGCTTGAGGAAGGTCAGGGGTAGGCCAAAGAAGAATTGAGGAGAGGTGATTAGGCAGGATATGTCGGTGCTTCACCTAACCGAGACATGACTAGCGATAGGAAGGTGTGGAGGTCGGGGATTTAAGGTGGTGGGTTTACAGGTAGTTGTGAGTTTCTCCTAGGTTTACCAATAGTACTATTATAATTTTTGTTGTTAGTTGAAAGTTTCTTCCATTTAGTTTGTTATTATATTTGGTACGTAGCAACCTCATCCATTGATTTTGAAAATTGCTACTGGAAATTGTTGCTCCCTGATTGTTACTATTTGATACTACTCTTTCTCCCTTTTACTGAAAATTGTTGCTCCCTGAATTTTACTATCCGATGCTAGTTTTTCTCCTCTTTTTCCTTATCGTCTTTTGTCTCCCTCTTCTTTCTTTCTCCCTCCTCTTTCTTCTGCTTCTTTTTTCCTTTTCTTCTTTTCCACCTTATCTTGAGCCGAAGGTCTATTGGAAACAGCCTCCCTACCTCTCCAGGTAGGGGTTAGGTCTGCGTACACACTACCCTCCCTAAACCCCACTTGTGGGATTATACTGGGTATGTTGTTGTTGTTGGCTTAAAATATGTATACTTATGTGCATATTGCCTCGCATTTTACTCATGTTTAGGAGATTTCGGATGCATAATGTAATGATTTGTGTGTAGGAATCATCCGGAGGCAATTTGGGACGAAGGTACATGAATTAAAGCAAGAAGGAGAAGAAACGAGAAAAAGCCACAAAGTAGCGCCACAGGTAGCTTGAGGCGCTACCTGTGGCCCAGTTTCCAGAAGCATAAAATTTCCAACGCCAGGGCTAGCGCCCCATGCTACCCTGGGCACTGTTGACTGATCACGTCCAAAACACACCTTAAAAGAGAAATGAAACAGTCATATGCAATAATAGAACTCAACTAAGAGTCGGGAATCCGTAGGGAGCTAAGATGGGAGTTAGGGGTATATATTTCAATTTGAGCAATTGGATTAATTATATTGCACTTCCACAATAAGAATTTATTTTCTATTTCTAATGTTACTCTGATGATAGCAAAATAAAGAAAGAATACTAGAGATAATTGTTTTTAAGATTTTTTAAATGGATAAAAAGCCTAGAGCTATGACCATGATCTAGGTGTTTGCCTAATGGGCCAAAGACTTTAATGTTTGTTTTTTCGATTGGGGTGTATTATAGCTCTCAACTCTAAATTACCCACTCAATACCTCTCGATCAGAGAGTGATTTTGCCCAATTTGGCTTTCTCAAGACCAAATGGGTATCACACAAAACAGTTGATAAGAGCTCAAGTCGGATTATTACTATCTCTAGGTTAAACCATTTAATTGGGTTAATCAATCTCTCAATTGATCCAATTCATTGTTAGCCTAGTTATCCTAGACTAGGTCTCTCTTTCTCAAGTAGAGACTAAGTCAAATAGGCATGAATCAATATTTGCAACCATTAATTCTACAATTAAAGCATAAACTAAGCTAAATAATCAACACCCAATCATAAACAAGCATTAAATTAGATACCCATAAGGTTTACACACTTGGGTTGGGTCACAACCCTAGTAAAAATCTAGCAACTCATAATGGGATTTAAAGAAAATAAAGAAGAAAAACTAATTAAGCTCATAATGGAAGCTTAAAATGATTAAATCTATTATAAATACACCAAAGCAATGTAAAACTTCCTATAGCGGTAAAGAAAAATGACTACAACAACTTCAGAGGTTCAAACTTGACCTAATTTTGTAAAACTTCTTTATTTATACAAGGCTGAAATTCTTGGACAAAAATGCACCTTGGGAGGTTCTGCGGTCGCACAATTTCATGTGCGGCCCGCAGATTACTTCATCTAGCAGGAACTAGAGTTCTGTAGCCGCATTTTTCTGAACTGCGGTCACGAGGCATTCTTCTGCGGCCACACATTTCTGGACTGCGGCTGCAAGGAAACTCTTCTGCAATCCACACAATTAGGATTGTGGCTGCAAGGCTCTCTTCTGCAGCCGCATAATTCTTGTGTGGTCCGCAATTCATAGAGGCTCCTAGACTTGATCTTTTTGCATACTCGTTGATCTTCGACTCTTAGACCAGCTTTGCGATCGCACAATGCGCAAATGTCTGCTAAATTCTTCCTCCTGGTTTGCATCCATAGATGGAATTTTGCAGTCCGCAATTTCTTCTACGGCCGCAGAATTCCTTCTGCGGACCGCATATTTGTGCTTCTGCGCCCTTTATTGCCTTGTGCTTTGGATTACTTTTTTTGCAGTTGGATTTCATCTTGGGAGACCAACTTCCAGCATTCCTGCAATTTTGCATAATTTTATTAGTTTCGGGAACACAATTCAATGCTTTTAGACTAAAACAAAAGCTAAAAGGCACTAAAAAGCCGTCAAAGACCCCACTTATCAACTCCCCCAAACTTAAGTCTTTGCTTGTCCTCAAGCAAATAAATTAGTTTCCAACTCCAAAAGTTAAGGATCATTCCAGCGACTCAAAGGTAAGCCATCCACACCTCAATTGGGACCAACAATTACCCACATTACTCATGTATTATCAACAAGGCGACAAGTTAAATATTCATGCACGTATAGTTCTAATGTGACATTTGAGTTTCAAGAATTGACTTTACTCATCAAGGACTCTTGCTCTATCATGTAGGTCATGGTGGACTCCAAACTCTTCCTTTTCTACTTTCCATTTGCGTGGCTCACTTATGAAATTTAGCACTCAATCCAAAGATTTATGAAAGGTTCACTCATCTCTCTCAAGAGAATGTTGCAAGTATGGCTTCAAGTACCATAGGCTTGCCCCTCATGTAGATCGCCACTAATGTAAGCTCACTCGGATTGAAAGTAGGATTTCAATCGGGATATGATGAAGGCTTTTGAATTAGGGTTGGATACAGTATGGGTGAGTGGCTACACATTTCCTTAAGCACACTATTCTTCATTTCTCGGCTCATACTTTGCCAATTCTTTGAGCACTTTCTTTTCCTTGGCGGAGTAGAGAGACTTAACATCACTCTTTCTTGCTCATTACATTCATTTTCCCCCTCTTTGATTTCTCCTTGTTTGGGATCATTACCTCCCTTTTGAATCCCTTCAACTCTTCCACTTATTCACTATTTTTCATTTTTTTTGTTCTTTTCTTTTCTTGTATTTCCTTCTCATCATTTATTTTCTCCTTTTGTGCCTTGATATCTTTTTCAAGTTCCTCGTCTCTCCCCCAAACTTATGTTTTTAGCCATTTATTTCTCAAGAGTGTTAAGGAAAGCTCGGGTGCCAAGAGAGGGTCATGACAAATTGGGTAAAGGCTTGTAACATAGTCATCAAATGAGAAAGGCTCAAGGCTCAAAGGAGTTGACTAGGGATAATGACATTAGTTGGCAATAGAAAAATTAAACAGGCCAAGGAGGGCCTGCAATCACTTTTCAAACCAATCAAAACTTAGGATTTCGTCTTGAAACACATTGGGGGCAAGTTCTAGACCCTTCTCATGGATACATGGACTAGCAACAATTCATCTCACCCCTCATGCAACCGGATTGTTAAAGAGGACAGAATCGAGGGCCCACAACGACCACATTCAAGTTTAAAAATCACTATAGTTCAATTAAACAACTCAATGGTTGCCAAAGTCAACACAAGAGTCACAAAGTCACTAACTAGAGCTATTTCTTTCAAAGACCTTATTTCTATCCATCAGCAGGTACTTAAGTGTGTTGGTACCAATTCAAGCATGTTTGACTCTTCGAGCATGACTTAATTAGGTCTTTTTATTCATTACTACTACTATTATTACCTAAACACAAAAAAACGGACTCATTCCCTTAAGAAGGTTGTCACGCCATCTATTGTTGGGGCGAGTCACCTGGTTCACACAACAACTACCTTTGGAAAGAACTGTGGCATTAAGAAAACCAAAGGCTCTAAAACAAACAAAGAAGCTACTAAAGCAAACAAAGAAGCTACTAAAGCAAACAAAGAAGCTACTAACTCAAACTAAGAACTAACAAAGGAACAAAAATAAAGAAGCTAATAAACAAAAACAACTGAATACACATAATGAGAGAAAAAAGAGAGAAAATATACAGAATAGAAAGAAAAAGAAAGTAATATCAAGTTATTACAGGCCAAATGTCTCAGAATGTACCAAATATGATCAATGAACTCCACCCCACCCCCCTCAAATAAAGATAAGCATTGTCCCCAATTTTTTACAGAACAAGAGTAAAAGAGGGGAAAGACTGAAGAAAACTCCCTATGGCTCCTTTGACATCTCTGTGTCCCCAGTAATGTCACCGCCCTCAGTCTCATCCAATTAAATCTCATCATCCTCAACTTTGGGTGTGACTGGGTTGGTGAACATTTCACGCACTGCCTCAACAATGTCGACAGCAAAGTCTGGCTCCTTAGACTGGCCAGCTGGTGCCACCAGTGCTGATGGTGTTACAGGATCTGGGCTTGAAGGGTGTGAGAACAAGCTTGGTCACCTGTCTCTGGAGCTTGTCCACTGACTTCTTGCTGGCCTGGGATTTCTCATCTTCTTCAATTCTTTTCCCCGCTCTTCGATCACTGACTGGTGTTGTACCAAGGTAGCCATGATAGTGTTTTGGTTCTCTAGGATCTTCTTCAATGTCTCCTCCACTATCGAGGGAAATTGAGGTGCCTGAACAGTACACTATGCTGCAACAGTACTGGGTAAGCCAGACAGCTTTGCAGTTGCTATCTGCATCCAGTTGTTGAGGCTCGCCAATCTCTGGGAGACTCGCAGCAAAAAAAGTGGAGCAATAGGCATGGGCACCGGCTTCAAAACCAACGTGGAAGTTATGGAAGGAGCTGCAGAAGGGGCTGTGGATGATGGCGGAGGTATGGCTGTGCCACTGGATGAAGGATCGGGCGAAGTGGATGGAATAACAACTGCCTCAGCAGATACCATAGCTGGCTCGTCAGACTGGCCCGCAGTGGTAGGAGGCTGAAATTTTTTCTTCGAATTCTTTGCATCCATCAGGAAATACCAAGTGAAAGGCTTCTTCGGCCTCACCTTTGTGTCATAATCTCTCGGCTCTACCAGTGCATCTGTGAGGTATTCTGTGACAGTGTTGGGATATGGGTAGGATGAGTCATCCGCCGAGCAATCACTAAGATGTTGGCTGACATCATTGTCCCGACATTGATAGGGTACCTGGACATAATAGAAGCAACCAAGACTGCCCGAGAAATTGGAAGGTAAGTCTCATTTTGCCACGGGTCTTGTCTGCTGCAGACAAAGGGTTGCCACCCCTTTTCCTCAAAACTCAGTGTGCTCATGTGGATAGGAATCCCATCGGAGATCCATGGTGGTGGTGGCGGCTCTGGTGCTGCTAGAATCTCTGCTAACCAAGGCCAGTTGCATCTCCCATCTCCAACTTCTCCAAATATTCCTTTGGCTCAATGTCTTCAAAACATAAGTATGTGTTGAGTGTGTGCTGATCAAATCTCACTTTGATGCTACGCACTTTGGTGACCTTTGTCCCCTTTTTGATATACGCCACATTGGTGTAGAATTCATGGACAAGGTATTCCTTGGCATCCACCACACTCTGGGTGAACCACATCCACCCTTTTTGTTCCTTGAACAGCCTCAACACTACTGGGTTATACTTGTCTAAATCTTTCAACTGAATTGTCACTCAAGAGTAAGCGACCTCACTGGCCACCATGTACGAAAGCTAGTGAAGGCGGGCAAGCTGACAAACCAGTCCTCCCAGACCTCTTTCTTCTTCGACCTTTCAAGGCCGGTAGATGTGACATCTCCCCCTCTGCCATCATCGGGGATCTCCTGAACTGATGTATCTTGTGCCTCATAGACAAGCGAAGTGGATGGCTCAGAAGCCTGACTAGCACTTTCTGAACCCTCGGAAGTGCTATGAGATGAGGATGGCTCGTCCCTGAGTTGATATCTCCCTGGCGGCCTTGACTGTATAGCTGGCTGCTCTTGAATAGAGGCTGAGTTGCCCTCTGATGCTTCCTTAAATGGGTGATCTCGTCCAATTTTACTCCTTTATTTGAGGTTATGAAAACGGTCAATGCAATAGTGATACCCAACAAGAGTCGAGGTCAAATTCCGCAGGGAGATATATTTATGGGAGTTAGTAGTATATATCTTAGCATGTGAGTTTGTATACCTAAATTTGCGCTTCTGCAAAAACTGATTTGTTTTAAATTCTAATTTAAACTACAAATGTAATTGAAGAAATAGAACTAGGAAATTATTTTTATTGTTTTTCAAATGTTGTAAAAGACCTAGGGGTATGACCATCGTCTAGGTATTTGCCTAATATAGCTTGTTTTATTGGTCGGGGTGTATGATAGCTATCAACACTCGGTTACCCACTCAATACCTCTCGGTCAGAGAGTAATTTTTCCCAATTTGTCTTTCTCAAGTCCAAATGGGTATTGAACAAAACGGTTGATAAAAAGCTCAAGTCGGATTTTACTATCTCTAGGTTCAACCCTTTAATTGGGTTTATCAATCTCTCGATTGACCCAATTTCTTGCTAGCCAAGTTCTCCTAGACTAAGTCTCTCTTTCTCTAGTAGAAACCAAGTCAAATAGGCATGAACTAATGTTTGCAACCATTAATTCGTCAAATAAAAGCAAGAACAAGGCTAAATAATAAACACCCAACCCAAGTTAAAAATCAAACAACCATTAAGTTTACACACTAGGGTTGGGTCACAACTCTAGTAAATATCTATCTACTCATGTTTGAAATTGAAGAAAAAGAAGAAGAAATAATAATTAAACTCATATTGCAAGATTGAAATGATAAAATCTAAGTTAAAATAGCTCAAAATATAAAAAAAATTCAAAAAGAAGTAAAGAGAAACGGCTACTGTAGCTGCTGATGTCTAAAAATTAACCTAAAAATGTGAAACTTGTCTATTTATACAGGGCTAAAAATTTCGAACAAAAATGCCCTTTCGGAGGTTCTGCGGTTGCACAATTCCATGTATGGTCCGCACTTTTCTTCAGCTTGAAAGGATTGGAAGTCTGCGCCGCATAATTTTGAACTGCGATCGCAATGCACTCTTTCTACGGTCCGCACTTTTACATGTGCGGCTGCACCTTGCTTTTTTGCAGTCCGCACTTCTGATGGTCTTGAAATGCAGACTCTCTGAACTTAGCTCTGACCCAGCTTTTGCATCTGCATAATTCATGTGCGCACCGCACTTTGCACCAGTCTCTGTTGAATTTTCCTTCATCATCTGCGACTACAGATGATATTCTGTGGTCCACACTTCTGAGTTTTGTGCCTTTGTTTTTGTCCTTGAGTTCAGATTACTCCTTATTGAGTTGGATTTTATCTCGGGAGTTCATCTTCCAATATTCCTGCAATTAAGCACATTTCATCAATTTTTGGGAACACAACTAAACATTTTTAGACTAAAACGAAAGCTAAAAGGCACTAATAAGTAGTCAAAATCTCCACTTATCAACTCCCCCAGACTTAAGCTTTTGCTTATCCTCAAGCAAATAAAGTGGTTCTCACCTCCACAAGTTAAGAGTCATTTCATCAAATCAAAGTGAGTCATTAACACATCAATTGGGACCAAAAATTACCCACGCCACTTATGAATTATCAATAAGGCAACAAGTTAAACTTTTAAGCACAAATAGTTCTAATGGGACACTCGAGCATCAAGAGTTGACTTTATTCATCAAGGAAGCTCGCTCTTTCATGTAGCTCATTATGGATCCAAAACTCCTCCTCTATACTCTCCGTTTGCGTATCTCACTTAAGAATTTAGCATTCAATCCAAATATTTGTGAAAGGTTCGCTCATCTCTATCAAAAGAATGTCGCAAGTACGGCTTTAAGTACCATAAGCTTGCCCCTCGTGTAAATCACCACTAATATAAGCTCACTCGGTTTGAAATCACGTAGGACTTTTTCGGAATGTGATGAAGGCTTTTGGGCTAAGGTTGGATATGCTATGATAGAACGGGTTCATTTTTCCTTAAGCACTCCATTTTCTTTTTTCGGCTCATGCTTTGCCAATTCTTTGAGGCATTGTCTTTTTCTTAGGGGAACTAGAGAGACTTATAATCACTCTTTCTTGGTCATGAAATTCATTTTCTCCTTCTTTGGTTTCTTCATGCTTTGCATCATTACTTTTCTTTGACTCCCTTTCAACTCTTCAACTTATTCACTTTCCTTTTGCATTTTTCTTTTTGTTCTTTCTTTTCTTGCCTTTCCTTCTCTTCATATTTTATTTTGTGCCTTGATACCTTTTTCAAACTCCTTGTCTCTCCCCCAAACTTACGTTTTTAGCCAATTATTTCACAAGAGTGTTAAGAAAAGCTCGGGTGCCAAGAGAGGGGCACGACACAACAAGTAAAGGCTTGTAACATGGTTATAAAATGAAAAAGGTTTTAGGCTCAAATGGGTTGACTAGGGATAACAACATTGGTGGGGCAATGGAAAATTTCAAGTGGGTCAAAGAGAGCCTACAATCATTTATCAAGCCAAGAAAAACTTAAAATTTTGCCTGGAAACACATTCGGAGCAAGTTCTAGACCATTGTCATGGGTACATGGACTTGCAACAACAACATCTCACCTCTCAAGCAGCTGGAGTGTTAAAAAGAATAGAATCAAGGGCCCACAATGACCATATTCATGATTGAAAATCACTATGGTTCGATTAAACCACTTAATGATAGTCTATGTCAAAACAAGAGTCACAAGCTCACTAAATAGAGCTATTTCTTTTCAAAATCTTTATTTTTAACCATAGGCATGTAGTTAAGTGCGTTGGTGCCAAGTGAAGCATATTTGACTCTTCGAGTATGACTCAACTAGGTATTTTTATTCATTACTATTACTATTATCACCTAGACACCAAAGCGGACTCAATTCCTTAAGAAAGTTGTCACACCATCCATCGTTGGGAAGAGCCACCCGATTCACACAGAAACCATCTCTGGAAAGAACCGTGAAATTAAGAAAACCAAAGCCTTATTATCCACTAAGACATAAAAAGAAGTTATTAAATCAAAAAGAAGCTACTAATTCAAAAAGAAGACAAACATAAAGATAAAGAAGCTATAAAACAAAAGAACTATTGAAAGCTAAACGAATATACATAATGAGAGATAAGAGGGAATATATACATAATGAGAAAGAGGAACAAAAATAGTAATAATTTAATTACAGGCAAAAAGTCTCATAGTTATCAAAATACAGAATCTTCAGAATATGTTAAAGAAACTCCACCCC
>MCJB01023391.1:11269-51503 GCA_002018475.1 Nicotiana obtusifolia | reverse complement strand
ATAAAAATAAGCATTGTCCCCAATGCTTAACAACATAAGAGTAAGAGAAGGGTGAGAGTGAAGAAAACTCCCTATGGCTCGGTGGCCATCTCTGTGTCCCCAGCAGTGGCACCGACCTCAACTTCAGCCGATTGGATCTCATCATCCTCAAGTCCGGGAGTGGCTGGGTTGGTGAACATCTGACGGACTACCACAGCAGTGTTAGTAGTAGTGTCTGGCTCCTCAGACTGGCCAACTGGTGCTGTAGGTGCTGGATCTGGGTGGTGCGGGTCTATCAACATATCAAATGGAATGTCTCCGGCTGCTGCAAGCTTTGTAACCTGACTCCGAAGCTCATCCACAGACGTTTTAGATGCTTGTCGCTTTCTCATTTTCTTTACCTCTTTACCCAACTCTTCAGTCACTGCCCCATGCTGCACTAATGTGGCCATGATCGTGTTTTGATTTTCCAAGAGCTTCTTCAAGGTTTCATCAACTGTGGGGGGAATTTGGGGTACCGCAGAGGATGACTATGCTGCAACATGACTGGATATGTCAGTCAGCTTTGCAGTAGCTGTCTGTATCTAGTTGTTGAGGCTCGCCAGTATTTGGGAGACTCGCAGCACAGAGAGTGGAGTAGATGCCATAGGTACCGACTTCAAAGCCGAGGTGGGAGGCACTGAAGCTGAAGGTGGAGGCATGGCAGCTGTACTGGTAGAAGGCTCTGCTGAAGTGGATGGCATATCAGTTGTCTCTATACCCAACACCGATGGCTCGTTAGACTGGCTTACGATGGTAGTCGGATGACCCTTTCTCTTTGGGTTGTGTGCATCCATCATAGAATACCGAGAGAAGGGCTTCTTCGCCCGAACCTTCGTGTTATAATCTCTGGCCTCTTCCCGTGCATCCGTAAGGTACTCAGTAATGGTGTTGGGATACGGGTAGGAGGTATCATCTTGCCTGGCAACCACTGACATGTTGGCCGACATCCCAGCACCCACATTGATCGGGTACCCGGCCATAATAGAGGTGACTAGAACTGCCTGTGGAATAGGTAGATTGGTTTCATTCTGGCACGGGTCTAGTCTGCTGCATACCAAGGTCTGCCATCCCTTTGCCTCAAAATTTTGGGTGTTCCACTGAATAGGAACCCTGTAGTGATCCATGGTGGTGGTGGCTCCAGGGCTGCAAGAAGCTCAGCTAGCCATGGGCGAGCTACATCACCCATCGCCAGCTTCTCCAAATACTGTGCCGGCTCTACGTCCTCAAACCCCAAATAGGAGTTCAGTGTGTGTTGGTCAAATCTCACCTTCAGATTTCTCACTTTTGTCACTTTGGTTCCTTTCTTTATGTGTGGCACATTGGCATAGAACTCCCGGACCAAATACTCCTTGGCATCCACAACAGTCTGGGTGAAGCACATCTACCCCTTCCTCTCTCGGAACAATCTCAACACTGCTGGATTGTACTTGTCGAGATCTTTAAGTTGGAACTATCGCTCAAGAGTGAACGATCTCACCGGTCACCACCCACGGAAGCTGGTAAAGGCAGCTAGACTGACGAAACTGTCCTCCCAGACCTCTTTCTTCTTCGACCTCTTAAGGCCGGCAACTGTAGTATCACCCCCTCAGCCATCATCCAGAACATCGTCAATAATATCCACTGGTGCCTCAGGGACAGGTGTAGAAGAGGGATCCGAAGCCTGACTGGCACTCTCTGAATCCTCGGAGGTGCTATGTGAGGAGGAAGGTTCATCCTCACATAGCACTGAGTCGCCCTCCGATGCTTCCCGAGATGGGGCGTATGAACTAGATTTGGAGGGCTATGGATTTCTTCCTCGGCCTGCTATAGCTTTCTTGGTGATTCTCTTTTGGAGGGCGAGGGGTAAAGTGCTTTTGCTTCGACCTCTCGAAGGTTCACCCCTCCTCTATGAAGTGTCACCGCGACCACGTGATCTAACCATTTTCAATAACAAGCAATAGCACCAGTTATTTGTGGTTCAATTTCAAACAGACAATATAACACGGGTAGAACATGAGTGCAGGGTGGGGAAGTGTGGTCCGCACAATTACAAGTGCGGCCGCAGACTGGGTTGTGCAGACCGCAAAATTAGAACTTGCGGCCACAGAAATGGAACTGTGGTCCGTACAATTTTGAGTGTGATCGCAGATTTGAAATGCGGTCCACACTTTTATCATCGTGGCCGCACATCAGACTCACCAAAATATCAACTCTCTGAAGACAGAGAATAGGATATTTTGCGGTTGCACACACATTTCTACGGCGGCGGTGGGATTTCTACGGTCCGCACAATTTTAAGTACGGCCGCAGAATCAGCCTTGACTAAAGAACCCTAATCTCAACTTCTGTGGACTGCACAATTTCTTGTGCGGTCGCAGATTTCAAACAATTACGAGTAGACTTTTTAGGGTTGTTCAATTTTTGCACACATTTGACATGGTATTAACAATTAAGCATGAAAATCAACTCACCCATTCCCCATAGAGCAATTAGCAGTTGACCCAACACAGATTAAACCCTACATGGGAGTAAAATTGAAATTTATTGACAAATGGCCTAAAACTACCAAACAAATTGTAAATTAAACTAATAATTAAAAAATTCTATAAGTGATTGAAGCATACCAGATATGAAGTAATGCAGATGAGTGATCACAGATGTGGATTGAGTGTGGCAGATGATTGAATGGACGATTTCAAAGTTTTAGAGTTTAGAGTGCTCAGAGAGGGGAAAAAATATACAGTATCCCTAAGGTTACTATTTATACAGACGGGCTGACTAAAGGACAACAGTGAAGAGTGCAGCCACAAAATTTCTTCTATGGTACGCACTGTTACCTGGGAGCTCAAATACCCTTGATGATCTGCGGTCCATAGAATTTGTGGTGCGGCCGCAGATTTTTGATACGGACCGCAAATTTTGAAGTGCGGCCGCACTTTGGCCGTTTCTATAACAGACCAAACTTCAGAGAGTTTGAATTTTCTATTTCCAATTTGTGCGGTACGCACTGTAATATTGCGGCCGCAGTTTCCTTCAGCTGTAGCAATCACAATTGTGCGGTCCGCACTTTTTCCACACCTAGCCAATTTTCTGAGCATAGTTCTTGTAAATCACACTCATTCCTATAACACACTTCAAATCCAGTTAGCACACAATTAACACCTATCTACAAAAGAAAAAAAGAAAAAGAAAAAGAAAACATGGGTTGCCTCTCAAGAAGCGCCAGATTTAACGTCGCGGCACAACGCAGATTACCATCATTTCAATTGAATAATGGCCACCATGTGGCCATCATCAACCTGCCCCAAATAATGCTTCATCTGGTGACTATTGACTCAAAATACCTCATCATTTTTGTTCTTCAAGTCCAATGCACCAAAAGGTGTCCCACCCACAATTTCAAAGGGATCACTCCATTTGGATTTCATCTTGTCGGGAAACATCTTCAATTATGAGTTGAACAACAAAACAAGATCGTCTATCTTGAACTCCTTGTTTCGAATGTATTTTTCATGAAGATACTTCATTCTTTCTTTGTACAAAGACGAACTTGCATATGCATGGTACCAGAACTCATCCAATTCATTCAAATGTGCAACCCCCAAGTTAGCGGCTGCATCCCAATCAAGATTCAACTTCTTTAAAGCCCATATTGCTTTGTGCTAAAGTTAAACCAGAAGATGACAAGCTTTGCCAAACACCAACCGATATGGAGACATCCCGATAGGAGTTTTGAAAATAGTCTGATAAGCCCATAGTGAATCGTCAAGCTTCTTTGACAAATCCGTCCGGTTAGCATTCACTATTTGGACAAGATACTCTTTATCTTCTGGTTGGAGACTTTCTCTTGACCGCTAGCTTGAGGATGATAGGGAGTCGTATCTTTATGAATGACACCTACTCGCTAAGCAAATTGTCAAAAGCCTTGTTGCAAAAATGCGACCTCTTGCTTATGATAGCCTGCGGAGTACCAAATCTTGTGAAAATATTTTTCTTCAAAAATGCCACCAAACTTCTTGCTTCATTTTTGGGTAGAGCAATGGCCTCAACCCATTTTGACACATAATCAACCGCGACCAAGATGTAGGTATTTCCACAAGAATTCACAAAAGGACCCATGAAGTCGATACCCCACACATCAAAGATATCGATCTCCAAAATGGTAGTGAGAGGCATTTCATTTTTCTTCGAGATTCCTCTGGCCCGTTGGCATTCATCACATCTCTTCACAATATCACTTGCATCTTTGTAGAGAGTGGGCCAATAGAAACCACAACTTAGCACTTTAGCTGCCGTTCTTTCTCCGCCATGTGACCACTATAAGGCGAAGAATGGCAAGCCTCAATAATAGAATCTTGCTCTTCATCCAGTACACATCTTCTAATTATCCCATCCGTTCAAATACGGAAAAGGTAAGGCTCGTCCCAATAATAATCTTGACAATCCTGTTTGAGCTTCTTCCTTTGATTTGAAGAGAATTCATCCGGGATGATTCCACACACAAGCTAGATCGGCGAACCATTGCACCTCCTTCATTGAAATACCCAAGAGTTGCTCTTCTGGTAAGGAGTCAATGATTTCAAGGGCATCATATGGCCCCCTCTCCTCCTCCAGACGAGACAAGTGGTACGCCACTTGATTTTCACTCCCTTTTCGATCTTGGATGTCAATATCAAACTCTTGCAACAATAGCACCCATCTTATTAGCCGAGCTTCTGAATCTTTCTTTCTCATAAGATAGCAAAGTGCCGCATGATCCGTATGAATAATAACCTTTGCACCCATCAAGTATGGGCGGCATTTCTCAATAGCAAACACAATGGCAAGGAGCTCTTTCTCTATAACGGTGTAATTGACTTGGGCATCATTCATGGTCTTACTAGCATAGTAGACCGGATGAAAAATCTTGTTGATACATTGCCCTAAAACTACTCCAACCGCTACATCACTAGCATCGCTCATGAGCTCAAAGGGAATACTCCAATTAGGAGCAGTGATAATGGGAGATGTTGTCAACTTGAACTTTAGCGGTTCAAAAGCTCTCATGCAATCATCATTGAAGTGAACTTAGCATCTTTCTCTAAGAGCTTGCACAATGGGTTCACCACTTTAGAAAAATCCTTTATGAAGCGCCCGTAGAACCCCGCACGACCCAAGAAACTTCTCACACCTTCATTGAAGTTGGAGGTAGAAGTTTAGAAATAACCTCTATCTTTGCCTTGTCAACCTCTATGCCATTTTGTGAAATTTTGTGGCCAAGGACAATGCCTTCCTCGACCATAAAATGGCATTTCTCCCAACTTAGCAAGTTCGTTTCTTCACACCTTGCTAATACTTTATCCAGATTTTCCAAACAATCATCAAAGGAATCCCCGACCACCGAGAAATTATCCATGAAGACTTCAAGGTAGTCTTCTACCATATTCATAAAGATCGCCATCATACACCATTGAAAATTCGCCGGTGCATTGCATAAGAAAAATGGCATCCGCTTGAAAGGGAAAGTGCCATAGGGACAAGTGAAAATTGTTTTCTCTTGATCTTCCGGGGCAATAAGGATTTGGTTGTAGCCCGAATATCCATCTAGAAAGCAATATAAAGAACGGTTGGCCAACCTATCAAGCATTTGGTCAAGGAAGGGAAGTGGAAAATGGTCTTTCCTCGTGACTTTCTTTAGCTTCCAATAGTCCATACACACTCTCCACCCGGTTACCATTCTTGTGGGAATAAACGTGTTCTTATCATTGGTGACCACAATTATGCGCCCCTTTTTAGGGACACATTGCACCGGAGAAGTCCACGAACTGTCGAAAATAGGGTAGACCACCCGGCATCCAACCATTTGATAGTCTCCTTCTTGACCATGTTTTGCATGGCTTCGTTGAGTCTCCTTTGATGTTCAATGGAGGGTTTGGCATCTTCATCAAAGTTAATCTTGTGCATGCAAAATGCGGGGCTTATTCCCCGAATATCCGCCAAAGTCCACCCAATAGCTTTCTTCCTCTTGCAGAGCACCGCCAATGTAGAGTCAACCTGCATGTTAGTCAAACAAGAGGAAAGAATAACCGGTAAAGTAGAACAAGGGCCAAGGAATTCATACCTGAGATGTGGAGGCAATGACTTCAATTCCAAGATCAGAGGCTTTTCAATTGAAGGCTTTGTAGAAGGAGTTTTCCTATTCTCAAGATCCAAGGAAAGTTTCCGGGGTGCATAGTTGTACGACCCCATTCCTTGTAACGAATTAACTCATTCCATGAAGCTATCCATCTCGTCATCATCAAAATTGAGCAAGCCGGCCTCCAACATATCACCCACATTTATCGTGGCACTTGTATCATCAATAATCACAACGGTCACCAAGTCCACGAATGAGCACACTTCATTGCTATTCGGTTGCCTCATAGAGTTGCACATGTGGAACACTGCCTTTTCATCACCCACCCGGAAAGTGAGTTCTCCGGCTTCCACATCAACAAGAGCCTTCCCCGTAGCAAGAAAAGGTCTTCCAAGAATAATTGGCACCTCGTAGTCCACTTCACAATTAAGAATAACAAAGTCCACCGGGAGAATGACCTTATCGACACGAACCAATACATCTTCAATCACCCCCAACGGTCTCTTCATTGTATGATCATCCATTTGTAATCTCATAGATGTGGGTCTTGGTTGTCCAATTCTCAAGGTCTTGAAAACCGAATAGGGCATCAAATTGATACTCGCCCAAAGATCACAAAAAGCTTCGGCAAGTTGGGCACTTCCAATGGTGCAAGGGATTGTGAAAGCACCGGGATCTTCCAACTTTGGAGCCATCGAATGCATAACTGCACCCACTTGGTGAGTGACTTTTATAGTTTCAAAATTTAGAGACTGCTTCTTTGTCACCAAGTCCTTAATGAACTTTGCATATCCGGGCATTTGCTCCAAAGCTTCAACCAATGGAACATTTATCGAGAGACTCTTCATCATATCAATGAACTTTTTAAATTGATTCTCATCATTTTTCTTTGAGAGTCTTTGAGAATATGGAGAAGGTGGCTTAGGCAATGGTGCCTTAGCCTTTTGCACTACCAGTACCGGTATGTCAATCACATGCTCCATAGACGAGTTCACTTCCTCTTAAGTCTCGTCCATCGCTTCATCAATATGAATTCGCACTGCATCATTATCTTGCACTACATTGGTTAGGATCTCCTCTTCTTCTACCAGTTGCTCATTATCCACAAGTTGCCTTTGACTTGAGGTGGGTGCATTCCCACCTCTTCCACTTCTTGTAGTAATGGCCATGGCATGCCTCGTATTGTTCCCACCCTTCGAGTTCACCATCGTGTCACTTGGTAGTGCCCCCTTAGGACGAGAATTTAAAGCTTGAAAGATTTGACTCATTTGCACCTCTAGATTGCGGATCGAAGTGTTGTGTGAAGCAAGTTGGGCATCAGAATCGGCATTATTCTCCATCATTTTCTTGAACATATTCTCAAGACGGCCCATTTTATTTAGGACCATGCGAAGGATAAGGAGGTGAGTTGCTCGGTTGTTGATACATCGGGGGCCTTTGAGAACCCGACCACCGATTTCATTGATTATTGTTCCACCCGCCTTGGTTGTTGCCTCCCCAATTGCCTTGGTTATTATTGTTATGCCAATTCCCTTGTTGTTGCTTCCGCTCCAATTGCCTTGATTGTTTCCACCATTCCAATTACCTTGATTTTGAGAATTCAAATTGACTTGATTGTTTGAAAGTCTCCATTGTTGTTAACTAGGGCCTTGAAAGTTGTTTCTTTGCCCCTGGAAATTTTTCACATATTGGACCTCTTCTTCTTAATCGCCTTGATCAAATCCACTATCATCTTGCACAAAATTGTCCACTCTTTGTTGGACTTGAGGACTTCTTGTTCACCATGATATTTACTCCCTCCATTGCATTGACTTGCCTGGGGTTTTGCACTTGTAGTTGAGCCTTTGCCAATTGGTTCATGGTGGTTATTAACTTGGCAATGGCTTGTCCATGGTCATATAACTCTTTATGAAGAAGAATCACATTGGGATCACCTTGTGGACCATTGGCTCTAGATTTCCACGCCGATGAAGTATCCACCATCTCATCCAAAATATAAACGCTTCCGCATAAGGCGTAGTCATGAAGTTTCCATCAGCAAGTTGATTCACTGCACATTGGTTGGTGGTATAGATCCCCTGATAGAAAGTTTGTTGAATCATATTCTCTGCCATATCATTGTTGGGGCACTCTTTCACCATTGTTCTATACCTTTCCCATATCTCAATGTAGTGGTTCATTGAGCTCTTGGTTGAATGCTAGAATTTCATCGTGAAGAATAGCCATGTGCCTGGGAGATAAGTACTTTGAAATAAATTTCTCCGCTAGTTCATCCCAAGTATGAATGGAATGATTTGGCAACCGTTCCAACCAATCTAAAGCTTTCCCCCGTAGGGATAAAGGAAAAAGCCTTAGCCTCAAAGCATCCCCGGAGACATTTGTTTGTTTGCTCCCCGACACGTATCGACAAACCCCTTCATATGTTTATATGCATTTTGAGTGCACAGTGAAGAACCCTCATTGCTCGAGCAAAGTGAGCATCACGTTGATTATTTGGAAGTTGCCCGCCCTAATATGGGAAGGGACTATAGCACTTGCATTCCCTTCATTCGGCAACACTCGGTATAGATCGCTCGTGAAGGACGTGGGGGTGGAACGGGAACATTTCTTGAGGTGCTCGGCCTCATCTATTTACTTGAGGTTCAAGAGGGACCTCATCTATTTCCTTGAGGTTCAAGAGGGACCTCATCCATTTGATCATCCTCAACGTCCACATCCCCCAAAGCTACATTTCCGAGCTCGTTGTTTGCTATGATTGCACCTACAATACGCACACGTTAGTAACAAGGAAGGAAAAGAAGATATCCCAAACACACACCTAGATAAATAGCTAACACCATTTTTAGCTCCCCGGCAACGGCGCCAAAGATTGATCTCATCCAATTTCACTCCTCTATTCGAGGTTATGAAAATGGTCAATGTAATAGTAATATCCAACAAGAGTCGGGGTCGAATTCCGTAGGAGCTACATGTATGGGAGTTAGTAGTATATATCTTAGCATGTGAGTTTGTATACCTAAATTTGCACTTCCGCAAAAATTGGTTTGTTTTAAATTCTAATTAAAACTACAATTGTGATTTAAGAAAGAGAACTAGGAAATTATTTTTGTTGTTTGTTAAATGTTGTAAAATACCTAGGGGTATGACCATCGCCTAGGTGTTTGCCTAACGGGTTATAAAATTTAAAGCTTGTTATATTGGTTGGGGTGTATGATAGCTATCAACACTCGATTACCCACTCAATACCTCTCGGTCAGAGAGTGATTTTTCCCAATTTGGCTTTCTCAAGTCCAAATGGGTATTGAACAAAACAGTTGATAAAAATCTCAAGTCAAGTTTTACAATCTCTAGGTTCAACCCTTTAATTGGATTTATCATTCTCTCGATTGACTCAATTTCTTGCTAGCCAAGTTCTCCTAGGCTAAGTCTCTCTTTCTCAAATAGAAACCAAGTCAAATAGGCATGAGCTAATGTTTGCAACCATTAATTCCTCAAATAAAAGAAAGAACAATGCTAAATAATAAACACCCAACCATAAACAAACAATAAATCAAACACCCTTTAAGTTTACACACTAGCGTTGGGTCACAACCCTAGTAAATATCTCGCTACTCATGTTTGAAATTGAAGAAAGAGAAGAAGAAATGATAATTAAACTCATATTGCAAGATTGAAATGATAAAATCTATGTTAAAATTTCTCAAAATATGAAAAACTACTAAAAGAAATAAAGAGAAATGGCCATTGTAGCTGCTGATGTCCAAAGACTAACCTAAAAATGTGAACTTGTCTATTTATACAAGGCTGGAAATTTTGGACAAAAATACCCTTTCGGAGGTTCTGCGGCCGCATAATTCCATGTGCGGTCCGCACTTTTCTTCAGCTTGACAGGATTGGAAGTCTGCGATCGCATAATTCTGAACTGCGGTCGCAATGCGCTCTTTCTGCGATCCGCACTTTTACATGTTCGGCCACGCCTTGCTCTTCTACGATCCGCACTTTTACATGTGTGGCCGCACAAATCTTTTTCTATGGCCGCACAATTATTGTGCGGTCCGCACATCTGATGGTCTTGAAATGCAGACTCTCTAAACTTTGCTTTGACCCAGCTTCTGCGGCGGCACAATTCATGTGCGGACCGCACTTTGCACCAGTCTCTGATGTATTTTTCTTTATCACCTGCGGCCGCAGATGATATTCTGCGGTCCGCACTTCTGAGTTTTTGTGCCTTTTTTTTGTCCTTGAGTTCAGATTACTCCTTCTTGAGTTAGATTTCATCTCGGGAGTTCATCTTCCAATATTCCTGCAATTAAGCACATTTCATCAGTTTTTGGGAACACAGTTACACGCTTTTGGACTAAAATGAAAGCAAAAAGGCGCTAATAATTAGTCAAAATCCCCACTTATCAACGGGACATAAGAGCTCGTCTCGAAGAGAATTGTACCTCTCCCTCTACTGGTAGTAGATTTCTTTGTTATTGTCCTTTGTTGGCCGAGGGGTAAGGCACTCTTGCCTTGACCCTTAGAAGTTTCACCCCTCTTTTTAGAAGTGTCACCTCTGCCTCTAGATCGAACCATTCTCTGTTTCAAAGAAAGGCGATTGTTAGTTGCAATTAAAAGTTCAGACATACAATGAGATATGCAAGTATATACCAGAAAACACAGTGAGGTTCACAGTTGAAACATGCTTGCAGGATAAGGGTCTACGGTCCGCACAATTTTCTTGCGGCCGCAGATAAGGCCTTGCGGACCTCACAATTCTTCCTTGCGGCAGCAAAAAGTGGAGTGCAGTCCGCAAAATTTTACTTGCAGCCGCAACTCAGAAACTCAAAATATGTCAACTCTCTAATACAGAGAATTGGTTGTTGTGCGGCCGCAACATGAATTATACGGTGCGCACATTTTTTCTTGCGGCCGCAAACCCATTCTTTACTAAAGCTTCCCTAGAATAAACTTCTGCGGACCGCACAATTTCAGGTGCGGCCGCAGAATTCAAAACACTAGGAACAATCCAGTATTTCAATATAAGCTTTTCAATTTTTGTGCAAATTTTGACGTGGTAACAGCATAAAGGCATGAAAATACGTTGACCCTATCCCTAATGAGCATGTATCAGTTAACCCACTACAGATTTAACCCCCCATGAATGTACAATTGAGTTCTACTGACAAATGGCCTAAAATAATTAAAAGGCAATAAAAAAACAAAAAAAAATGCAAAATTCTCACAAGGAATTTAAGCATACCAGATGTGAATGAGTGTAAGGAATGAGGGATCACAATTGTTGGGCGTGCGGGCAAATGATTCACCAAGAAATTTCAATATAGTGCAAGTTTTTGTGCTCAGAGAGGGAAAACTGTAACCCTTACCCCTGCCCTTGTTTTTATACTAATGATTAATAAAAAAGGGGAAAGGTTGAGTGTGGCCACACATTTTCATGTGCTGTCCGCACAATTTTGTGTGCGACAGCAAATTTCTTGTTACGGCGACAGAATTCCTCTTGCAGTCGCACATTGACCATTTCTTTGACGGACTAACTTCAGAGAGCTTGCAATTTCAACCCTTCATTTGTGCGACCCGCAAAATAAGTATGCGGTCGTAGTGCACTTTCGTTGCAGCAAATGTAAATGTACGGTCCATAAAATTCAACTGCGGTCCGCAATGTTTTTATGCAACACTTAGCCAAATTTCTATCCACAATTCGTGTAAGTCACACTCATCCCTGTAGCACACTTCAAATCGAGCTAGCACAAAAATAACACCTAACTACAAAAGAAAAAATGAAAAGAAACATGGGTTGCCTCCCAAGAAGCGCCTGATTTAACGTCGCGGCATGGCGCATAGTACCATCAATTGAAATGAATGACCGCCACGACGTGGCTATCTCCAACTTTTCCCAAATACTGCTTCACCCGGTGACCATTGACTTGGAATACTTCATTATTTTTGTTCTTCAACTCTAATGCAGCAAAAGGTGTCACACCCACAATTTCAAAAGGACCACTCTATTTAGACTTTAACTTCCCTGGAAACATCCTCAACCGTGAGTTAAACAACAACACAAGATCGCCCACCTTGAACTCTTTGTTCCAAATGTATTTATCATGAAGACATTTCATCTTTTCTTTGTACAAGGACGAACTTGCATAAGCATGGTACCGGAACTCATCTAACTCATTCAAATGTGTAATCCTCAAGTTAGAGGCTACATCCCAATCAAGATTCAACTTCTTTAGAGCCCACATGACTTTGTGCTCATGTTCCACCAGAAGATGACAAGCTTTTCCGAACACCAACTGATATGGTGACATTCCGATAGGCGCATAATGTATCATCAATCTTCTTGAACCAATCCATCTGGTTAGCATTCACTGTTTTGGACAAAATACTCTTTATCTCCCTGTTAAAGACTTTCACTTGACCGCTACCTTGTGGATGACAGGTAGTCGTAACTTTATGAGTAACACCATACTTGCTAAGTAAAGTTTCGAAAGCCTTGTTGCAAAAATGTGAACCCCCATCTCTTATAATAGCCCGCGAGTACCAAACCTTGTGAAAATATTCTTCTTCAAGAATGCCACCACACTTCTCGCCTCATTGTTGGGTAGAGCAACGGTCTCAACCCATTTGGACACATAATCAACCGCGACCAAGATGTAGGTGTTTCCATAAGAACTCACAAAAGGACCCATGAAGTCAATACCCCACACATCAAAAATATCGATCTCCAAAATCATTGTGAGAGGCATTTCATTTTCTTTGAGATTCCACTGGCCCGTTGACATTCATCACATTTTTTCACTAGCTCACTAGCATCCTTGTAAAGAGTGGGCCAATAGAAACCACAACTTAGCACTTTAGCCGTCGTTCTTGCTCCACCATGGTGACCACAATATGGTGAAGAATGACAAGCTCCAAGAATTTTACTGTGCTCTTCTTTCGGTACATATCTTCTAATCACTCCATCCGTACAAATCCGGAAAAGTTATAGTTCATCCCAATAATAATCTTGAAAATCCCGTTTTTGAGCTTCTTCCTTCGGTTTGAAGAGAACTCATCCCGGATGATTCCACACACAAAGAAATTAGCTAGATCGGCAAACCATGGCACCCCTTTCATTGAAATAGCCAAGAGTTGCTCAATGGGGAAGGAGTCATTGATTTGAAGGCCATCATGCGGCCTCCCCTCCTCCTCCAAATGAGACAAGTGATCTGCCACTTGGTTTTCACTCCCTTTTCTATCTTGGATGTCAATATCAAACTCTTGTAACAAAAGTACCCATCTCATCAATCGAGCTTTGAACTTGCTCATAAGATAACGAAGTACCGCATGATCCATGTGGACAATGACCTTTGCACCCATCAAGTACGGGCAGGACTTCTCAATTGCAAACACAATGGCAAGGAGTTCTTTCTCCGTAATGGTGTAGTTGACTTTGGCGCTATTCATGGTCTTATAGCATAGTGGACCGAGTGAAAAATCTTGTTGATGTGTTGCCCCAAGAAATCCCCAACCGCTACATCACTTGCATCACATATGAGTTCAAAAGGGACACTCCAATTTGGAGCGGTGATGATGCGAGTAGTTGTTAATTTGAACTTTAACAATTCAAAAGCTCGCATGCAATCATCATCGAAGTTGAAATGAGCATCCTTCTCAAGAAGTTTTCACAACGGGTTCACCACCTTAGAGAAACCTTTGATGAAATGCTGGTAAAACCCCGTGTGGCTGAAGAAACTCCGCAAACCCTTCACCGAAGATGGAGGTGGAAGTTTAGAGAACACCTCTATCTTTTCCTTGTCAACTTCAATTCCATTCTTAAGATTTTATGGCCGAGGACAATGCCCTCCTCAACCATGAAATGACATTTCTCCCAATTGAGCACCAAATTTATTTCTTCACATCTTGCCAACACTTTATCTAAATTTGCAAGACAATCATCAAAAGAATCTCCAACCACCGAGAAGTCATCCATGAAAACTTCACGGTAGTCCTCCACCATATCCGTGAAGATAGTCATCATACACCTTTGAAAAGTCGATGGGCCATTGCACAAACCAAATGGCATCTTCTTGAAGGCGAAAGTACCATAGGGTCATGTAAAGGTTGTTTTCTCTTGATCCTCCGGAGCAATAAGGATTTGGTTGTAACCCGAATACCCATCAAGAAAGCAATAGAAAGCACGACCGGCCAATCTATCAAGCATTTGATCTAAAAAAGGAAGTGGGAAATGATCCTTCCTTGTGAGTTTGTTGAGATTGCGATAGTCCATACACATTCACCAACCAGTCACCATTCTTGTAGGAATCTACTCATTCTTGTTATTGGTGACCACCGCCATTCCCCCTTCTTTGGATACTTTGAACCGGAGAAGTCCACGAACTATTGGAGATGGAGTAGACAAACCCGGCATCCAACCACTTAATAATATCCTTTTTGACCACTTCTTGCATAGCCTCATTGAGTCTCCTTTGATGCTCAATATATGGTTTGGCGCCTTCCTCCAAGTTGATCTTATGCATGCAAAATGCAAGGCTTATCCCCCGAATATCCGCCAATGTCCACCCAATAGCCTTCTTCCTCTTTTGTAGAACCGCCAATATAGAATCTATCTGCACATTAGTCAAACAAGAGGAAAGAATAACCGAAAAAGTACAACAAAGGCCAAGAATTCATACAGAAGATGTGGAGGAAATGGCTTCAACTCCAAGGTCGGAGGCTCTTCAATGAAAGGCTTTATAGGAGGAGTTGTCCTATTTTCAAGATCCAAAGATAGTTTTCGGGGTGCATAATTGTACAACCCCATCCTTGCAAAGATTTTACATATTCCATGAAGTCATCCATCTCATCATCATTAAAGTTGAGCAAGACGGCCTCCAACATATCACCAACATTGATTGTGGCACTTGTATCATCAACAATAACATCAGTCACCAAGTCCACAAAAGAGCAAACCTCGTTGCTATTTGGTTGCTGCAAGGACTTACACACATCGAAAACCACTTGTTCATCACCCACCCGGAAGGTGAGTTCTCCGGCTTCAACATCACAAAGAGCCTTCCCCGTAGCAAGGAAAGGTCTTCCAAGAATAATCGGCACCTTATAATCAACTTCACAAACTAGAATGACAAAATTCGCCGGAAGAATAAATTTATCAACACGAACCAAGACATATTCAATCACTCCCAAATGTCTCTTCATAGTACGATTGGCCATTTGCAATTTCATAGAGATGGGTCTTGGTTGCCCAATTCTCAAGGTCTTGAAAACCAAATAGGGCATCAAATTGATACTTACCCCAAGATCACAAAGAGCATTAGCAAACTCGGTACTTCCAATTGTACAGGAAATTGTGAAAGCACCGGGATCCTCCAACATAGGAGCCATTGAGTGCATAATTGCACTCACTTGATATGTGACTTTGATAGTTTCAAAATTCATTGACCGCTTCTTTGTCATGATATCCTTCGTAAACTTTGCATAACTGGGCATTTGTTCCAAAGCTTCAACTAATGACACATTTATTGAGAGACTCTTCATCATTTGAATGAACTTTTTGAATTGATTCTCGCCATTTTTTTTTTTTGGCAAGTCTTTGAGGGTATGGAGGTGGGGGCTAAGGCAATGGTGCCTTAGTCTTTTGCACTACCGATTTCTGTATGTCAATAATGTGATCCCTAGACGGGTTCACCTCCTCTTGAGTCTCTTTCACACTATCATCAATATCAATCCGAACTTCATCATTTGATTGCACCACATTGTCCGGGACCTCTTATTCTTGTACCATTTTCTCATCATCCATAAGTTACTTTTGACTTGAGGTGGGTGCATTCCCCGTGTACAGCAACTTCAGAGGTTCAAACTTGGCCTAATTTTTTGAAACTCGTCTATTTTATAAGGCTGAAATTCTTGGATAAAAATGCCCCTCGGGAGGTTTTGCAGCCGCACAATTCCATGTGCGGTTCGCAGATTTCTTCATCTGGCAGGAACTGGAGTTCTGCGGCCGCACTTTTCTAAATTGCGGCTGCACATTTCTGGACTGCGGCCGCAAGGCAACTCTTCTATGGTCCGCACAATTAGACTGCGACTGCAAGGCACTCTTCTACGGCCGCATAATTCTTGTGCGGTCCGCAATTCACGGAGGCTCTTGGACTTCGTCTTTGTGCATTCTCGCTAATCTTCGACTCTTAGCCCAGCTTTGCGGCCGCACAATTCATGTGCGGTTCGCACTTTGCGCAAATGTCTGCTAAATTCTTCCTCCTGGTTTGCAGCCGCAATTTCTTCTGCGGCTGCAAAATTCCTTCTGCGAACCGCAATTTGTGCTTCTGTGCGCTTTATTGCCTTGTGCTTTGAATTACTCCTTTTTGAGTCGAATTTCATCTCGGAAGACCAACTTCCAGCATTCCTACAATTTTGCACAATTTCATTAGTTTTGGGAACACAATTCAATAATTTAGACTAAAACAAAAGCTAAATGGCGTTAATAAGCCATCAAAAACCCCCACTTGTCAGTGATAGGGACTTGTCCTATTTCGCTCGAGACTTGGTTATTTCGGTCCTACACACCCCCAACTCGTTTAAAAGGGTTCCTAAACCTATTTTGGAGGGGGGAGAACGTTTTTGAGTGGAAAACACAAGCATAAAGCTGCCGTGGAGGCCGGGTTTCATCTTTTCTTCCACCAAACTTAGTAATTTTTATGTTTCTTTGTATGATTTGTTGTTTGGCTACCATGTCTATCTGGAGCTAAACTTCATGTTCTAGGGTTGTGGTTTTTTCATGACTATTGTTATTCGGATATTGATTTTGCTTTCTTGATTTATCCTATTGGTTTATCTATTCAATCTTGCGCTTAATTATATAATTATTTGATCATTAATTGAATACTATCTACGAATCTAGAATTGAACTCGAAAGTGAAAATTCTAGATTGCACATAGGATTGAGTAGAGCAAGTTCTTGAACCTGCGCGTCGGGGAACGGATTCGCAGTTAGAATAGACATATACCTAATTGCCTTACTTGGTTGATGTACAGGAATTATAAATGCGTTCTTGTTAGTTCTAATTCCATAGACATATAGGCGTTAGGTTAGCTTGAATAGGCGAGTAAGAACTCGACAGATTCTTATGAGCCATATTAACCTTGTCAACCAATGAACTAGATGAATTAGTACGTCAATTCAATTGAAGGATATAATAGGAATGTTAGATAGCACATAACTCTGGATCGTTTTCATTACATTGATAACATAAAAATCTAATCTTCCTTTGTTCAGAGTTCATTATTTTTATTTTTTTTGTAGTTTAATTACTTTAGCATCACTACGTTGGGGTTCAATTATTGTTTATATAATTGGGATAGTTTAATTTAGTTAATAGTTGATAACAAGTCCTCGTGGCTTCGACACTCTATCTTATCATTCTATTACTTGACGATCGCATATACTTGCGCGTGCGTGTCGGCGCAACAATTTTAACTCTAGTTATTTGCTTGAATTCGTTTATGGAGCTTTGAATTGATTACAACTTTATTCACCAGTTTATTTAATCGAAAGAGGAATATTTTGGTGATTATCTTTGCATTATTTTGTTTGGTTTAATTCAGTGATTCTTTTAAGTAATCGAAAGAGCTTGTTGCATTGCTGATTAACTAAAGTTAATTAGGAGAATATTCGAGAGACGTTTTCCTTAAGACTAATCCATTAACGCATGCTTGCATATGTTCACAGTGCTTATATTAGTTAATCTCGTAGAGTTAAGATTTAAATCGAAAAGAGGAGTCTTGACTACACGTTTGAACTAATCATCGAGTGAATTCGTGAGAATCATTAGAACTTTAAAGTGAATTGAACTAGAGTTAGATCCCAAATAGCTATCTTGCCCCTATCCTGTCACGACCTTTATTTCTCCCGTTGATAATTTCAGTGTACTCAACTCTTGTCTTCTAGTGATCAATTGTTAATTATTTTAGTTTCATAGTTAATTTTAGTTATTAATCACCCCAACCAATTTATTAATCATCCTAAATAGAGTTAAGATAGAAATTACTTGAACATTATTTAAATCCAATCCCTGTGGAGACGATAATTTTACTATACTATCTTTGGCTAGCGAGCATTAACTTCGTGTTGTGTTTTGCGCTCGTCATTATTATTTGAACAAAATCCAATAATGAATAGAGTCCTTCTCTTATTTAGTTTTACTAGTCTTAGGGTACGCGCTTTGCGCGTTTACCTATATCAATAAATATATAATTTTTAAAAATTACGTAAATATTATTAAATAATGCGTGTGTTATTAAATATAAAAATCTTAAGTTCTTAAAAATAATAAATGTTAATCTCATCAAGCTAGCTCAATAAGATAAAGAAATCCTACTCCACATAAGTTTCTATATGCCTTATTATGATTTATAATGAGTGAAATATCTTATAAAAATATTGTTATTTTTTTATCAAATATTATAAACAAAGAACACAGAAAAAATACTTTTACCATAATTATTCAAATATAATAAGATAATTAAAATTTTGAATCTTTTGGTCTTTTAGAAATTTGTGAGTGATGAGGTAGAACTATAGCTCCTAAAAACATATTGATAAATAACAAAATAAAGTCTTAAATAACTAATATTGAATTGTAAAAAATAATGTAATACTTACCAAAAATATAGAAAGCTTTCATTTATTAAAATGAATATAAAAAGAAAGAAAAATAATAATGACAGCTTCTTTTGAATACCTTTTGTCTTATGTTACATCCTTAATGCTTCAACTTAGCATTTTTAGCAATTTAATTTTTAATATTATATTACAATAAATTTTGCTCTATTTTTTTATTTCTTGTATGGCCCATGGTCTTTTTGTGAAAATAAATATTTGGATCTTAAGAATTTTACCAACTTGATAAATAATTTTATTTACATAATAATTTTGAAAAAAGAAATTAAAGTAGTTTTTTTTGCTAATTTATTAATTCAAAGACTTAATTATTGTTGAGATTTCATGCTTTTATGATAGTATAAAAATTACAAATTATTTTTGAACTTTTTTTCCACTCGAACAATATATTATTCTTTATAAAGTTGTGTAATATTTAAAAAATACATTTAATAATTAAAATATATATTTAGTTAGCTACAAAATCTCTTACTTTCAATAATACCTCTTAGAATTGTAAGTTCCCCAGTAAGAAGCATGAATGTGAAACATATTTCCATTGAAATTGCCGTAGGATATACAGGGAAAAGAAAAAGTAATATTACTCCTATTTTTCCAAATAATTACACGAAAATTATACAATATTTTGTTTTCCTTGGTTGAAAAGAAACTTACCTTTTATTTTTTATATTCTCTTCTTTTTTCTCAATATATTTTATCCTTATTTAATTGATTTCGAACTCCTAAATATTAGGTAATAATTCAAATTTTACTTGATTTTAAATTCTTAAATATTAGGAAAGTAACTTAAATTATATATTTGTCCAATGTAAAATTTATTTTAAAAGAATAAAAAAAGCGAACGACATTTCGCTAAAGGTCTTCGTATTTTTAATATAATATATATTACATAGTGAAATCCTAAATTCGAACTGCTCCTTCGAGGACAAACGATGAATGATAATAAAGAAAATCCTAAATTCAAACTCATGTAGTATATTTAACTCTCAACAATTAGATGTCACCACAATTTAGGCAACGCCGAATGTAGAGATCTTAATTAACATAGCAAATATCGTTCATTCGCACGGATTTTTTTCAAACATCACATTATTAACAATATTACTATACTTCATATGTTGCTATCTTTTTCTTATCAAATGAATATGTGAAAACACTATCCTACTCTCAACGCACACTCTCACAGTTCAGCTTCTAAATAGATGGAGGGAGTTTTACTATTATAATATATATTATCGAAATAATTAATGAGGGGTATGGTCTAGTCTCATTTCTCTCCCAAAGTCATGGACAGGTCACGAAAAGTGGGCTTGGGAATAGTGGAGAGTGGGTGGAGCTCAAGAACCCGTCACCTCAAATAGAAAAATGAGTGCTCCATTACATGTCCCAAATTTATTTGTTATAATTTCCTTTTTGGTCTATTCCCCAATAACATCATACTCTCTTATTTAGTAATAATTTAATTTTAAATCTTTTTTAATCTTAAAATTTTTATTTTTAAATTTTATGCTCAATCAAATATCGTCACGTTAATTGGGACAGAAAGTGTTATTTTATGAAGTCAATTTATGTAGCAATATTCGTGCTTTGGACTATGACACGACCACTTGAACAACCCCATGTTACGAATTTTTGTCTGTCTCTTGAAGGTCACAATATGGTTACTCATATAGATCCTCTATTCCTCTCCTTAAGGATGTAAAGTAAAGTACTATTTGTTTGAACGTTTCCTTTCTTTATCATATTATCATATGCTTCACTATTCTAAAATTGTCAATGGCATGGGTCATGCCACTGAGCTGCTGTTTCTTTTGATGGCAACATGACCATTTCTCTTCCCTCTTCACCATTTATTGTTTGTTTTTGTCTTTTATTCTTTCTCTCTTTCCTTTCATCTTCTTGTCTCCGTTCATTGGCAATTCATTTCCATCCACATGTTCATACATTGAATTATGGATTTAGAATTTAGAGTCGGTTGATTTAGAATACATACACAAACACATTTTCATTTCTTTTTCACTTATATATATGGTTGAAGTTAGATGCAAATCGATATGTATCCTTGTTTATCTTTAAAAATGAGTAGTAATTAAATTTGTACGCGATTTAAAAAATACGTGATTTAATTCAATACGAATGATCTAAGAATAATAAGTAATTAAATTAAAGAAAGAATGAACAATCAAATCAATCGTGATATGACGATCAAGCCTGGTCTTAAGTTGAACCCTGAATTTCAGCATCGACCGGACCCTCGATATAAGCTTGGTTGCGATTAAAGAGAGAATAACTGAAGCACACTTTGAATAATAACTAGAAGACAAAAATGAACTTTTATTGCTTCAATATACGTGTCCACAGTCTCCTCAGAATGAGAAAATTCTCCCCTTTATATAGTAGGGGAATTTCATTTCTAATACAAATCTAAATAAGGTAAAAATATTCTTTTTCCGGTAAATGTTGATCTGCAGTTGATATCAGGCGGCATTTGCGCCGTAATATTCATTTGAGGGCAAATATTATGGCTCCCTACTTGTCATGCCCAACCGTTCCTCCTTTCCCCGTAGTCTCGAGCTTTACTTGGTCCGGGTCCGTTGTTTTACCTTGCCCGATTCCAGATACATCGTTCACTCCTTTCGAATTCCGATACGAGGGATCCTTCGTTCTTGCTTGTAGTTGTATTGGACCGTGATCCCTTCTCGTTTTCTTATTGGAGAATCGAAAAAAATATTGCCCCTAATTTTACCTGTATACAATACCTAGGTCTACCTCTGTATACATCAAACATTCGTTTAACTTAAGGTGCTTCGAACAAATATACGACACACGTACGTGAGTCGTTTAAACTTTACAAGCACCTAGATATCGAGGCAATACTAATTCTTGATGATTACTGCTTATCTTCCTATAGATGCATGCCTAAAAAGTCTAGCGATGTATTATTTTTGTTTTTCTAGTACTCATGAATATTGGCAAGAGAGAGTTCAGTCATTTATGAAAGCCGTATTACATTTAGGCCAAGCTTCTAAAATTTATTTATTCTGAGAAGTACTTTTTTAAAAATATTTTTGGTGATAAACTGTTTGTTTTCGTCCTTTTCAACTTGTGCGTAATGTGTAATTAGTCGCAAAGAGAAACTTTAGGAATTGGGACTGTAGAAAATGCTGCTTGAGAAAATTTTGGCAGAAGATAGGGACTTGCACTAATTCAGCAAAGTCCCCTATTGACTTTTGACCAGTGTAGTTATTGAAGAAATGGGTACAATCTTTTTGGAAGTTGGAAACCGTTGTATTTTAAAGAACAACTAACATGAAAACAGACGAGAGAAAATGACTTAATTGTGAAGATTTAAGTTATATACATAGATAATATAAAAATGTTTACATTAATGTTGAATTTTAAAAATCTCGCCAATTACAAAATTATATTTGGGATAAGTGAAGAACCACTCTTAATTAATCTAACAACTTGAGATAATCAACTAAGGGGATGCAAGTATACACAAACTACGAATATGGTAAAGTTGATGTCATGTGACCAGGAGGTCAGGGGTTCAAGCCGTAAAAACAGCTCTTGCTGAAATGCAAGGTAAGACTGCGTACAATAGACTCTTATGGTCCGGCCCTTCCTCGGATCCCGCACAATATTAGGAGTGGGTGTCGGTCGGTTCAATCAGTTCATATGAAAGTACGGTTCGGTTTATCGGTTTTCGGTTTTGTAATATTAATAACCAAATCAAACCAAAATTTTTACGGTTCGGTGCGGTTTTAGTTCGATTATTTTCGGTTTAGTTTTTCGGTTATCAACGGTTCAAGATTTTTATATCCGATGTAGACTGCAAATCTTTAATTATAGCAAATTCTTTCACTGTTTCTAAAGTTGCTTTCTTTGATTAAGAAAGAAAGTCAGTGTTGCTTTCTTTCGTCATGACATTACTAAGGAGTTTTGCTTAAATCAAAGAAACAAACATCTAAGGTTTTAACCAAATTACATGGAAGCAGGCAGCAAGATGTGACAAATGCAGTAGTACTGCACATAAGAACAGTAAGAGCAACTACTATTTTAGTTGTACATAAGTCCAAGTGTCCAACAGCTAACTAGATGAATATTGTTTTTGCATACATATATTGGTCATTGCTAACTAGACCAATATATGTATGCAAAAGTTTTACAGTTCATATATTTAAATTTGTACCAGCAACTCATAGCATGCAAAAATAATATATATTTTACAACCAAAACAACCAAAACTTTGTATGTTATAAAATAATTCACTGAGCTATTTACTAAAAATTCACGGACTAATACATGTATGCTATTTACTAAGAACAGTATTCTAGTTAGCTGATGCATTCAATATATGTATGCAAAAACAGTATTATGAGAGCAGCTACTATTTTAGTTGCACAATTAGAAGTTTACACTTTACAGAAGCAGGCAGCAACTACTATATAGTATGTATGGGAGCAATGCTGAAGTTTTAAAGAAGCATGCATCAGCTACTATTTTAGTTCAAGAGATAACCAAAACAAGTGGCAAACTAGTCATAACCCACAAGCTACAAAGTAAATCTAGAAAAGGATACTTAAAGCCTTAAATACGAATTACTGGATGAAGCATGAGACACTTCTTAATATGCTTCACTAAGCCAAAAGTGCCTTAATGCGGATGATAATTATAAACTCGACCACAATGAAGGCACTTTGCTTTGAACCTACAAAATAAAAAAAGATCACAAGTTAAATAAAATATTTTTAATTATAAATAACAAAAGAATATCATAAAACAAGCAAATCTTTAAACTTACCACTTGTTCAAACTATGCACCAACAATGCTAGTATCTCTTTCAACAATGCAAGTTTCTCTCCCGCTCGTTGCTATATCTAAATATAATTTGATAAAGTGTGTCATTTAAACTTAAAAAGTAAACTAATTTTCACTAAAACACTCATAAAACGTAAAATCTTACCAAGTTCAATTTGCTCAAGAAACTCCAAATCTTCTTCAACATTAATAAGAGTACCTTCACATCTAAACCAATCTTGAACACAAATAAGACTTTGCACCAACCGAGGAGTCAATGAACTCCTAAATGAATTAAGAATGCGACCACCGATGCTAAATGCACATTCCGATGCAACACTAGAAATTGGAATGGCCAATACATCACGAGCTAGCTCAAATAGAAAAGGAAATCGAGGCGCATTAATTTTCCACCAATCTAAGATTTTAAAGTTATCAGAATTATAAGACAATGGCTCTTGTCCTTCATCAATATATCTTTCCAACTCAGATTTAGCACCTCTACTACCAGAGACTTCCTTTTGCGTTTTCAACTATTGCTTTATTCTCCCAGATTTTGTTCTTACATTCCCACTAGATGAATCAGATGTGTCATCAAATGAAGCAGATATAGATGGAGATGATTGAAGACAACATCCTTTTGAATATTTTTTTGGATACTCCCCAAACAAAGAATTCAAATAAGCATCCACTTCGGCAGTTAATTTCTTTCCTGGTTCCTTCCCGAACATTTCCTCTAGTGCAAAACCAACATACTCTAATTTGTTATGAGGATCCAATACAGAAGCAATGAATATAATTTTATTTATCTTTTCAGGTTCACCCCAGTATATTTTAAACTTTTCTTTCATCTTCCCTGTCATCTTACTCAAATTAGTATCATCACTAGCTAAACAAGCTTTCAAATGACTATCAAGCTCACATATATCCTCAAAATGACAACTAGAAGTGACATAAAGTGAACCTGAAACTTTTTCGGTGAGCTCATGAAATCTTTCAAGAAACTTTATTACGTTTCTCACATTCGCCCAATCATCACATACAAATGGACCTGCAGCATTCCCATCCGCACAAAGATGCGTACAAAGATGAGTAGAAAATCCATTATCAAAAAGATGAACTTGTCAAAGGCCTTCTCAAAATTTTGCGCCGTTTCCAACATCAAGTAGGTGGAATTCTACCTAGTAGGAACATCCAAATACAATATTTTGCTACATTCTACCTCTTGATATGCACAACATTTTCTAGACTTTAAGGTCCTTTGCGAATATGATCTCACATACCTCACAGCTTGTCTAACACGTTTTACAGAAATATCAATTTCTTTCAAATCCTCTTAAACACAATTAAATTAAGCATGTGAGCCATGCATCTCACATGAAGATGCTTACCACTCATCAAATTAGTTTTCCACATATCTAGTTGTTTAGATAATTCTTTGACCGTGACATCATTCGAAGAAGCATTATCAACAGTAACAGTGAATACCTTATCTAATTTCCATTCAAGCAAACAATTACCAATAACTTTGACCCTTATGACTGGAGATAGGGCAAAAATTTAATATTCTTTTATGCAACACCCATCTCTATCAATAAAATAACCCGTCAAACACATATAATTAATTCTTTGTAACGAAATCCATGTGTCTGTGATAAGGCAAATTTGTGGTTTTACTTCTCTGAATTTTTCCTTAGTTTAAGCCTCTCTTCACTGTAAACTTGAAAACAATCCCTTCTAATTTTCCTACGAGAAGGAACACTAAATAGAGGTTGGGCTATGCTCATAAACTTCTTAAAGCCTTTCTTTTCAACAAAGCTAAAAGGTAATTCCTCCGTAATTGACATCTCAACTAAAGCCTTCCTAACTAGTTCTTGATCAAATTTTAAAGCATCCCACCATTAATTTGCCCATCCTTTTGTAAACACAACTGTGTTTGAGTATTATCAACTTTCCTTGGTATTTTTGGACACTTCTTTAAATGACTATTCAATGATGTTGTTCCATTCAATCGTGAATCAGCCTTATAATCACAACCACAATGTTTACACTTTGCTCTATCACCTTCATTATCATCTTTAAACTTTTCAAAATGATCCCAAGCAGTTGATTTACATTGTACGATTTTTTTTTTTTGGGCCTTGACTAGTTTCAATTGAATTTGTAGGTGAAGAAGTAGGTTCGCTTTCAGATGAACCCACCTCACTTACTCTACTTTCAACTTCTGTCATCTATAGAAAATCGAATGAAAACAGAATTAAAAATGTAAATTGGTATACAATATAAATCTAGCATGTCGCAACTCGCATTAAATCAAGTCAGCACTGAGAAAATCAAATCTGGTTGGAATATCTTATTGGCAATCAAAGAAATAAAATAGAGGGAACAAATAGAGTAGTACATCCCTACTCTGTTTTTAACTCGAAAAAAAATTAGATTTTGTGAACTTGAAGAAAATGAAATAGAGGGAACAAACAGAGACCAGAGTAGTACATCCCTACTCTGTTTTTAACTCGAAAAAAAAAAACCAGATTTTGTGAACTCGAAAAAAAAATCTCATTTTTGCATGCACCTTGTAGATTTTGTGAAAAACGGAGTTTGTAGTGCTTGGATTGAACTCACCAGTCACCATATCTCCATTATTCAAACTACGATTCAAATTTTCACTCTCTTTGTAATCTCTTTCTTCTCGGCTTTGCTGCTAAGAAGCAATCTACTAAGTAATATACAGAAGAAGGAGGTAACCACTAACTTGAGGAAGAAGAATGAGCGACGAGCGGAGGAAGAAGGTGTCACAGTCAGCAGTCGCACAGCAGCACAGAGGAGGAACCGAGGAAGGAATTTAGGTCTTAGGGTTAGTGTGGAAGTAACGCAAGTCTTAGTCTGTAGACTTTAGGGGTGATTTGTGAAAAAATTGGGTTTCAGATGAGTATTGGATAAATCAATAAGTCGGGCTAAATTGGGCTTCAGAATTCATATGGGTATTGGATTATGGATAATTCTCAAAACTAATACCCAAAACTTCAGTTTTTCGGTTAAACCGAAAACCAAAACACCAAAACCGTTAACCGCACCGAATACCAAAATTTAATAATTTATAAACTGCACACCGACCGAAAAATCGATTAAACCCACACCGAAAAATCAAAATTTATGGTTCGGTCGGTATTATGCCCACCCCTATCGCACATAACGGGAGTTTAGTGCACCGGGCTGCCCTTTTACGGATATGCTCGCCGTTAAATTGATATATGTACTATACTATTACTAGTAATTATGGTTAAAAAATGATAAAACAAGAAATATAAAGTTTCAATTTCCCATTTTTTCTATTTGCAAAATATTGCTCATTTTACGGTTGAAACGAGCCTTCTTGTAATACTGTTTAGTTGTCAAAATTTTCAGCGTCACTTTTTCACACGCCACTTTTCGGTACCACTCTTATTTTTATCCTTAATTTACTACTTATAATTTGCTTTCAACCGGTCTAAGGTATCACTTGGTACGTATTGACAAAAGTTATGATTAGATAGGATAATATTTATATATTCTATCTGTTCATGCACTTGGTTTATTTCAGACTTACCTGAAAAATTCTCACTAACTTATCTAAGAGGGAAGCCAAAATAGCTATTCAAGAATAACAATTTTAAGAAAAAGGTCCAGATGAGGGGCAAAACGGTCGATATTCCGTTTATAGGAGAATTTGATCTTTTTCTTTTTGGTTAGTTACAATCTTGCAAGCTTGGACTAGGGGCTTATAATTTAGGGGGAAAACTGAAACCATGAGTACATTAATCTTTCGTACCAACGTGGGACTTGGGATTAATTGATACTAACCCTATCGTATATCCCAATAGACTAGATATTCCACCTTATATAATCTCTATCATTAAACGCCCCTTTGTATTCTCGAAATGACTAAAGTCGTCTTTCAGGAACAAACTATAGAGAATGAATTTGTGTACTTGAAAATGCTAATTGTTACATTTATGTTTTATAAAAATAAAAATAAATGAAACTATTGTTCAAAACACTATTATAAAACTCCTAGCTAGGGAGCAATTAACATGTACATTATTTATTATTTTTTAATAATGATTTCTTCTAATAATTCCTTTCACTTGATAATATAACCAACACATTTAATCTTTCTTGAGACATTGTTAGTCTAAGGTAAGATTTTATCAATTACAATTTTTAAAAAAAAAAATTCGTAGAGGCAGCTGTTGTAAAAATAACTCTACTTTTATTACTAAAATTATTAAATATTATTTTTAAAAATATCTATAAACCTATAAGTTTTTAAAAATGGGGCCCGTAAATTTAGGGGTCTAAGGTACAAGCATTACTTGTGGTAAGGTTAGAGTCGGCCCTGTTTATTACTTAACCATCATTAACCAAATACGTGTTATTGCTACAATTTAGAATTTTTTACCGTAGTACATAAATATAATTTGATGTAAGTGTTTCTGCTTAAAGTATATATCAAACTTAGATATTTAAGGTTTTCGATTGTTGCTTAGCTGAGAATAAACGTTGAAACCAAATGTGTTAAAATATTAATTGAAACTGCTAATTATTTTAGCATCAAAGCTAATATTTTTCTCTACCATTTAGTCTCAACCCTTCAAGCCACCTCACTGCATTTGGACTAAGCATTCCATTGGCTTGCATAATATTCTTAATTTTCGAATATTTAGTTAGCATTTATCAAAGCAAGCAATCATTTGGAATAAAGTATATAGGAGTATCAAAGAATTTTAATTCTTTTATCATGGTCATCAATCAAATAAAAATTTGTGGTGTCTTGTAAATTGTCGAACTGGAACTGTTCAGTCTCATATTCAACTTCTGACTTTACTTTTACAAAGATAAGTTAAAAAAACAAATATGCAGGTTTTGAAATATCCGTACATATATTCTGGTTCGTGAAAATAAATGAAACCGGTAAATCTTTAAATGTGATGTACAACTGGAAATTAATCACAGGGATTAGGGACCATTGTAGGAATAAAATTTTTCTTTCATTTCGTTTCTTCTTTTTGTGTTCAAAGTAGCATTCTGTATTATTTTGAACGGATGACTAATGGAATCCAAAACTCTTAGTGCGGTCGTGTTCATAGACTATCTTTTGAAAGGTTTATCCGTATTCTTTGGTCCCAAATTCTTGCAAGAAGATGAATTAGAAACATGCTTAAAATTCCCTTTTAATGCTAATTTAAGATAAGTTGGAATATAATAATTAAGCCACTGAAAATTCCAAAATGGTTTCTATCTTTATCTTTGTGCATGCACCAAAAACTACCTTTGTCAAATGAAAAGTTAAGTCCATTTTGGAGGGCCAACATTTATTCCCACAACTAGCGGAAAAGGCTTAGCTAAAAATAAATCATTTTTCTCCGCATTCTCGTCCATAACAAAGAAGAGTTTGCCTAAATATATTCACCCTAATATTATATGATGGTAAAAGATAGTCTTGACATGAACAATATATCTACGAATAGGGCTAGAGTATATACGAGTGTGTAACTATATTTATATAAGTGAGATTAATAATCCGAAAAATAAGATAAATTACTTATAAGTTAAAGTACATCGATTGCATAATTGTTATTACATATATAAGTGTTCCACTTTTTAACTAAAGAGAGGTATTGAACATCACGAATAAAAGATGTTGTTGAAGCTGGTGAAGTGTCCGGAGAGGGAAATTTTAAAAGGCCACGTAACCTATACTATGATGTCTTTAAGGAACTAACAAGGAAGGAGATCGATGTCTTCCTACTTTGTCATGGCAATTCGAAATTTGTAAAAGAGACCGACCAAATTCATCAAAAAATACAAAATGACCTAAAAAAAGGTAAAAGACTGGTGAGTCAACTTAGGATCTCTCCTCCCTCTTTCTTATAATTTCATATTAGTTTAAGTTATATACATTATTCATATAAAAAAGAATTATATTACTATTCAAAAAATATACTATACAAATAAGTCTTTTTAAAATATAAGATCTATAATCTCAAAAACATGTTACAATAGGTAAAAATAACCCGATAATATAACAATTTTTTATCCGTATATAACTTAAACTCATTTCTTATTTGGGAAAATGTTGTTCAAAGTTCTCAATGGGTGGTACAGCACAAATGTTTCATTTTCAATGGTTAGGACCAAATGAAAAAGGGAAATTGTGGGGACCCTTTTTCTTATTGGAGGGGGTGTGGGGTGGGGGGAGAGGAACTTGGAAATGATACAAGATCGACATAATATATAAGCACATTCGAGGGTGCAAAATAAACACCATCATTCTTGACCTAAAACTCATATCATTACACCCAAATTTGATACTACTAGTATTTTAGGTAAAGATTTCCCAAAATCACTAAGTATTTAGCTTTTTCAAAACCTCCCACTATTCTTGGCTCCAAAGACTTTTGGCCTTTGACCCTCAATCTTTTAATCATTGTCCCCTCTTTACATTTCTCTTATATATTCCATCTTCCTTAACCATTCATACACCTTATAACTCCATAACAAAAATACACACACACTTGGAAGAGGAGAAGACACTAAAAATGGCACCCGAATTTCAGAAGAACACTATGTACGTATCAACGGAACTCGAAAGTGGAGATGTTCAAAAAAACTTTGACGATGATGGACGTGAGAAAAGAACTGGTACGGACAGTTACCTGTTGTTACATATCAATTGCATAGAACTTAAACTCTAATGGGGCGCAATGTTTTCTAATTTATTTCAGGGACGTTGCTAACGGCGAGTGCACATATTATCACTGCTGTTATTGGTTCAGGAGTGCTTTCTTTAGCATGGGCTATAGCTCAGTTAGGATGGGTGGCTGGTCCTGCTGTTCTCTTTGCTTTTTCTTTCATTACATATTTCACTTCTACACTTCTTGCCGATTGTTACCGTTCTCCCGGCCCTGTCTCCGGCAAGAGAAACTACACTTACATGGATGTTGTCCGTTCTCATTTAGGTACTGTATTAATCTTACACCGTCAATATATAAAAGTTAAATTCGTACTTACTGATGCTCTGTTTTTCTTTGCTCCTTTTCCATGATTTTCTCCAATTCTAATAACCGACTGTACTATAGTCTATAACTTTGGCAAAAGAACAAAAATTTAGGCTTTGCTAGACTTTGAAAATTAAGATACAACTACTTTGTTGTTGAGTTAGAAAAGAAAATTGTGAATTATGGATTGGAAGGAAGAGTAATCTATCTATTCCAAGATGGGATTTTTCTATAAGATTAAAATCAATTGAAAGGTCCTCTGCATTTACGCAAGAAATACTTCAATTATAAATGGGATTTTGATCTTTTCTTGATTTTTTTCGAAATACAGGAGGTGTGAAGGTAACACTGTGTGGACTGGCACAATACGCTAACCTCGTCGGAGTTACCATTGGATACACTATTACAGCATCTATCAGTATGGTGTAAGTACAAAAGTCTTATTTTTAAAGAAAATATTATGACCTTTTTGTCAATACTTTGACTAATCTGATTTCATGACAAAGACATTAGTACTATATTAAATATATATTCTCATGATTAAAATTAAATATAACCAATGATGTTCATAGGTTTATTTTTATTTTTCTCTAGTTGTTACTAATAACTTTGTGTCCATTCCAGGGCGGTAAAGAGGTCAAATTGTTTTCACAAACATGGCCATGAAGCCAGCTGCTCAACTTCGAGCTACCCATATATGATTATATTTGCAGTAATTCAAATAGTTCTAAGCCAAATACCGAACTTCCACAAGCTCTCATGGCTATCAATTCTTGCTGCTGTTATGTCTTTTACTTACGCTTCTATTGGTCTTGGACTCTCCATTGCCAAAGCTGCTGGTACTCTATTTTTCTTTTTCTTTTTCATTTCATTTGTGTAATCGGTCACTAACATTTACATCAGAATAAATTGCTTATATCACACCTCTTGAGATACAATCCTCCTGAATTCTGCATTTTTTTTGTACTTTGTGGTCCATATAAAGACACTAATTGTCTACAATTATATGGTTTGTTAATTAGAATTACTATATAAATTGTAGGTGTAGGGCACCACGTAAAGACAAGCCTAACAGGGACGACAGTAGGGGTGGATGTGTCTGGATCAGAGAAAATATGGAAAAGCTTCCAAGCCATAGGAGATATTGCATTTGCTTATGCTTATTCCACCGTTCTCATTGAAATACAGGTAAGCATGCTGCACACTGATTCCTTCATATGATCTATTTCTGATTTTATTGCGTATCATTGTCTACATGTGAATGCATGATTTATGTGTAATAAATGCACATGCTCCCCACCCACGCTTCCTACAAGGACAAAGGTGGTATGTTTATTTGGCATCATAAACAATATTTTTTGAAAAAATAATTTTTTAAATAACTTTTTCCCGAAATATATTTTCTCATATTAAACATTGATAACAATATTTATATAAGTATGAAAAAAGCTAATATGAAGATAAGAGTTGAATAACTGTGAAGGAATAATTTTCATCCACAAGCGAGACAATCATTTAGCCTATTTATTGCAAAATATTTTTTTTTTTTGAAGAATATATTCTGGCCACAAGCACCGAAAAACAACTTATTTTCCTTCTTACCAAAACACACTAGTTTTAACCTCTTCACTTTAAAATATAGAAAAACCTCAATAAATACGCTTATATCCATTAAATTATTCATATCTTTTTGTTGTAATAGTCTTTTGTCAAAAGTAAGCAGCAGCTAGCATTGAATTTTGACACCCCAATTATGACTAGTAACATAACACCATGCACCCATATATTCAGTATTCATTCTCATCCCAACAAAAAAACTGAGGTTCACAGTTGAAATGCGTGCCTGAGTTAATGAAGCTTACATTATAATATTACATGACGAACCTAATATCTATCTTTAGATGTACTCGTGTATACATCGACAAATCTATTTTATACTACTGTTCAGTAATCAGTGTGCAGACTATATCTTGTCAGCCACGTGTACGGTTTTGCAGCATTAGGAATTAAGATGGTCCGTGTTTGTCAATATCCAATCCAGTGAAGGGTTTACATTGCTCGAGATGATGTTGCATGTCATATTTACATGTACAGTAGCAAAGTCAGACATTTCACTAAAGATGTTAATATAAAAAAGTAAATACACAATAAAACTAAAGAAACTTCAACATATGTATTCGTATAAATAAATTTTGTGACCTAACTTAATAGTGTCATTTTTTGACGACCTAAGATAGCTCCGCCATCGTAATATACAAATATAGTATTAAGATTCACAATATCGAGATATGTCACTCATAGGTGGTCTACTTCATTTTGAAAATGGTCTAGCAACATTAACGTTAAAAACCATGAATTGTTTATCTTTTTCTTTAACTAAGAGCCGCAACAAAACTCGGGAGCGTTGTTTTTTTCCACATGGGTATGGCTAAAAATATTAATTATCGTTTCACACTTTCACTTAGTAGGTTATTTCATTCTCCTAAAGTCTCCTGTTAGGTGCAGCATAATATATGGAAAGTAATATTATTCCTTATGGACCAGAAAATTGATGGACCACGACTTTGGTCACTGATTCTTTAGCCCTTTTTCATAAAAGAAGTGAAAGCCCAGTCTCACACTTCTTAACGTTTCATAACAACCATCCTTTTTTGGTGCATTATCTGGTCATGATTGCGACAAATTTTTACTACTGTCACATCTTTTATTTTCTTATGATTTGATGTAATACAATGAACCATCTTTTATTTTCTTATGATACCAGAATTAATTTCACTGGTCCACATTCCTCACTTCATTATATTAAAACCATAAACGACAAATAATTTGGAATATTTTCTAGTTTTAGACTGTTACGCATACTAATTCTGAATAGCATTGAACATTTCCTTGATTACTTAGAGCTTGTATGATCAAACATTTTTGTGGTTTTGACTTGAGAGAACAACTATGATATATTATTATTACAAGATAAATGCATATTACCTTCATTAATTGCGTACAACTTTTGCAGCAATTACTCCACTGACGAGTTAGAAAGAACCAAAAGGGGGGATGATAAAGAGGAACAGGCAATAATAGATATTTCTACTTCTAAGTTCTAACATGACAATAATAGATTCTTGCCATCATCACGCTTTGGTTTTACCATCTGTCGAGCACAATTAAACGGAAAAAAAAAAAGGTGCTTGAATTTAGTTGAATTTTCTTTTTTTCTGCTCAAGTACAAGTCATGTTGAATTTACAAAAAAGAACTCAATATTAAAAGTATTTAAATCCATAAATTCACTACAAAATAAGGCCAGAACCCAAGCCCGGTTGGGGGCTGTCTGTTAGGGGTTTATGTCTTTCATTTTTTTATTTTTTATTTTTTTTGCGAAGAAAGACCAAAATTACCTCTCTAATTATGACCATATGGACAGCTTTAGAAGAGGTTGTCATAGGCATACGACGCATTCCTACACTTGAGTGGCTACAATTTCAATATACCATACTTAAAAAAGCTTAAAGTTGCTGCCATGTAATATGAAAGTCACAGATTCTAGCCGTGGAAACTGAAATGCAGGGTAGAGTTGCGTATAATAGATCTTTACGATTTAACCCTTCCCCCGACCCCGCGCATAGCCGGAGCTTAGTGAACCGGGTATATTAAATCCAAAAGCTTGAGTCCACTAAGGTCCAATATTAATTTCGCAACCTTTCAACAATATTTAAATATTGTTGTATATAGAAACCAGTACTTAATCATCTCTGTAATTGCAGGACACATTGAGATCACAACCTCCAGAAAGCAAGGTTATGAAGAGAGCCTCACTAGCTGGAGTTTCCACCACAACTTTATTCTATATACTATGTGGTACCATTGGTTATGCAGCCTTTGGAAATGATGCTCCTGGAAATTTCCTTACTGGTTTTGGTTTCTACGAACCATTTTGGCTAATTGACTTTGCCAACGTTTGCATTGCCATTCACCTTATTGGAGCTTACCAGGTGAAACGTCTATACAACATTCTCAAAAACCTGCTCCCTGTACTTAAACACACAAGACACTAATCTAACAATACCAAATGGATTGTCGTGACTTAGGTTTTCTGCCAACCTTTATATGGGTTTGTGGAGGCTCGTTGCAACGAGCGATGGTCAGATAGCAAATTCATCACCTCCGAATACGCTGTGCAAGTTCCATGCTGTGGTGTTTACAACGTCAACTTGTTCAGGTTGGTGTGGAGAACAGCATATGTTGTAGTGACAGCCGTGATTGCCATGATATTCCCGTTCTTCAATGACTTTTTGGGTTTGATCGGGGCGGCATCATTCTATCCATTAACCGTCTACTTCCCAATAGAGATGCACATTGCCCAGAAAAAGATACCAAAGTATTCTTTCACATGGGTATGGCTGAAAATTCTGAGCTGGACTTGCCTGGTTGTATCACTTGTTGCAGCTGCTGGATCTATCCAGGGTCTTGTCACCTCTCTCAAGCATTACAAGCCTTTCTCAACTCAACAATAAGTTTTCAGAACTGTTCAAATTAAATATGTAATGTTTTTAATAAGAAGTGTAATCCAAACTGATTGGCTGTATGTTATTCTTACAAATTTTATACAGTACGCTTTTTTACAAACTCCACATGGCGTCAAGCTTCTTGACTGCACCACTTCTAGCACAAAATCTACCTGCAACCCGACTTTTGACTCATTTCTCATCACTACTGAAAATGATCTAAGCCTTACTTAAAAGAGCCAACTTCATCTACATCTAATGCTACTTGTATCTCAATATGACTGATCACTGAATAACAAATCGGAGGTATATTATCGATCAAAGCAGGCAAGATGAATATATGAACACCCTAACAATATAAAAAACATTGCTTGTTCCTAGACGAGTGCGGTCATCAGTAATAAGAATTCATTCTAGGTGAAAAGTCAACTAATGCAGCGAACTATGTTTTGGAAGTCTTTTTTTTTTTTTTTTTGGGTAATAAAAGAATTTTATTACCAAGTATCAAATATGTACAAAGTTCAAAACTGAAAAAACTGAAGAAACTCTGAGTTATATTGCCTGCAAGTTGGACATGAAGCCCCAACTGCAAGGATCATCTTGTCTTCCTCACTATATTTATATCTCTTTACACAAATGGATAACTATTAAGCTCTCTAAATCTACATTTTATCTTAGTTTTCCTGTTGCTTCTCTGAAAGATGTCCTGAACTAATGATCTAAGTATCCCCTCTACATGCTGAGACTTAGCCTTGAATATTCTTTAGTTCCTCTCTGTCCATATGTAGTAGATGCAGCCTGCTAATGTCATTCTATATACTTCTGCCTTCGGTTTCATTTCCTTTGCTGTCCATTCCACTTCTTCATCCCATGTCATTACTGATTTTTGAATCTCCTGCCATTTCAATAATCTTTCCCAAACCTCTCTGTCACCTTGCATTCAAAAAATAGATGTTGCATGGTTTCCTTTTCTTCCTTACAGAACTCACATGTTTGATCAATCATCGATCCCCAACCTGCTACCTTGTCTTTCGTATGTAACCTTGATTGTAGTGCTAGGTTTAGTATAAAACCTCACCTAGGTACAGCATAGTTGTTACAAGTTAGTTTCCTCCATGGCATTTTAGGATAGTCTTCTCTCAACTGATGGTACATCACTTTTATGGTGTACGAATTCATTTTCAGCAGGTCAGTGATGCACAAGCCAACTTTTGACAGATATGATTTAGCTTTTAGTATCTTGTTTAGAACCCAGGAAGCTTGGTTGACTTGAACTTCCCAAATATTCCTTCCTTTCCCGTAGTATATATGCACCCACCTTACCCACATCTTATCTTTCTTTGTGCATAGGTTCCACAGTAGTTTAATCACAGCAGCCTTGTTCCAGGTCTCCAGATGCAGTACATTAAATAACTCCAGCTGTCCTTAGCCAGCATACTTTCTCCCATGCTAGTAGTGCTCTTCTTGATATCTCAGTTGTGCCTGTCCATAGAAAACTTCTGTATGTTGCTTCTATCACCTTAACAATTTTCTTTGGTAGCACAAAGATTTGTGACCAGAAGACTAGAATTGAGAGGAGTACATTCTTTATCAACGAGAAGTCGTCCAGCATATCACAGGAATTTTGTAGTCCATGAAGTAATCCTCCCTATCATCTTCTCTAGCAGTGGTTAGCATTGTACTACTGAAATTCGTTTAGAGCTCAACGGGACTCCAAGATATCTGATTGGCAATTCCCCTTCGGCAAATCCAGATGCTGCTAGTATCTCCTCTTGCATTTCTCTACTGACACCTCCAAAGTAAATGGAACTTTTATCTTTATTTGCTAGCAGACCAGAACACCTTGAGAATTCATCGAAACAATCCATGAGCAGTCGTATTGATCCCACATCTCCTCTGCTGAAAAGCAGCAAATCATCAGCAAAGCTCAATTGTATAATCTGCATCTTTGCACATTTTGGGTGGAAATTAAAATCTGGATTTCTCTGTAGAGTTTTAAGTTTCCTGGTTAGTACTCCATTGCAATCACAAACAAGAAGGGGGACATTGGGTCCCCCTGTCTTAGACCCTTCTTGGCTGGAAATGGTGCACAAGGTTTCCCATTTACAATGATCGAGTAAGACACAGTTTTAACACATGTCATTATCCACTCTATGAAAAGTCCTGGGAAGTTCAGAGCACTGAGTACTTGTTCCAGGAAAGGCCATTCTAATGAGTCATATGCCTTCTACATGTCTACTTTCACCATACACCTGGGAGAAACTCATTTCCTACTATATCCCTTAACTAGCTCGTGGCTAATTATAATGTTGTCAGAGATCACTCTACCTGGGACAAAGGCTGCTTGATTCTGATCAACTAGGTAGTTCATAACTCCTCGCAGCCTCTTGGTTAAGATCTTTGATATCAGTTTATCACTATAGTGCAACAAGAAATGGGTCTGAATTGTTTGGCAGTAGATGGGTTCTTGACCTTTGGTATTAGAGTGACTGTGGTGCAATTAATAGGTAGATACATTCTCCTGATATCAAAGAATTCTATCACTACCTCTGTTTCTCCTGATATCAAAGAATTCTATCACTGCCTCTGTTATCTCCTTTCCTATGGTATTCCAGGCTTTCTTGAAAAATACATCATTAAATTCGTCACATCCTGGAGCCTTGTTGTCATTTATATCATTGAGTGCATTCCTTACCTCCAATTCTGATACTTGTGCAATTAGTTTTAACTGCATTTCCCTGGTCAAGCACTGACCATCTTTCATGACTTGTGGATTGATTGCAGGTAGTGCAGTAGCAGCTTCTCCTAGGAGTTGTTTGTAGTACCCAAGTATTTGCTCCTGTATATCATTTTCCCCTACTATCAGATTACCTCGATCATCCACCAGGGTTCTGATCTTATTTTGTGCCATTCAGCTTTTCATGGTTGCAAAGAAGTAGGATGTATTGTCGTCCCCTAGTTGCAGCCACTGATTCCTAGATTTTTGCTTTGCCACACTTTCTTCAGCTAGTACCCATTTCTCCAGCTTCTCTCTGATCATTTTCTCTGCCTGTTTGAGTTCATTGGAGTTGCCTTACATCCTTAGGTCCTCTTGCACTATATTAGTTGTTGTCTGCAGTTCTTTATCTTATCCCCTATTCCTGAGTATTGCTTTGTGTTGATCTTTTTGATCTCCTGCTTGACCTTCTTCAGTTTGCCCCATATATTCTCCATGTGATCTCCCTTGTTGATACTATTCCATCCTTTCTCCACACTCTGTTAAAACTCTGCATGCTCCGCAATGAAGTTAAAAACCTGAATGGTCTATAACTTTTGCTTTGTTGCTCTGTTAATTGGATTGCCAATGGAGCATGGTCTGAGAAATATGGAGCCATGATTACTATATCCTGTAGTGGGTAAGCAAGCATCCATTCTGCATTCCCCGCCCCTCTATCTATCCTGCTACTTATTGTATTGTTTGACCAAGTGAATTGTGCCCCAACACTTCTTAGTTCAGCCATATTGCAGTCTTGGATAAACTTTTTAAAGTCAACAGTCTCATTTTCATGTACTGGAGCCCCATTGATTCTATCTTCTTCTGTCAACACAGCATTAAAATCTCCCATTGCAACCCATGGTCCATGTTGCACAGTATGTAGTTGTCATAATTCATGCCATAAACTTTTCCTATCGCCTACTGTATGCAGACACACAGCTGTAAAGCTAAATTTCATGTTTGTGTCCCATACGCATACCTATCCATGTATTAGCTGTGTGTGTGTATAGTCTACTGTAAACTTAACTTTGTTTGTATCCCATAGAATCCAAATCCTTCCTTTTGTGCCTGTGCCATAATTATGGCACCAACCCCACCGGGGGGCTATTTTATTTATAATTCTTTTAGCATTCTCCTCTACTACTCTGTGCTCCAATATTGCAATAATACCTACATTATTTACTTTTTATAACTCCTTTAACTCCTTCTGCTTATACAGCTTATTCAACCCTCTAACGTTCCATGTGATTAATTTCATCGTACAATGGAAGGTTGTTGATGTATCTCCCCTCTGCTCACACTACACTGTCCCACTTCTATTGCTAAGTTTGGTGGTGCAATCAGCTGCTGGTCACTTGCTTCCAGTGGATCAAATCCATTTCTGGTTTGCATGTTTTCATTCAGCCTCATCATTGCTTGACTCTTGCCTGCTGATTTGCCCCTCACTTCTATCCATCCTTCATTCATATTTTTCTCACCTGCCTTCATAGTCGTATGCTTTCCTGTTTCTTCATTTGGTTTCTTTGTTGCTTCCATTATTCATATCTTTTTCTCATCCTGTGTTACCCCTTTTGCTTGCCATTCCTGCCTGAATTTGGGGATATTCCTCCTCACTTGTTTGGGCTTCTCATTTGCTTGTTCATACTTCTCCTTCTCCTGGCATGTGTGCCTCAGTTATAGACAAGAATTGCAATATACTGGTCTCCAATCATAGGTCACTTCCTGTTCAAAACTCCTTCCATTTGGATCCCTTACTACTATCTTATCCGGGAGTTGTTTTGTGATATCTATCTCTATGAGCACTCTTGCGTAGGAAATCCTATCAATTCTGGTAGTGCAATCGTCTGCATAGATAGGAACACCAAGACTGCTAGCAATTCTGCTTAAGGACTTGACACCCAACAATTCATTGGTAGGTTAGGGAATCTTACCCATAATGGCAGTGTGCTCATCATTTCTTCCTTGAAATTGAAATCAGTTGTCCATTCCCTCCCAATTATTGGCTTGTTGTTAATGGTATTTGGGACCGATGACATAGCTCTATTCCAGTCCTCCATACTGTGGAAATGGATGAGAAAGTAGCCATCATTGTGATAATATACCCTTGGTTTCTCTGCTATCTTCCATTGACTTGCTATGAATCTTTCCACTGCCCCAATTGTGGGGAAGTCACCCACAACATAGAATATGACTGCCCTCCTCCATTTTCCGTCTCTGCATCAACCTCGTCTTTTTCTAGTTCCACAATTTTGTCTTCAAATAAATTAACCCATGGTTGTTTATCCCTTTCCTCATGACCTAGTTCTAATCGTCGTTGCACACCTTGGGTCCCCCCCCCCCC
>MCJB01023391.1:0-11249 GCA_002018475.1 Nicotiana obtusifolia | reverse complement strand
CCCCCCTTTCTAGGTTTTCCCCTTTCTTCTCATCATTAGGTTTCATTGCTCTTGTTTCAAGTCCTGTCCCCCTTTGCGTTACCTCCGTCCCCAATTCTGGAGTTTTGGCTATGGAATTTCGACTTGACAGTGCTGGCCATGGAGTTACCTGCTGAATCACTTAGTCCCTTGGTGTGTCGCTGGGCAAATTGAGTAGCGGAGCTTCCTGAGGAGGTGGTGAAGGCTTCTGGGCAGCCACCAATATCGTGGCTGTATTGATTTGAGAACTCATTTCTAACCTACACCCCTCCTTGTGCCCTACCTCGTCTTGCTCAACAAATCGTCGATTCACTTTGGTCATCTTCACATTCGATAGTTCGATCTTGTTCGCAGCTTTCCTCGCCCGGCCCCTAGCCATTCCGGCAAGGGCGTACGTTAGTATTCACCACTATCGTGCGCCTGGCGAGAGCAGAGAGAGGGCTTTTCAGAATATTTCCTTATGGCTTCTTGTACTTCAATTTTATTTTATTTTTGGAAGTCTTGATTCGCATATGCTTTTACAAGCTATGTTACATGGCCGCATTTATCGATACGTATGCTAATGGGGTTCAACGTGGGTATGTCAGATCAGATTTTTTACCAATTTTCTAAACGCATACATAAAATTGCAGGCAGAGATGAGAACAGAGACAATAATGGATCACACAACTCAGTTTACGTGGAATTGGGAGGAAACTCCCTCCTCTCCTCTCCTCCCCTCCCCTGCAGCTCTTATTTATTTCCCTCTAGCCTGGAATACTTTATGAAGTAGACAACTCTATGTAAGTTAGGCTTTGTATAGCTCTTTTTTTCCTTTTCTGAAAGGATTGCCACCCTGCACTATTGCACATTTCAACTGGTATTGTTGGGTATCTCAAACTAGCTATATAGCAGCACATAATCTATTCTTAGTGTTTACAGTATCAAACGGGATAGAAATGGAAAAGAAGGGAGCAGAAGCATCAACTAATTTCAAGAATAAGCAGACTCATACTATGAAGTCAATGAATGACCTCAGCCTCTGGTATTAGTACAGCATAAGAAACAATAAAAACTGAACTGAAATTAGGTAATAGGAAGTTAGACATATGTCTCTTACTTTGCAGGCCTGCCGAGGAAAAATATTAGTCTTTATCCTTAATGTTGTTATCTTTCTTCTCATTAGACTGCTTTCAGTTTTCATTAATGCATTGAGATAAAACCAAGAAGTCTTCAAGCTACACTTTGTGAAGGAATAGATCCCCAAGATATCAAATTGAGACAAGGCCAACACACTACTAATGGCTCCATCATATTTGTTGGACAAAGAAACAGGGCAATTTGCAAAGGTCTGGAAACGAATATGTTAAAAAACCCTCCTTCTCCATCCTAGAATGATCATCTCAAGTGAAAACATATCAATATGTTCTGTGAAAACTTTACCACCACAGAATCCGAATCTGTTAGCCAACTGGCAATACTTCTAATACTCTAACATGCATTTTTTCCATTTTTCCTTTGTCAAGAGTTTGCAGCTTGTAAAACTGCTAAACCATATCTTCCAGTAGCCGTCACCGCAAATTCCAGCTTCAGCACTGTGCAGAACACCATAACAATAAGTCTTCTGGAATAAGTTAACAACGTTTTTTGAATTCACCTTGACAAAAGTATAAAAAAGGGAGCATCCCGACTGCTCTCTAGGGAGCATAACTAACTATTCTGCATTCACACAGCTTCTGAAAACAAAGGTCACTCAATTTGAAGTCCACAAGATCGACAAAATTACCTCACTGCCACTAATCAAGCAGCTTCAGTCTCGACCATAACAAAGGCTTGGATGAGACTTTGAGCAGCATTAGTCTGCTCAGGCGTTCCAGATATAATGATAACAGTCTCTGTTGCTCCAGGCTTGGGATCATTTATGGTGACTTTTGCATCAGAAATCTAGAAAATAATTAGTCAAAGTGTCAAAAATGAAAATGTTTTTATACAATGCTAAATCCATACTTGGCATAAATAAGACCAAGTATATTGATATGCTAATATTTAAAAACAGAAAATGGTGAAAAACACAGATGCAAAACATGTAGAGAAAGACAAGCGGAAATCTAGAACAGTAAAACATTAAGAACAAAGAAAACTAACAGTAACCAAGAAGATAGAAATATGTACCAAAAGAGGGAGATAACATTTACTATCATATATCTTTCTTATTGGGCATGGCCTTAGGTAAAGATCAATCAGAAATAGAAGGCAGAATATAAAAGAAGAAAAAAAGGTGTAATGCTATACAATCCAGAGATCATACCTCACATATTTGTCGAAGACATCCCCCGCCTTCTCCATAGATTGCAGGAACGACAGATCGAGGTACAACTACTTCGACAGTAGTGCTTGTGATCACAGCTGGATGACTTCCTCTATATTAATGGAATTCACGTTTAACCAAGACATACATATATCATCGCTATATAATAGAAATAGCAGTTCATAGATGAACTGTAGAACATGAAGAAGAAAAAAGGACAATGAAAGAAAGAGTTTGGTTATGATCAAGAATGTACTGACCCAAATCCGCCAATACTTCGAGGACCTCCTGCATAGTCTGGGAAGCCCCCACCTTCACCCAGTCCCTGCAATACAGTTCAGAAAATTAATATTTCTATGATATTTATCATTTATTGGATCAGAACTTTTTTTCCAGCAGAAAGAGACGTGCTCTAGGACAATTCTGACGCTTGCTTTAAATTAAATTGTGAAAGCAACAAGCACGTGGTTATAAGTACATTAGGTGGAGCAGCCTAGATATAAAAATCAACCAACTCCCATTTTAATAGTCACAAGAAACTCGAATGCTAGAACTAACTGCAAACAAATGCCTACCTGAGAACCCCATGGTGCTGAAGATGGCATTCTATCAGATATATGAGGTGGAATGCCTGGCCTATGGAAATTTTGCATAAAGGGAGGACGATCATCATGTGGATGGAAACCACCATGTGGAGGTAGGACACCAACAGCATCAAACTTGTGAAATGATGGACGAATGTTAGAGAACATGCCTGGAGGTGAAAATTCTCTTCTTCCCATGTGTGAAGGGAATGGAGTTACTTGGTCCAGGAAACCAGGGTTTGAAGGAAATGCATCACGAAAGTAATGATTCTGCAATCTGGTGGTAATCTGCAGAAGGGCTTCACAAACTTTTTCAAAGTCTCCATTTACCTGAGCAACCAAAAAGAAAAGCAAAAGGCAAGTCGAGATCTAGGAATTAGGCTTATCTTAAACCAAACAAATGTTGCTATAGATATCACACTAAACCAAAAAGAGATGTAAAAAGTAATAAATGTCAAGCCAGCGATAAACCAAAAAAGAGAAAACTAAAAAGTAACAAAATGGCAAGCCAGCGAGATGCAGAAAAGAATTGCTAAGTTTTATTTTTAGTAACATTACTCAAATCATAAAAAGAGAAAAACACCTGAACTACTTCTTCATTTTCTGACGCGAATTTTGGGGTTTGATCCTTGCCTACGATACGAATATAGGCTCCAGTTGACTTTCTCATTTCAGCTATTATACCGCCACCTTTACCCAAGAGGCATCCAATTTGATTTGAGAACACCAAAAGTTTTGCAACCATGCCATTGTCCTTGTTCTCAGGTGCAGCCCTACAAATTCGGGATTGAATGCGAAGGACAGCATCTTGCGGCAAGGATATCCTATCATCTGGGTGCTGCATAAATAGAATGACCTCAGCCTTTTCTTTTGCAAAGGTTAGTTTATAGAACTAAGCAGCACGATTTAGAAGAGAAAAAGAAGAAAGAGTATCAACTTTAGCGAAAAGAAAGAAACAACCCCCCCCCCCCAAAAACAAATAAAGGACAATCCAGGAAAAGAAAGCAAACAGCTATCAAAGATTCAAATCATACCGCTGGACCAGAGATGACAATAACTCGATCTTCAGAATCCCCTGCACCTTCCAGAACTTTGATCTGACACCCAGTCTCATGCTGAAGTGCTTTGATTATACTTCCTCCCTTTCCAATTATACCTCCAACTTTTTCATCCGGACAAAGTAATCTGAAAGTCAAGGCATCAGGAATAGGGTTCATTCGGCCAGGTATACCAACTTCCCCATCACGAGATCCAACAGAGGATGGTGGCCCCCGCCCACGGTAAGGACGTGCTGACGGTGGATGCAATTCCTGGTTAGACAGAGGATGGCCAGGAGACTGAGAAGATGGACCACCAGCATCAGCAGAGAAAAGATCCTGATCCCGAGAGGAATTCTCAAGTAATTGCCGAGCAACGACTTCAAGAGCTTTTTTAACTGCCTCACGCTCCCCAGAAATCTGCAACATAACAGTTAGGAATCTTTTCAGATTTCTGGTGTATATGACAAAATTTGACTAATAGAGTACTTCATAAGCCACCAGACACTGTTCACATGATCAACTCTATGAAACGTGAGGCAGGCAATGAGATAGTGATGAAGCAGTATTCACCATAAACTCAACAAGTATGAAGAGTATTCAATTCGAATTGTATAGATACAGGGGCCATTCTTTGACACCAAAGTTCATCAGAGCACCTCCTAACATAGAAACTACTGTTATATCAATATTAAGGCACAGACCTTTCAAAACATTGTGACATGCATACACACACAAAAACAGTGTTGAATTACGAATTCAACTCAGAAGTATAGATGATTACATTGACGATAGCTAATGACAAAGCTGAGCAGATCATATTGACTAATGCTTACGCAAAATGAATGAAAATATCAACAAATATACCTGAACCAATTCTTCAGATGAAGACGCACATGAAGGTCGTTTGTCCTTGGGAAGAACCTGTATCTGTGCCCCACTTTCAGAAGACATCTGCTTTATCACACTACCAGCTTTTCCTAACAAACATCCCACTTGACTGGAGAGTATAAGCAATCTTATAATTAATGAGGAAGAATTGTCACCCTCTTCATCTCCTCCATCAATTCCTACTCCTCCTTCAATCATCCAATCAAATACCACGAATAGAGCTTTCTGAATAGATACCGTCTCCTTCTCAGTTTTGGAGCTTTCTGCTGGAGGGGACACCTTATTCTCACGCTTATCACCATTTTCATCAGTGCAACTGTCCTTTTCTTTAGTTTCAGTTACCTCAACATCAGCCTGGAGCTGTTCGGTTCCCACTTCATCTTCTTTTCCTGAACCTACAATAACTATCACCCTCTCATCACAACCAACAACATTATCCTCAACTCGAACCTCTGCACCAGTTTCCTCTCGTATCCGAGAAATGATGCTACTATCCTCTCCGATAAAGGAATCTATCTTAGAAGCAGGGCATAGTATACGAACTTTCGGAGGTGATTTCTGGGAACTAATAGATGCTGATTTCTGCCACTTCCCTCGGCCATTTGATTCTGCAAGGCTCCAAACATGTGGCCGCTTGGAAGGTGTCAACCTCATTGACATATCTGCATTTTTTTTGTAACAGACAGGAAAGAATGATAAGAGTACAGAGGATGTATGAGCTATGTTAGGAACATTGCCAGCTAGTAGACTCAATTTGATAAGTCCTGAATCCAATCCATGAATGCAAACATAATCAATCAAACTCCACAGAGCCACATTGGTAGTGATTTTCGAACCTCGTACATGTTATTCTCTTATATGACCAGTAAGACACATTAATATCAAAGAGCGATACCTGAATCAGAGAAACGAAAGTACCAAGCACGAACCCTGGCGGTGAGCAGCAGCACATATTTGAATTATGATTTAAGAGTATCTATTAACTATAGTCTAAAAGATATAGACATCAACCAGTTGATTCGTTCTGATTCATTGAACTACTCCATTGTACAAATATCAGAAAAAATAAGGAAATGTTGTTTTTGCACATACGAATAGCATTTTTTAAATAATTTTTCAAGAAAAGTTATCTTTATACCGGAGCCTTGAAGTTAAGAAAAATGGTTCATTGCTTCGACATTTTTCAGTCTGAGCATTTTGCATTCAAACTACTCTCCACCAATGTAGGCAGTAAATTTTAATACCTTCTCGCCCAAACCCTTAAGACCCTATCATATTTTTCGGGCCATTACTTAATACCTTCTTCTTCTTTTCTTTATTTTTTTTTAATTACACTACGAAGCAGTGATGCACTTCGTAAGTACTCTATATGTAATATGAAGCTAGCACTAGGCTTGCAAAAGCACAAAACCAAGAAAACAAATTTCAGCTGAAGCGTAAAAAGTTAAAAGGAAGAACTTGATTAAAAATTATTTAATGCTCTATAGTTATACAGCAGCTAAAAATAATGAACTTTAATTTTAGGAGGACGGATATTTCGACGGTTAGCCTTGGCCACAGTGAAACTGAAAGTACGAAATTGACATAAACTGTTAGAGAAAACGATACAGTGAAAGAGAATTGAGAGATTCAGCATTTTTTACCAATTAACTCGTCGGAGAAAACGTTCGGGCCGTTTCTAGGGTTCCGCCGGCGACGTTGTGACGGTGAAGATAAATTTAGGGAGGGCGGTGCTGAAGTTTAGAACTGAGGTTTCACTTTTGTAGTATTACAAATTTGCATATGGAATGAATTTATTCATTTGCATTTGGTTCAAATTTTAGTGCTTCGCTTGCTCTTATGCATTTTTATTGGGGGACTACTAATGACTTTTTTTTGGTTTAATCATTAACTCATTGGCACACTATTTTGCGTGGCGAGTTTCTTCATTTTCTAAGAGCCAAAATTTTAATTAAGGGTCAAATAATTCTAGTACACTCCTTTCCTATGGTGTCAATGTTGAAAAAGAACTAAAATTAAACTAAATCGAAAATAAATCTTAGCAGATTAAATTTGATATTAGAGTTTATAAAATCAATAATATTATATTTGCTTCGATATTAAATTAGAAAAAATTAAATCAAACCAATAATAGATATACTACTTAGTATTAATGAAAAAATACATATTTTATCCCTTAACGTTTTCCCGGAAAAACAATTGCATACCTAAATTTCACAAACAACTATTTACCCCTATGATTTGTATTCGAAGTGAGTCTAATATGCCCACCTTAAGTAATGAAGTGGCAAATTGGGTATGTTCACCGCATTTGAAGAAAAACTGAGTCAAAAAGTTTAATTTTCACATGCAAAAGTTGCCATCAATTGAACAAAATATTGCATCATTTAGCTTCTTTTTTTGGGTCCAAATATCATTTAGCTTTGCTCGTTGTAATTTCAATTGTAAGACATGATAACATAATTTCTCATCAAGCATACATCGCCTTCATTTTCTATTGTGGTCGTCTTCGGTGAGTGCTACCCGTTGTTGGCACTATATCAAAAAACTATGAAAATGAATAATAAGAGCATTTATTTTTGTTCTTTTAATGAACCATGTAGATTGCAGAACAATGAGCGAATTTTCCAAATGCACAGAACAATAAGATGACCAGTAATTTTGGTTGCTATCCTCATGGATTTGTCTCGCTGGAAATTATTGAGAATGGTTAGGAATTAATAAAAAGATAATTATGTTACATGGATGAAAATTTTGGAATCAGAAACAAGCAGATGACGTGTTTTGTAAAATGCTACTAATTTTTTTTTTTGTTTTATTCTAAAACAATTCAAATACGGATTCATTTGCTTCTCAAGTCACTTTAAGCAGTAAATCAACTAAATGAGATTATTTTAATAAATATAGATTATTATGTAATTAATTAACACATAATAATTTCACCAAAGTTTGCAAGTATAAGACATGCCTAAATAATGCAAAAGAATCATATGGAAATTATAGTAATTTTTTCAGCAGTTTCACATGCTTTAATAAGGCTGTGGCCCACGGCGGTCTGGGCCCGAGACCGGCACGGGCCCGCGGTCCTAATGGGCCTAACGGGCCTAGTGGTCCGGTACCTAGTGGTCTTGGGCTTTTAACGGTTAAGGCCCGTCACGGGCCGGGTAGAACAAAAGGCCCGGCACGCCCGGGACCGCCAGGCGGGCCTGGGCCAGGCCCAACGGTAAAATTCTAAAAAAAAAAAAAAAAAATTTTAAAAATAGCCAACGGCCAGATTTTTAAAATCTAGCTGTTGGAGCTTCAATTGGACCGTTTGAGCTTCAGAAAATAGCCATTTTGGCCCCCAAACTTTTTATAAATACACTTTTTACCTATTCCCACCTATAAATACCCCCCCATTCTTTCATTTTTAACTCACAAATTCTCACAAATTCTCTCAATCTCTCTCAATCTCCCTCAATCTCTCTCTAATTATTTTCATAAGTGCTTACTTTATTATTTCAATTTCGTGAAAAATTGTGAAGTTGGTGAATTGAAGTATTAAAGTCTTCAAGTCTTCAACAATATTCAATGTTCAAGAAGTTGTTCTTCAATTCGGTAACCTCGTTCCAACTCTTTAATTTTTAATATATTGTTGTGTTTGTTTTAATTAGTTTAATTATAATTAATATGGATTTTTCATTGAAAAAAATGTTTGGTGGTAAAGGCAAGGGAAAATCTAAAATTGGCCAATCTAGTAGCCAAGCTACTCCTCCTCCCCATGTTACCCGTCCTTCTCGACCTATTATTCTAGATAGTGATCACCCTTGTTTTCAATTTCCCGATAGTCAATATTATCATGATGTTGCACTCGGTAATCAATTAGATGATCAAACGATGAATGCTCTTTATGGTAATGAAACTATATTTGAAAATAATGTTTTAGATGAAACCCAACCCGATTTAGATGAAACCTCCTAGACGGGCCGAACCCATCTCTTGTTTGGCACTTTTTTACTCAATTAAGAGAAGAAAACAAAGCTAAGTGTAAAAGTTGTGGGTCTTTGTTGGCTCATAAATATATTGGCAACCGTAGCGGTACGGGTAGTTTAACTAGGCACATAATGAAACACCCTAGAGATAAACAGAGATATTTACAAATGAAAGCTGCGAAAGAGGGGACGGGCGTAGGTAGTTCGGTTCCACCTAGTGCAGGTTTAAACTTAGTCCAACCCGGAATTAACACCGTTACGGGTGGAATTTTATACTACGATCCAAACAAGGATCGTGAAGAACTAGCAAAAATGGTAACAGTTATGTGCTTACCATATAGCTTTCCTTCTAACCCCCATTTTATACAATATATTAGAAAAATTTATAATCCTACATATAAAGGATGGCCTCGTGCTACCGTGAAGGCCGACATTTATAAATATAAGCATGAATACGAACAATATTTGAGATATCTATTTACCCATATAGATTGTCGCATTGCAATTACTACAGACATAGGTAGAAGTGCCAATGACTGTGACTATTTAACCGTTACCAGTCATTGGATAGACGAGGACTGGATAATGCAAAAACGCATTATCGCATATAGAATAATTAACTCACGCCACACTGGTAAATTTATAGCTAGCACGGTATCAGACATTTGTAGATATTTTTGCATTACAGATAAAATAATGTCTGTTACCATGGATAACGCGTCTAGTAACACCCACGCAATAACCATGCTTACAACTACTCTAAATCCCTCATTTTCTAATTTTTTTCATGTTAGATGCATTTGTCACATTTATCATTTAATTATCGGGGACGGAATGAGCTTGTTAAACATAGAAATTGAAAAGGTAAAAATGGCTCTCAACTGGCTATTCTACTCAAATCATAGAAGTAAACTTAGGGAATATTTTTAAAAATGTGATGAATGTGGCCTTAGGGAAAGAAAGGTTCCTAAACCTTGTCCTACTAGATGGAACTACATGTATGAAAGTCTAGTAGTTGCGTATGAATATAGACACCCAATTACCGCAACCTACAATGCTCGTGTAGGTGGCGGTGACATTTATCAAGACGACGAACACCTAAATAATCAAGATTGGGGTAATGTTAAAATACTTATAGATTTTTTAGAAGTATTTTCAGTAGCAACTAACGACTTATCTGGCTAATACTATCCTACTATTTCTAACTGTTTAGTTTATATTGCTGCACTTGCAAATTTATTTTCTCAATTTTCTGAGGGTGGTGACCTTTATCAAGCTGCCATTGATTGTATGAAAGAAAAATTTAAAAATATTTTTTCCTTATCCCCCCTATTTATGGCGTTGTCGCCCTACTAAACCCTACCATGAAATTAGGAGGTCCCCAATTTTGGTATACAAAAATTTATACCTCTTTGTCACTTTCGCCTGAGGAATTTGTTTCACTTGAAGATGCAAAAGACTCAATTCAAATAAATGCACAAACAATTTATAATGCATATCAAGTTGACTTAGATCATGCTAGACCCAATATTCCAACTCCTACTTCGTCCACTTCACGACCAGGTAAAAGAACTGTGGGCATAAAGGCCCTCAGTGCTTGGACGGAGTTCAAGGGTTCCCAAGGTGAGAATATTGGTGATAGTTCACAACCAAATGAGCTTCAAGTTTATTTGTCGCAGGGACTTGAATCAGAGAATCTTGACGGCTCCTTCGACGTTTTGGAATGGTGGAAGGACAAACAAAAACACTATCCGATTCTTTCAAGGATGGCTCGAGATATATTAACCGTTCAAGCTTCAACGGTGGCATCGGAGAGCGCTTTCAGTCAAGCGAGACTTCAACTCGGTGATCATAGAGCGTCCATGAGGGATAGCTTGGAAAAGGCAGTACTCTTCCGATATTGGATCCGTTCGGAAAGAAGAAATTTCGGACTTGCATAATTACAACCGGATGTCGACGAAGCTTATGAAGAAATGCTATCAGAACTTGAGCAAGATGTGGCTTCGCCCGGAAGCGGTGATGAACAAGCCTCTTTTCCATCGCCGCCAATGCAAGTTCCTCCGGACCTTGAAGGATTTATGAGATTTGTTAGGGATAATACTTAGAGTAATATGTAACTTTCTTAGTTTTTTCCCCTTTTAATGGTGGTATTAGTACCTTGTTGTGCTCATTCCATTGGGGGGAGGAAGACCAAGAAAGATAATTGTTTAGTTTATTATGTAACTTGTATTTTGGCACATCTTCCTTAGTTTTTTTTCCTTTTAATGGTGGTATTAGTACCTTGTTGTGCTCATTCCATTGGGGGAAGGAAGACTAAGAAAGATATTGCCATTTTTTGTTAATGTCATAATAATAAAAATTATAAGACATTCTCTTGAATATTTCTTTGCAATTTATTTTGTCTTTAAATATGATATGGTATATATACATATTATATATATACAATATATACAAAATATGT
>MCJB01023390.1:184107-197195 GCA_002018475.1 Nicotiana obtusifolia | reverse complement strand
GGGGGGGGGGGGGGGCGGAACATTCACTATGCAGGACTCATCCTCAATGTTCATCACGAAAGAGAATGCAAAGTTCAAAGAAGTTATGGTAACATCTTCAAAATATAGGACTTACGTCTGAACCATTTAGCTTCTGTAGTTTTCTAAGCAGAAGAACAAGAGAATGCTTCACAACCATTCTCAGAGGAAGTAAGACAGAGGACACATGGTGCTTTAACAATGTGCTTCATTCTTTTTAATTCACTTGCCTAACAGAGAAACCAAGAGGGTCTCAACAAACATATAAGAATTTGTTCTTTCAGTACTGACATGTGCAAGACTCTGTTGCTCAAATCTTAATACATACTTTAGTCAATTATTGACACAACAGGATTGATATATGAAATCATGTTGCCCAAAAGAAGCCTAGTTTTTCTTTTATCCTGACAGAATGACACTTCACACTTGTGACTCTACCATGAGGCAGGGTATATTTTTATTGGTTTATAAATCACTATGATCATTTGTCCTATCATTGAAAGCCAGTTGTTGAAATTTAAAAAAGAAATAAACTTGCTCTCCTTAGACATTCAATTAGGACAAACAAGAAGCAGGCTTATAAGCTCCAAAATACTAAAAGATAGCTTTGCAAACCTTAATAGGACAAAAAACAGTTAATCTTTTTTTGCTTCAACTAGACATGTAAGGTGGCATTTGTAACTGAAATAAGAATTAGAAAAAATCTTCCACCAACAAACGCCAAGATTTGCAGGTCAATATAGAAATAAATACCAAGGGTCAAGAATGAAGTAATGAGAATTCAAAATGAAAAAAGAGTAAAGAAACACAATGAAAGCTAATGCAATTAGGAATTAAAAACTAGTTATAGTACAAAAGGAGACTAATATATTTGTCACAGCAATCTGATATTAATGTTTGGGCAATTCAATTTCCGTACTTCTTAATTGAAAATTACGATTGACCCAAATGTAGATATGAATCCACCTTGAAGAATATATCCAGCTGAATTGCAAGGTAACATGAATTCTGAGTAAAATGAAAGTCATAATGATGGAAAACTCTAAAGATAGTTTCCCAATGGACAATGGATTTGCTCTTCCAAGAAGGGAAGGAGCGTATCCCTCTTAGATACATGAGCAGGTAATTTCTAATAACATTCCAAGTATATGATTTCACAAAGAGAGGCTAAACATATAAACAAATGATCAGTTTTCCATTTAGTTCCCACTAAACAAGGGAAGAACATCCCTCTTTAGCATACTCTGAATCACTATACATACCTCATGATAAATTGTTAACTACTAACCACTGGTCCGTCGAAATGATTCAATTTTCTGAAGCCTAATCTGTTCTCTGAACTTGGCAATAAATTCGCCGGCTTTTCTATCAACCTCACTTCCTAGATCCGCATCATCAGCAAGGTTAAAGTCAGCTTCTTCATCAGAACTCATATGAGAATTGGTTAACACATTCTCGGAGTTCCCTTTGCATTCTGAGTTCTCCTTAGATTCCACAATGTCCGTATTAACAAAAAGTTGCTTTGCTTCACGCTCACTTTCAGAGAATGCTGGAATTGGCCCACTGTTGCCAAGAATGTCTTCTCGGGAATTGACTAGTGGATTTGCATGCCCTTCGCTGTTAGAGAACTTCATGGATGATACCGAGTCAAATTCATCACAATTTACCTCATTTATGTCTCCACTTTCTTTTGGACAACCTTCCTTTCTTTTTGATCTACCAATATAACTTCTGCGGGATCTAAATGTTCTGACTGATTTTCCCCTTGACAAAATTTTCGCAGGTATCGGTTGTTTCACATCTGAAACCAAGGAATTGACACTTTCTTTTTGCATGTATGAAGAATCCTCTTTAAGATCCTTGCTGGCATGCTTCATTTTTGAATTTTCATGCACGGTTATTTCTGAAGAAGAACCAATGCTAAATGCTCGAGATTTTGAGGTATGGTATGTTGCTTCATCATTCATAGATCCAACATTCTTTAATTTATCTTTAGAAGTACAATGAGTATCAAACTCTGAAGAAGAACCAATAGTAGATCGTCGAGCCCTTGAAGCAACGAATGCAGATGTATCATTCGCTGATCTCGCTGCTGGTTGACTAACTTGGACAGATGGAGGCTTGACATTCTTCAGTTTCTCAAGGTCTTCCTTTCTGGAGCTTGGCATTTCTGGAGAGGCAGCGGACATTGGTGAGATTGCTCTAGGAGAAGAAGAATTGGAAACAATTTGAGAGCGTATCCGATTCCAGAATGACCATGGCTCTAGATGCCCTAACTCAGTTTCTCCAGCACAGTTGGGCTCAGAATGTGGATGACTTTGAGCATGACATACTTCTACACTAGAAGGATTCATTATCATCTTTGTTGCATCCCCTTCATAGTCATCTCTCAGCTGCACATTCATTTCTGGAAATGACTGATTGCTAGATTCGTTGACCTTTGAAGTTAAAACTGCTGCTTCTCCAATGGATGTTCCTGTCTGTTCTGAAGCCAAGCTGGATATACTCTCAAATGCATAATGTGGGTCAGAGTGTGGCATTTCCATTTTGACACTTCCATTTTCTGAAGAATAAGAGGATGAAGGCGAGGTAATACTTGGTGAAGAAGAAGTAGGACTAGTCCGAGAGGATACTGCTCTACTGAACGACCTAGACTTGATATGCCCAAACTCCAATTGTCCAACCGAGTGAGGCCTAGTATGTGAAGGCGGTCTAACTGTATTCACCCCTCCTATTTCCCTCTTCTGAGACCTCGATCGCCATGAAATTTGGTGAGGTCCAGAAACCTTCTCAAACTTCCTCCCCAAATTGATAGGAGCCATTCCTCTTATCTTTCCCCCTCTAACTTCATAACCAATACTACCAGAAGAACCCCCTGAATTAGCAGTATTTTCATGAATAAATTCCGGGTTTTCAGCGTTAACAAGTCTGTTTCTCAGGCTCCTAACAGGCAAGCCTAAAGGTTTATGGTCAATGTGGCCAACCTTTTCAACCCCATAGTTTCTATTGGCAACAACCACCATAGATTCACCAACAAAGTACTGAGAATTCCAAACTTGAGCTACTTCCTTCTCATTCAACCCATCCGTGTTTTCGACCCCATCTACATCTGAAAAAGATCTACTTTTCTCACCTTCATCAAGATTAGACCTTTCTTGGCCCCTGTACTCATAATTCAAGAACTGAGAATCCCAATTTTGGACATTCGGCCCACAAAAATTTTGAGCCCCGTTTTCACCTGAAAAAGATCTACTCTTTTCATCCTCAACAAGCTCAAACCTTTGTTGGTCCCTACTTTGATAATGCAAGAACTGAGAATCCCAATTTGGGATCACTCTTTTCTCATCAGACCCACAAAAATTTTCAAGCCCATTATCAAAGATTGAAGCTACATTTGAAATCCCAGAAGTAGCATATGCATCTGAACTCTCAAATCTTGAATGTGTTTCAGCATAAGTCTTGGTACTACTTCTTTTACAAAACAAGCCATAACACACAGCAATGCCAATGAACAAAAGGTGAAAAAGCTCCCAGAACTGAGTTATTATACTTTGGGTTATAAAGTCAGGAGCTTGGGAAGGAAAGAGTGGGATAACAACCAGAATAAGCATGACTATAAGAGATTTCAAGAAAATGTTGGAACAAGAGGACTTACTTGAATGCTGCTGCTTAACTGTTGAGGCTTGTTTTGGAATTTTGAAATGGGGTTGCTGGGAATAGTCTGAAGGAGCTGAAGTTGCTGCCATTGTTCCAAAGGGGTAAAGAAGATTTGGAGGTTAGGTGAAGCAGAAGAAAGGAAGACTTAACTGCAAAGGGAAAGACAAAGGGGCATGAGTGTATGGAAGAGAGAGTATATGTCTCTCTCCTCTGTGTGAGAGAGAGCAGTATTCAAAAAGGTGTTATTATTTTACCGTTTTCCTTCTCTCCGTTACCAAACAAAAGGTCCATTTTACACCGGAGATTGCGATCACGATAAATGTTAGTAACTCCTACTTTTGCACATATAGTCCCTCCTGCAATTTTTTGCCGGACAAATAATCACTTGGGTTCTATTTAAAATTAAGTTCGATACTTGTTGGTGCAAACAGTGTCATGTAATTTAAGATAGTAGAAGTAATTATATATTAGGAACCTAAATTAAATGGTAATAATTTATTATATCATATTAAATTACTGATAATGTAAAAAAAAAATTACAGTCATACTTACGTTGTAACCTACCTTTCGATATGTTACATCCCATATTTTCATACGTGAGAGTACGTCGTAAGTTAATTGATGTAAGCTCAGAAATCAGATCATCTTTGAAAGTACATAAAGTAAGCTAATTATGTTAACTTGAAGGTTACGAATATTTAAGATCAAGTACTGCAAGTACCAAGAGGGTTGGAAGGCTTACAAGCTAAACGAATTGAAGAAAATAAGTTTTGTCGAAAGTCGACAAGTTGGGAATGATACAAAATGTACTTTTGGGGTGAGACTAGGGTGCTCAAAATGATAAGGATGTCATATTATGAGTTATTTTAGTCTTATGATAGTCGTGTATTATGTTTTGAAGTCAAGTGAGTTGTGGAACAAAAGTTGGCAAAGATCATCACAAGTTACATTCATAAATATGCTGAAAATTAGGTCAAATGTAGCTTAGCATTTCTCTCAATGTACTTGGAATTATGGGATGATCTACCTACAACTTGAAGATCTACGAGTCTAGTTTCCAATGGATTAAACCGTTCATTGATACAACATTGAAGTAGAGAGATATTCATGTTTTCGCGAGACTGCGCCAGACTGGTAAGTGACAAGTAGGTACATCACCTACTTGTCAAAAGGAGAGGCCTCGACTAAAAGCTCCTAAAGTCGGCCAAGAGGGGACTTTTAAGGACTTATTAACTCATTTCTTTCACTCATTTCTCAAACCAACAAAATCAGATTGAACCCCTACAACTCTTCCTCAAAAATCACACACAAACCCTAGGTAATTTCGGGTGATACGATGTGATTCTAGTGGTGAAAACCCCGGACCGGACGGCTTGCTAGTTTCACTTTCTCCTTCTTGTAGCTGCGTGGGGGACTGATTTGGATGAATAAGGACTAGGTTTCATGGGTTCTACTCTATGCAAGGTAAATTTATGCTTCTTCTTCCATTATTTGTGCTTGTATGAGTTGTAACTCGATCGTAAAGACTAGACCTAGCGAGTTTCGAAAGAGTGGTATGCTGTTTTGTTGTTGCATCATTGTTCGCTGGTTGTGAACTTATTTTTAAGTTGAATTCATGGCTGGTTTATAGTATAAGAGGCTTAATTATGTACTGTTGGTTGTGTTGCTCAATTTGAAAGAAAAGACAAGTCGAAACGTGTTTTAGTAAACTGAAAAATCAGTTTTGAGTTGCTGAACTTGTGGGACTATTTTGTGGGCTGTTTCGTGTTGTTGTTGAGTTATCTCTTTTGCTACTGTTTTTATAGAGTTTGGGAGGAGAAAGGGTTTGGAGAAACACCACATAATGGCAGGGTGGTTGGCTGGTCGTTCGTCGTTATATTTTCGGGTTGTTTGACACTACTAGAGTTGTCGTTTTGTGCATGAGCTGATTGGGGTGTGTGGACTGTTTTGTGGTATTTTATGATGGATATAAGGTTGAAAAAAATGATGTAGCCATGTTGTTATTGTTGTGTTCTTGTTGTTGTTGGTGTTATGTCGAATTGGGAGGAAGTAAAGATTATAGGGGAGATGCTGCTCGTTTTATAATAAAATAAGCTTGTCGTTCATTGTGCGGTAGTTGTACTTTCCATAACTTGATGATAGTATTGTTATCGTTGTTGTAGATTAAGGTGCAACGAGATGAGTTTAACGTGCTTACAGATTGTGATAAGGTATGTTAAGGCTAAACCTTTCCTTTATTTTGGCATGATCTTGTAGCTACATGTATTTGATAACGAGACATAAAGAGAAGTTCATATTCCTGAATTTATGTACATTATCATAAGGAGCGCACCCGCAGATGCGGAAGTTGGGCTGCAGGTGCGCGAGGTCGAGAGTGGAGTGTTCTTCCGCAGAAGCGAATTTTTGGACCGCAGAAGCGGGATAACTGGGTAGTGTTTAAATCCGAAGGTTTCGTGATTTCTCTCATTTTAGACTTTGCAAACTCGATCTAAGGCGATTTTTTGAGAGGATTTTCAAGGGGTTTCTTGAGGTAAGTCACTTGTGATCACTTTTATTCAATAATCTTATTTCCCCGTTGAATTTTCCACCTTGTTTGTGTATTTTTAAGGTGGAATTTGGGGGTCTAAGGCTAGGGATTTGGAGGGTTTAAAATGGGGATTTGAGTGTCGATTTGGTGCTGGATTTTGGTAAATTCAGTATGGTTGGACTCGTGGCGGAATGGAATTTCGGATTTTGTGACTTTTATTAAATTCCGAAACGTGGGCCCGGGGGCCGGCTTTTGAGTGGACTTTTTGACTTTTAATTAAAAGATTAGTAATTTCATATGATATTGATTCCTTTAGCTCGTGTTGATTGTATCGAACTATTTGTAGCTAGATTCGAGACATTTGGAGGTCGTTTCGCGAGGTAAGGGCTTGTTGGAGTAGAGTTTCGCACAGTTTGAGGTAAGTAATACTTCTAAACTTGATTCTGAGGGTGTGAAACCCCCAAATTTTGTGTTATGTGATTGGTATTGAGGTGATGCATGTGCTAGGTGACGGGCCTGTAGGCGTGCACCGTAAGAGTTGTGACTCGTTCGATTTCCAGGGAGCTGAATAATTGATTAAGCTTGCTATTACCCGTATTTTTACCATGTGATAGAATAATTGAACTGTCAATCGTGTTAGAAATTCTGTTTAAGATACATGTTGAACTATTTGCTTAACTTGCCATTTTATACTCAGTACAACTATTGTCTGGCATAATATGTCTCGGTCTCTGTTGTTCTTAATTGCTACATCATATCATTATGTGTGGGCTGAATAACATGATTTTGGTGAGCTGAGAGACTGAAGAGATTAGTAACTGAGTGATGCTGAGGATTTTATTGTGAGGGATATTTATGGGATCGGATTACACGCCGCAGCAGGCTTTATTAATTAATGCCAGGATTTGGCTTATATAGCGCTTGGGCTGGATCGGCCCCTTCGGAGTCTGCACACCCACAGTGGGCGCGATGCTAGCAGTTATGACATTTGGGCTGGATCTGCCCTGTTTATTTGCATTTGAGCTGGATCTACCCTATTTTATTTGCATGTGGGCTGGATCTGCCTTGTTATGTGTTTAGTTTTATTGTAAAATCTGAAAGCATGTTTAAGTTCTTGTTGGTAGCATGTCTAAATTCTTGTACTTTCACTTCTAGAATATAAATATCTGAGATATCATGGCCATATTTTCTGTAACTTTTCATACTGCTAATTGTTGAAAGTGGACCATGAATTGAGTTATGATTCTATTCTATTTTAAGAGAATTTTCTTTATTTAAACTGTTTTAGTATCTTTCAAAGATTTAAAATGTTGGAAATGTCTGAATAGTCGGCTTGCCTAGTACCACGATAGGCACCATCACGACGGGTTGGTTTTGGGTCGTGACATCTAGTCTCATAAGTTATCATATTCTCCCTTATCGGGACTTTATATTCAGTTAAGTATTGACTTCTTTCGGTCAAGAGAGCAGAGGGTCTCTCTCTCTCTCTCTCTCTCTCTATATTATATATATATATATATATATATATATATATATATATATATATATATATATATATAGTATTACAGTATTCTTACTACCATCGAGCTGTAAGAGCTGTAATCGGTGAGCAAGCACCCATTGAGCAACCTCTGATTAGATGGTAAATTATATATCGAGCCTATTGTGGCCGAGCGCCTATGAGTGAGCCAGAATGGCCAAGATACAGGGCCTAATATTGCCGAGTACCTATGACCGAGTCTACTACAGCAAAGCAGTTATATGTACCTAGCCTTATAGGGCCGAACAGCTATTTTACTTACTATATTGAGAGAGTTGAGTAAATATCAACAGGTAAGCATATCTTCAAATCATCTTTGACTCCTAGTTGCTTTCAGTTATTATATTATCAGTTCAATTTCAGCTTTTAGTTATTCTGTTGCCTTACATACTCGGTACATTATTTTGTACTGACGTCCCTTTTGCTTTAGGTCCTGATAGACAGCCGGATAGACCTACCCAGTAGACAAAGTCAAACATCATCTCGGTTGGTAAGCTCCACTTCCTCGGAGTTACCAGGTCTAGACCTTGGAGTCCATTTTTTATATACAGGTTTAATGGGTAGGTCGAGGCCATGTCCCGACCATGATACAGTTCAGCTATCTCTAGAGGTTTGTACACGAGTCCTGTATAGTTTGTATATCGGTAGATGTTCATGGCGGCCTCAGCCTGCACAGTTATATATATATATATATATAAGAATATGACCTCATCGGCTTAAGTTGAGGGTTATCCCTCCAGAGTTCACAATTACAAAATGGTATGCTCGGACCGAGTATGGCATTCGATGCCGATCACGCCTCTTCATATTTGGGGCGTGACACGATAAAAAAAGAAAAAAAGAGACCGTCCACATAAAGGTAAAATAGATGTAACATCTTTTGGTTTTCGAACTCTTCGATAGATAACTTTGGGTCTTTATTCAATATCTAATAATTCCTTGCGAATTCTCAATTTCTAAAGGGAGTAGCAGATAGTGTCAAAAAATACTATGTTTTTCCCTTCATTTCTCCTTATGTTACTTCCATATATTTCAAATTGGTTATGTTGTTAATTGTTACTGAATCTTTATTTTTTTGTTCACACGTTGTTTATTATATCAATACTCAAAGTTAATTGCTCTCTTATTTTATTTAATGTGACTATTTTTTATTATGTGTTGGCACGTAAGTTTGATATATATAATGTATTAGGATGGACAGTATAATTAACAATTAACTGAAACATATTTTACTCCCAAAATTTAATTTTATGCGATCGTTAAAAAAAATCTAGACTCGACTCAATTTTCCCCCAACATTGGTGTCAATGATAAATTGTGGCTATTAAAATAAAATACTCTTCAAATATAGAGAAGGCCACTCTTTTAAAATTATACTATAAAGAAAAAATATGTCACAAAAATGGGACGAAAAAGTGACGTTTTATCATAATTTTTTCAGTATGCAAATACGCGTCTCTAGCATCACATTAACTCAAGAAAGTAATTACTATGCCATTAATTTCTTAACTTTTATATCCAGAATAATTTAATTAGTTAAGTATATTGTTTTTTATTTTAATTTGTCATCTGCAATTTAGTTAATTGTACATTGTGCACCAGGAAAAAAAATGGTACATTATGCAAGTTAATGTGTTTCATCTCTATATTTATGTGCAGAATTATGAAAATCTCAAATAAATATTCATGTTATCTACTTCTTTCCTGAAAAATAGCATACTTTTTCATTTACTTGTGTTTAAGAAGTATTATCCTCTAAAATTAACTATTTTAATCATCCGAACATTTGATACAAGATATCGATGCAACAACGCAAGCTTTTGGACAATATTTGATTGATGATGGAAAAAAATAACTCAAATTTTAATTGTGTTTGAACATAAAATTTACATGACAAAGATATTAATTGCGGTTGAACTTATTTCACTTGAGACACTCATCACACGAAACAGTAAATAAATAGGGGTTGTTTTTATCTATCTATCTATCTATCTATCTATCTATCTATATATATATATATGTGTGTGTGTGTGTGTGTGTGTCTATATCATATTATTATAAAAGTATGAATACAATGTCAGTTTACAAAAATAACTTTATGATGTTAAGCATAATAACTCATAATAAAAGAACATAATCGAAATTCTAGATATTAGTCTATAATCCTATTAATTTTAGGACATAATACTACATGTTAGGAATCTTACATGATTACCTTTAGGAATCCTATTAGTATAATTACTTTCGGGCCATCTAAGTCATATAAAATTGAACAAGTGAATAGCTTTAGTCATGTAATCCTATTACTTTTAGGATATACTTCTTAAAAATTTCTATTACTAATTTAATTTGAAAATGTATTTATATTTTCCAAATCTATTTAGAAAAAAGAGAGCCAATTTTATTATAAAAGCATAAATACAATATTAATATACCAAAATAGCCCTAAAATATTAAGCGGAAGAACTCATAGGGAAAGGACATAACTATAATAACCTATTTTTTGGACTACAATACCTTCTTTGCTAATTTTTAATATTTAAGATTTAAAATTAATAAAATTCTTTCTATTAAATTCTTATTAAAAATATGTGGGAAGGTTTAATAAAATCAATTTCATAAGAATCCTCCGTATTGGTAATACCTTACCACTCCATAATGTCCAATACCAAAAAAAATAAAAATAATATTAGATGGATTGCGTAAAGAGTTGAAATTGAGAAAAAAAATACCCCCATGGTAATATAAATTTATATTATATTTGAACTATTTTCCTACTCAAATAATATTTTTTTAATCACATTTTTCGTGTAATATTGAAAAGTACCCAATTATTAAACAACAACTAAGAAAATATTTAAGAATATAAATGTGTGAGAAAGAGAAAAAAAATGATTGGTGAGAGTCAATACCACTAATGATTCTACAAATATAAAGATCTAAAAGTAAAATGTCATATCAATCTTTTATTCTTTGATAATAAAATTTATAGCGGATAAAATTATAATTAAGATTAAATTCAAAACAAGAGATGAACTAATATTAAGATCTGAATCAACATAGAATAAATTATTTTTTCTGGTAAAACTAAATAATTAAATCTTTAATTAATTATTTAGCAAGAGTATCCACTTCAATTATTTTTTAAATTCATCATATGAGTAAAATCTTATTCAAGTTAAAAAAATATCTTAGGATACATAAATTTATTCCATAAAAAGAGCGTTGTAACACAAAATAAAAAATGTTAGTATCTTATTAAGAATGAAAATGCTATACAAGTGACTGATGAAGTACAATCAAAGCTAAATCATAATCAAGAACAAGCTTTCAAGACTATATTATATAGATGTCGACTTTGGTATAACGAGATTATTCTTTGTAGATGCCTCCGGCATATTCGAAATAAAATTTCTATATCATGCATTACTTGCAAATATCATATCAAGAGGCATGATACTGTTAGTAATAATAGCAAGTGGTGTACCAACAACGATTTTATTGTAAGGCCACCCACTTTTAGATTTGATATACCTCTTCAAACAATTTAAACAACCATCACAAATATATCAAAGCAGAGCAATGATACTAAATTTATCAGGAAAGCAAAACTAATAATATTGTATAAAGCACTTATGGCAAAGTTTCAAACAATCGAAATAATTGCGCAGATTTCTTATTAATGAACCCTTTGGTAGAAAAGTAATGGTTTGGGAGGTGATCTCTATCAAGTACTACCAGTAGTTCTAAAATTGACAAAAGCAGAGACTGTAAAAGCTAGTCTGCCAAAGTTATGTTTCTGGCCTCAAATGAAAAAGATTCAACTGACAAGAAATATAAAGTAAGAATAGATCCAGTATTCAGTGTCTTCTTACTTCATGTCGGAAACGAAGAAGAGCATCAAATAAGAGATGATTGGGTTTTTTCTGAACACTTCATTATCAATCCCAATAGTAACAATAGTACATTTAATAAGAGAATATTTCTATCATTAGATTAAAATGTAATTTGTGCAAATCGTAGTTCAGAATTAAAAAGATATCTTACTTAGCTAGCAGAAATGCATATGTTGATCAACTAAATAAAAGGTTGATTGCAAAATTTTATAATAAAAATAAAATATTTTTCAGTTTTTGACATTACTATCAAGAAGAATACTTAAATACTTTAATACCAAATGGCCTTCTACCATATATGTTTGTTGTCAAGTTTATTATTTCTTACGTATGTTAGTGTCACCGTATAGATAATAGACTAAGTTAACATTGATCTTCCACTGTATATAGGTTAATTTTGAAAAAGAATATGTCTGTCATGCTACTGAAAAACTTAGACACGCCGAATAGCTTATGTAATAGCACACAGATGGTATATAGAAGTTTTGATAATAACGTCATACATGCAAAAATTATTATACTGGTTAATGTGCTTCTAAGTATATTCTTATCCCTGAATTCAATTTTCGTCTTCCGAAACTAAGGAATATCCTTTTAAATTTGTGTGAAAATAATTTTTAGTATGATTATGTTTTGCAAATATAACAAATAAAGCACAAGGACAAACATCTTAAATATTGGACTATATTTACCGCAATACATTTTCTCGTACGAACAACTGTATATTGCACTTTCAAGAGGGATATCAAGATCGACAATAAGAGATTTGGTTAAGGCAGAGCAACCAAAATATTAGGAGAAAACATACACAAAAAAATATTGTCCACAAAGAAGTGTTTGTTAAGATACCATCACATTAAATACTTTTAAACTATAATACATAATTATCTAACTAACATGAAAAAATTGATCATCTGTGCAAATTTTGATGATGTCCTTTTATTTTAAATTCATGTATTATGCTAATGTAATAATATTTTTCGGCATTTAGATGATTGTTGTGTTCTTATACGTAAAATTTATCTAATTAATTAAATTTTATTGTTCCTTCATATAAATAAATATTTAAATCATCACGTGCCATTATTAACGTGCAATGCACGTTCATAGATACTAGTTATTATAAAAGTAGGAAGCCCTAAATTGAAAAATTAAATTACCATAATAGTCTTCCTTTTATCTTATTTATTAAAACAAATAAGTGAAATATTGCTTGAAGGGATGTAACTCTTCATATTAGTTACTAATATAACTAAAATCATTCTTATTTTCTATTCCAGTTGGTTTGCAACCGTCGCTACCTTTTGCTAGGTTCTTTAAGTGAAACTAACTATCAACCAATGAACAAAAGTTTACCTTCACTAACAAAGTCTGAATGTCTAGCACCCATTCTTAGGTTTGCAATTGAACTCCAAAAAAAAAAAAAAAAAAAAAAAAAAAAATATATATA
>MCJB01023390.1:171439-183779 GCA_002018475.1 Nicotiana obtusifolia | reverse complement strand
GATATTAAAATTCATATTCATTTTTTATATACACCTGAAAGAATTTGTATTTAAATAGTTAAGTTCTATTTTATAATTCAAGAAAATAGTTTAAAATTAGATATATAGTTATAAATTTATATTATTTCTATTTAAAGCATTTTAAGATTTTTTTTTTCAACATGGATCATAATTCATAAGCAGATACTTGATTTTGTACATATCCTCTTCTCTTGATCATAATTAGAGTAGGAATAAAGTACAAAAGTTATCCTTGAATTAAAAGGAACAAAAAATTGAACTTAACTCAAACTAAATCTCTTCGTTGTACTTTTTTTTCCCTCCTAAATGATAGCAGAAGATTGTGTCTTTTCTGAAATGTGTTCCTTCAAATTAAATTTTGGAAGATGGACACGTTAAAGTTCTGAATATATTTAAACATTTGAATAAAATATAAATTTAATTAATAAAGAAGAAAATTATTTTATTGATTACTTATCTATTTTAGATGGTTTCATTTTGATATATTTGGTGGAAGTTTGGAAAAATCAGCATTTGAAGTTAAAGTTAAAACTGTTGCACTTAATTAGAGAAGAAGTTGAACTTTTGTGAGTGAAATATTATTTTATTTTAGATGCTCAAACAAAATTTTCAGCTTTAATATTTTTTAGGGATAATTACCTTATTGGGTCTTCCTCCAAACGGTGTGAGATAATACTGGGTATGTTGTTGTTGTTGTTGGGTCTTCCTCCAAAATAACAGCAATAAATATATATATTTTGTATATTAAATCTAATATACATATAATATAAATACATGCAGACACGCACCGCACACACACAAAAAATATATAAAATATTTTTCAGTCGGCCGAAACTATTTATATTCGCTAGCCAATATATATATATATATATATATATATATATATATATATATATATATATATATACATATACATACATTTTATCGGTTATTATTTTTGAGAGGGGCTAAAAATATATATTTTGTGACATTACTAATAACATAACACAAACATGCAATGCACGTTTAGAGAGACTAGTTATTATAAAAGCACGAATGTTAGTGTCACGACCCAAAACCCACTATAGGTCGTGATGGCGCCCAACGTCGCTGTTAGGTAAGCCAACGGTGAACTATTAGCTTAATTATTCATTTTATTATTTTTAAAATCATAAGTCTCATTAAGTAAATGATTTAATGCGTTTAGAAATCATGAATACTTAAAATATTAGTAAGATATAAAATAAAAAATGACAATATTAAGCCGAACCATAACAATCACGGGAGTATCCCCAAACCCCTGTGTCACAAGTGCATGAGCATTTGCTGAGGAGTACAATAATAATACAACATCTGTCCAGAATCTAAATAAGACATGATAGAGTAAATACTACGTTGGAGACTCTATGGGCTGCGATACGTAGCCTGGAATGCAGTTCACCAAAAGTCTCCTCAGCAACTGCGCCTACGCGCCAAGATGACTACCAGGTGAACCTGTCAGATCCTGCACATTTAGTGCAAAAGTGTAGCATGAGTACGTAAATCAACGCGTACCCAGTAAGTATCTAACCTAACCCCGGAGAAGTAGTGACGAGGGGTCGACATCGACACTTACTAGAGGTCCAATAAAGCAGTATGATAAATCATAAACGGATATGAAGCACAACAATAATAATAGGGTAAGACTGTAATTTACATAATCCTCCAAAGTTTCTTTTATAGATATAAATTTCTCAATCTCGTATTCTATCCCAACAGCTCAGATATATCAAGTGCCAGTATCGAACGGATAAGGAATATCATATAAAATGCCAGGCATCAGTAGAAGGAAAATCTCGTGAATATTCAGACTGCTAGCGACATAACGCATGATTATGCCGAGGTCGTACGACCTGATACAAAATGGTGTATACACTACCGAGGGTCGACCGGCACGAACCAGAGATGTATCTCAATATACTGCCGAGGTGTTCGGCCCGCTACACAAGAAATGAAGGAACTTATCGAATTACAAGTCACGTGCTTAGAATACAAGTACATGAGCATAAAGTGGATAAGCCCTTTACCGTTTATCAAATATTTTGCCAACAACTAATATATATTCCTAAATCAATTTCAATTATAAATTCACTTAATTAAGCTAGCAAAATGAGTTCAAATAATTCAAATATTACATGATAAAGTCTTAAGCCTACCTAGACATAAATATGCTTTAGCTGCGTACAGACTCTCGTCACCTCGTGCATACGTAGCACCCACAACTAGTAGCACATAATAATAACATCACCTAGGGGGTAGTTTCCCCTTCACAAGGTTAGACAGGAGACTTACCTCCCTCCGAAGTTTCATAAGCGGCTCCAACGCCTCTCTAACTCTTCAATTCAAATCCAAATGATCCGAAACTAGTCTAACAATGTGTAAATCAATCAAAATATACTCCAATGTGTATAATTTAACAATTTATAATAGTTTCCAACTTCGCTCAAAAAGTCAACAAAGTCAACCCTCGAGCTCACGTGCCCGAATTCCAAAAATTCTTGAAGATAATCATTACCCATAATGTCACGAAACCAAATATATAATTTATTCCTAATTCCTTGTCCAATTTCGTAGTCAAAATTCAAAAATACCAAATTCTTGGTTTTCTACCAAAAATCCCACAATTTCTACCCATATCCATGTTTAAATTCATATATAACTCGTGTACTTAGCACACAATGTGTAAAAGTTCCTTACCTCAAGGTAGATGATTAAGTTGGCTCCTCCAAATCACCCCAAAAATCGCCCAAGCAAGTGAGGAATGAGTGAAATGAGCAAAATTCCCGATTGAGAAACATATATTCTGCCCAGGCGTCTTCGCACCTGCGGCTCCGCTTCTGCTAAAAAATGTCCACTCCTGTGGAAGTCACTTATGCCCCGACCAGTTGTACCTATGGCCCAAAGCTCGCACCTGCGAGGGCGCTTCTGCGTCCCTCCCCTTGCTTCTGCGCTTCCGCGTCTGCATGATCCCATCCGCTTCTGCGAAGCCAGCCATGCCTCTCCAACTCCGCATCTGCGGAGCCTTGTCGCATCTACGGGCTCGCTGATGCGGAAATCCTCCTCGCACCTGCGACCACTGCCCAGCTCACCCTGAACCGATTCTGCGACCCCTTGGCTGCTTTTGCGGTTTTGCACCTGCGGCCATAAACCTCGCAGGTGCGATCACACTAGAAGCCTTAAGCTTTAGCAATTCCTTAAGTCCAAAACTCAACCCGATTCCAATCTGATTCGCACCTGAGGCCCCCGGAACCCCATCCAACCATACCAGCGCATCCTAAAACATGATATGAACTTAGTCGAAGCCTCAAAGCATGCCAAACAACATCAAAATTATGAATCGACGATCGAAACCTTTCTTTGAACTTTCAAACTTTAAACTTCGCCGAACGCGTCCGAATTATACTTAAACATCACGGAATGATGCCAAACTTTACGTGCAAGTCATACATCACGATATGAACCTATTCTAAGGATCGGAATCCCAAACGGACATCGATAACACCAAAGTCCACTTCAAACAAAACTTAGAAAATTCTAAAACCTTTAAAAGGCCAACTTTCCATATTAAGCGCTCAAATGCCTCCGGATCACCCGATACTCAACCCGAACATACGCCAAAGTCCGACATTATCTTACGAACCTATTGGAACCTTCAAATCTTGATCCCGAGGTCGTTTACTCAAAAGTCAAACCTTTGTCAACTCTTCCAACTTAAAGCTTTCGAATTAGAATTCCTATCTGAATCAACTCTGTACTTTCCGAAATTCAATTCTGACCACACGTACAAGTCATAATTTCTGAAGTGAAGTTACTCAAGGCCTCAAACCGCCGAACGATGCACTAGAGCTTAAAACGACCAGTCGGGTCGTTACATTCTCCCCCACTTAAACATACGTTCATCCTCGAACGTGCCAAGAACTGTCCCGGAGTTGTCCAGAATCACTGTTTAACACCTCGTGAACCTACCCGTGCCACCGCAACCCATGTGAGCACACTAGCTCGAGCCAGACAGAAGATCCTCCCTATAACCTTAGCTTACAAGCCTTAGAACCAAATTTCAACATCCGGAATTCTCCACGAGACCCGATTCTAACATACGAACACTGCATCAATCACTACACACTGTTCCAAAAATGATCATGCACCTATGTTGAAATCATACCATGCACCACATAAGTTTTTTGCCCATAATAACATCCTCCGACCATAATAGCTGCAATTTCACGAATCCGATACCCGCAATACACCTCATAACACATATAAGCCCTATTCCAACTCTAGCAATACCGCCACGACAAAAGAGATGTGTAGAAACTCATACCTACTTGCCAAATCAATAAATCATAGAGTCTCTCCACCTGACAAGAACCGTTACCTCATTCTGAACTGAATAACGATATTTTCTCTTTAATTACATAAATCCGATCGCACAGATCTCAGGTCCGATAACCTCGTCTCACCCAGTACCAGCTGCTCGGGCAATAAGCCACCTCAAACACCGTATAAAATCTCATATAACGCCAACAAGCTACAACTCGAATATGACCCATAGGGAAGAGCGAACTCTGGAAAGAACCACCCAGCTCGCGTAACGAATAAAATGGCCAAACCGATGTTATGACTCTATCTTAGAGATGGGAAACAAAGTACACAAAATAAGAATAAGGAACCGTACTTAACATCTCACTGTTGCGGTGGACAACCCGATCCAACTATGACACTGTTGCGGCATGCAACCGGATCCAAACATGACACTATTGCGGCGTGCAACCCCATCCGAATATGACATTGTTGTGGCGCGCAACACGATCCACACAATATACCCGTGGCGGCGTGCCAACCGATCCAAACAATATACCCGTAGCGGCGTGCCACCCGATCCACACAATAATCAATAAGGAAACACCTATCAAGCCGTAATGCTTATACTTACGAAATGCCCGAATACCGACCACAAACACGCCAAGTGCATAATAAAACCCTTGGGAGACGGATAGTGCCATACGTTACAAAAACCCAAGAACGACTAAGGTACAATAAATGACCTGCATCTCGAGAGCCATTTTGCTCATATAAGACCACAAGCTATACAAGATCACAATACATATGCGAATAATCGAGCCGTCTCACAACCCACCTGGCACGATAGAGTATTACATGGAATGACTAACGACGGGAATAACATCCAACACCCGAAGACTCCTCCATAAGAAACGCTACGCCCGGCCTGATGTAGAGCACACATTCACATTAGACCCAAAAACGGACCTCAAGCTGATTTCGATCATCCCATACTGGGCCAACAACCTTTTAAGGATCCATAATGGCCCTATTCTTGACATACATGAGCGGAACAAATTCCCACAGTCCACAACCAAAGGAATAGAGCGCCCTTCATGCATAAACTCTCACATTACCGATAGTACCAGAATCTCCATACTTGGTTTCAATTCTTAACAATCAAGTGACTAACGTGTCACGCTCATAAAATCTTTTCGTGGGTCATACTCCCACAACCTTCCCCACCAGGTAGCAAAGCCTGCACATCCATACCTCTAACCGTACAAATTCATTAAAGCAATTCAAGAATCCGAAAATTAATACACAATGCCTCTCACACAGAACACCTTTCTCAGGCGACACTAAGATGGCGCTGGCATACTCTGAACATCTGAAATCCTTCCTGCTCATCCGAGCCCCTGACATTCTTATCAACACCTAACCGCAACCTTGATCCTCAACTTCTAATTTTCATATCGCTTGTTGCACCTAACGTGCTGCTCTGCGAGAATCCAAGAATTCATCATAACCCCTGGACTACTAGTAGAATAAATACTTCATTGGCTAGAAACCTTTCACTTAACTCATTTCAGAAGAACCATTGCAACACATAACTGAATTCCCATGACCGCAGAGAATACAAACCTCAAGTCGTGGTCTAAACCGCCATAACTCTTCCGGGATCCATTTACACAACAAGGCCATATGAATCGAATACCTCCCAAGTCAAGCAAATTATGGTGGCTGTCATGCCCGCACGTACAACCACAAACCACCTGTATAACTTGAACACACCGAAAGAACTGATCATTGCCACAATCATGCTGATTCAAACTATTACTAACTGACCCCACTTCTTCCAATTTACTCTTGACTTGCCTTAGAAATAATAAGAGCTCCATTCAAAATATAATGAAAACAAAAATCATCCTGAGTGGCCCAATTCACGAGACCACATCGTCTCAATACCCATGAACCATCTCATACCCTCCTTATGCGCACAATAGCTTCTCCAACTGGTACACCCATTCTGAAAGATTCTCTACGAATCCAAAGTTGTTCTCTTCAATCTCTCTAACATCGCACCGCAGACCCCTAGTGCTAACATAGAAACATTCTAAGTCCCTTTCATAATCCACTGCAAAAACTTGATCCTCAACCACACAACGGACCCAAAATCCTTAGGCACTGTACTTTAATTCTTGAACCTACGAGAACCATTGTTGAGAGTCACCCACTTTGACCTTGTCCCCGATATAACTAACTCCAACGTTCTGCTAAGACATGAACACTCTCTCAAAGAAGCAACCAGATGAATTCTTTCCCTTGTACATCACGTCCACAAGAAGCATAAACTCTGAGTCATCCCAAAACCTAGGCATAAGTCGATAAGGCGAAATATAGCACACATTCATCAAGTTCTTTGCTCGAATTACCCCTGATATTTTCTTTTCTTAGTCATAAATAATCCACCAAGGCACCGATAACCAGAAGCCGCACAAGCACACACCTACACGATCCAATCGTAGATGGTGGGCTCCCCCACTTAGCTTTAAGCTACAAGCACATAAATCCAGAACCCATAATAACTCCTTCTCGATTACCATGATCTCGCATCGTCAACCCGCCGAATTCTCGCAATCCCATGTTAAACTTTTCATAAAACATTCCGAATTGTCAGCCACAATCGCACATTTGACCTCCTGACAGTCGCTCGCACCATCTTCTTCAAGTGATCCAAGCTCACATCCCAGTACTGGCCTCCCGCTGTGTAGAAAGTAGAACTCTTTGTAGAAACTTCATCAAGAATCATGCAACAGCTAACCTGCTCGCAGGAGATAGCCCACCTGTGAAATTTTCATTTTGACATCTTCCAACGACATTGCCCTGGTTACAACTTCCACGAAATCAGCAAACCCGTGAGCCCATGCTCATCCACCAGCTGTAAAAGTCTGTTCATTCCCCATTGACATCAACTGAAAGTCTGACAATACATTCCAAACTGAAAGTCACGTCACATCCCATAACGATAATCAAGCTTTTACACCCCTCTTCATTCCAAGCAAACTCCTTTCTATCATATTAAACCTTTCTCAGTACAGTAGCCACTGTTCCAAATGAAATTTATAGACTTAGTCATTGTCCACCATGATCCCCAAATCGCTCTAAACTTTCTCAAAGTATGTGGCTATCCTACCATAGAATCCATACGCTACTGTGTCACTCCCACTTCGATAACCCATCTCCTTAAGCAACTCCTCGGCCTCTGTTGTTCATACTTGGCCTGCTAGCAATTCTACCACCGCGAGATACCTCTTATCGTGTCTTTCCTCATCCTTTGCTGCCCAAATACTGCCTCAAATCAAAATCCATCTCTGTAGGACCTGAACTAATAAATTGCTACCAACTCTAAGCCTCCTCGAAGATCATCTTTCTCGAGCCATCAACATTCGAAACACCGATTAGACTTTGAAGCCAACATACACCGACCCATCTCTGACAACCGCTTCTCAAGCACCATTTCACAACACCCTGCCCCGGAGGCAAATCAAAGAAGATAATAACACCGATGAGCCTTAATGCGTTCAAACAAGGATGAAGACACCACATCACAAATGAGAATTTTCACCAAGTTCAAAAATATCCGACCTCGCTACTTCGTGAACCGAAGCCTAAATCATCCATAGTCCAATTGTTTTTTGTATCTCCTCTAAAGCTAAATGCCGAACCTCTAAACCATGCATTGAGAAATCCTCTTTTCGATTTACACTTTACCATGTACACCAATTCTACGCGATAACAACGCACGAACATCATAACACACTATGCATAGTCTCAATAATGTAGGCAACAGTGAACTATTAGCTTAATTATTCATTTTATTATTTTTAAAATCATAAGTCTTATTATGTAAATGATTCAATGCGTTTAAAAATCATAAATACTTAAAATATTAGTAAGATATAAAATAAAATATGACAATAATAAGCCGAACCATAACAATCACAGAAGTATCGCCAAACCCCGGTGTCATAAGTGCATGAGCATTTGCTGAGGAGTACAATAATAATACAACATCTGTCCGAAATGTAAATAAGTCAGGATAGAGTAAATAGTACGATGACTCTGTGGGCTACGATACATAGCCTGGACTGCAGTTCACCAAAAGTCTCCTCAGCAACTGCGCCTACGCGCCACGATTACCACCAAATGAACATGTCAGATCCTACACATTTAGTGTAGAAGTGTAGCATGAGTACGTAAATCAACGCGTACCTAATAAATATCTAGCTTAACCTTGGAGAAGTAGTGACAAGGGGTCGATATCGACGTTTACTAGAGATCCAACAAAGCAGTATGATAAATCATAAATGGATATGAAGCACAACAGTAATAATAAGGGGGTAAGACTGTAATTTACATAATCCTCCAAATTTTTTTTTTATAGATATAAATTTCTCAATTTCGTATTCTATCTCAACAGCTCAAATATATCAAGTGCCAATATCAAACGGATAAGGAATACCATATAAAATGCCAGGCATCAGTAGAAGGAAAATCTCATGAATATTCGGACTGCTAGCTATATAACACACGATTATGCTGAGGTCATACAGTCTGATCCAGAGTGGTGTGTACACTGCCGAGGGTCGATCGGCAAGAACCAGAGATGCATCTCAGTATATTGTCGAGGCGTTCGGCCCGCTTCACAAGGAAGGAAGGAACTTATCGAATTACGAGTCACGTGCTTAAAATACAAGTACATGAGCACAACATAGATATACCTTTTACCGTTTATTAAATCTTTTGCCAACAACTAATATATATTCCTAAATTAATTTCAATTATAATTTCACTTAATTAAGCTAGCAAAATAAGTTACAAATAATTCAAATATTACATGATAAAGTCGTAAGTCTACGCGGACATAAACATGCTTTAGCTACGTACAGATTCTCGTCACCTCGTGTGTACGTAGCACCCACAACTAGTAGCACATAACAATTACATCAACTAGGGGGTAGTTTCCCCTTCACAAGGTTAGACAGGAGACTTGCCTCGCTCCGAAGTTCCATAACCGGCTTCAATGCCTCTCTAACTATTCAATTCAAATCCAAACGATCCGAAACTAGCCAAACAATGTGTAAATCAATCAAAATATACTCCAATGCGCATAATTTAATAATTTATAATAATTTCCAACTCTGCTGGAAAAGTCAACAAAGTCAACCCTCGGGCTCACGTGCTCGGATTTCTTTTTGAAGATAATCATTACCCCATAACGCCACAAACCAAATATATAATTTTCAATTTCGTGGTCAAAATCCAAAATACTAAATTCTAGGTTTTGTACCAAAAATCTCACAATTTCTACGCATATCCATGTTTAAATCCATATATAACTCGTGTACTTAGCTCATAATGTGTAGAAGTTCCTTGCCTCAAGGTAGATGATGAATTTGGCTCCTCCAAATAGCCCTAGCAAGAGAGGAATGAGTGAAATGAGTAAAAATCCCGATTGAGTAACATATATTCTTCCAGGCGTCTTCGCACCTGTGGGCACCCCAGCTTCTACGGCCCTCCCCTCACAATGACGCTTTCGCGGCTACGTGATCCCATCCACTTCTGCGAAGCCAGCCACGCCTCTCCAGCTCCGCATCTGCGGAGCCTCGTCGCATCTACGGGCTCGCAGATGGGGAAATCCTCCTCGCACTTGCGACCACTGCACAGCTCACCCAGAAGCGCTTCTGTGACCCCTTGGCCGCTTTTGCGGTCTCACACCTGCGGAACCTCGTAGGTGCCATCATACTAGAGCCTTAATCTTCAGCAATTCCTTAAGTCCAAAACTCAACCTGATTCCAATTTGATTCGCACCCAAGGCCCCCGGGACCCCATCCAACCATACTAACACATCCTAAAACATGGTACGAACTTAGTCGAAACCTTAAATCACGCCTAACAACATCAAAATTGTGAATCGACGATCGAAATCTTTCTTTGAACTTTCAAACTTTAAACTTCGCCGAACGCATCCGAATCATACTTTAACATCCCGGAATGACGCCAAATTTTGTGCAAGTCATAAATCACGATGCAAACCTATTCCAAGGCTCGGAACCTCAAACGGACATCGATAACACCAAAGTCCACTTCAAACCAACTTAGAAAATTCTAAAACCTTCAGAATGCCAACTTTCCATATTAAGCGCCAAAATGCCACAGGATCACCCAATACTCAACCCGAACATACGCCAAGTCCGAAATCATCTTATGAACCTATTGAAACCTTGAAATCCCGATTCCGAGGTCATTTACTCAAAAGTCAAACCTTAGTCAACTCTTCCAACTTAAAGCTTCTGAATTAGAATTCCTATCCGAATCAATTCTGAACTTCCCGAAATTCAATTCCGACCACTGGTACAAGTCATAATACTTAAAGTAAAGCTACTCAAGGCCTCAAACCGCTAAACAATGCGCTAAAGCCCAGAACGACCGGTCGAATCGTTACAATTATAAAGCTAAATGTTGAGAGACAAAGTATTCCCGACAAATTGATTGACCTTTTTGCCTTTTAAAGTTAATATTTTCGTTTTGTAGCAATTTAATGATGAGTATAAATATAATTTTAGGTTAGGACTAAGTAATCTTTTTCTGTTGGGACTCAATCTACTCTAAAACATAAACAAATAATTCCATAATTGAATAATAAGACTCCTTTATATCCATCCTAATGAGAATTTGATTCTACTACCAATTGCCTTTGAACTCTAAGAAACTAGATGGGAGTGCCCGTGCTATGCACGAGTGCCCGAAGTCATCTTTTTTGTAGCATATGGGTCTAATATCACTTTTTTTTGGCTATTAAACCAACTACCTGAATATCCTTTAACTTTATAATTTTGTATCTAGGACTAACTTCCCATCAACATGTAATAAGTAATAAGAAAATGCAAAAAAGACATCTAAGTGAACTTTGAAAATGGCGATGAACTTGTTGAATTATTCAAATCCTCGGTAACTACGATATTTCAAAGATTTATAATTTCACATTAAAGTAATTATAGAGTTCATTCACATTGAAATAACAAAGCATTCTAGTGATGTTCCATTCTCGAATTACAGCATCAACACCATGCGTCCTCGTGCAAAATAACAATAGCTTCACATCATCTCTTGTGCGTGCTAAGAAAGAATAACCAGCTTCCTTTGGCAATCAAATATAACAGGATGTGCTCTATACGAATAACCAAAGTTCGAGGTTAAATGCACCAATAGATAGAGAAATTTTTGAATAAATAGGAATGAGGTGGTACACAACATATATAATAACTTGATATGAAGATAACAGGAATGCATGCATATAGTGAAATAATATTTGAAGTAGATGTTCGGCCTGTGATCAGGGAAAAGTTACCAATTATTATGCCATTCAACAAACAATGAAAACCATAGTTCTAGATTTGTGTTCTCAAAAATATGATAAATAGGTTAAACTTCTGCAACACATAAATGCAAATCAAAGAACCAATATACATAAATTTGAATATAAATACAAAAAAAAAAAAATGGAGAGAATTCATAAAGATTAAGGGTGTGTTTGGTGTGAAGGAAAATGTTTTCCATGGAAAATATTTTCCTAGAAATTGTTTTCATGAAAAATGAGTGGTTTTATCATTTATTTTCCCTCGTTTGGTTGGTGAGTCAAAAATATCTTTTAGTGTTTGTTTAAAAGATGGAAAATATTTTTTTTATATCATGAAAAGAAAATATTTTTTTTGTCGAAATGAAAAAAAAAAACTTCTTCTACATGAAAATAAAATAATTTTTTTGTTGAAATGAAAAAATACTTTTTTTACATGAAAAGAAAGTACTTTTGTTTTTGTTAAATAAAAAAAATACTTTTTTATATCATGAAAAAATATACTCATTTGTTGAAATGAAAAAAAAAAAAATCTATCTATAACATGAAAAGAAAGTACTATTAATAATATTTTTATTTAGGGTAGGGGGTGGGGTGGAC
>MCJB01023390.1:109728-170755 GCA_002018475.1 Nicotiana obtusifolia | reverse complement strand
TAAAGTCAATAAACAAATTCCTTAATGCATTACAGCCAAAACCGCAAAAGAAAAAATTTCAAAGGAAAATGCAATCTTTTCTCCAACTTTACCCCCAAACACAATAAGGCGCTGTGAATGATCCGAGCTGTAAACCTTGATATGAAAAACAATCTGAGAAGAATCTTGAAACACATTAACATCAATTCAAAACTAAAAAGGTTGGTTGGATAGCATAATATTGTTGGTAGTAAATACACCTTCTATCTTCATGTGGTAATTGGTTTTGTTGGACTGATTCTGCAAACAAATTGATGCATCAGGAAGCAGGAAGGCTGTTATCCATATCCCTACAGGTTGAGAAAAGCTTTCTGTTTCATGCTTGTCATTTTAGGGAGGTGGATAAGAAATTCAGCGGGAAGGAAGCTATTGAATTCTTCCCCTAATTGTTTCTCGAGGATCTTTCGAAGCATTGAGTTTTACGATCTTTTTATCTAAATTTCCCATTAAACCATTATTTATTCATTGTTCGACAGTTATGGTTACTTGAAATTGAATGCTCAATAAAATTGTAATGACGTAAAAATTGAGCTTCTTCACGCTGGTGCAATGCATCATAATTCCAGCATGAATTCATCTTTTAAAATTGAAGTAGAAAACTGTCCATCTCATTTGATGAACAGTTGAACAAAGTGTGACTTATGACTATGCCAACATCAATGTTATTAAGAATCCTTATACTACGATTCAAATTTGATTTTAGTCACAGGAATCAAGCAATTAAGAATCCACTTTTTTTTTGAAGAGCGACTGATTTTCTTCCATATTTAAAAGTTCAGTAATGTTGAGCAAAACCAATCAAACTAAACAAGGAATTCACATTTTATGTCTAATAACATGATCTCAACATGACAAAGAAAATGTAGAAAAAAGCAAAAAATACTTTTATGTTCTTAATCTGAACAATGCCAAATATTCTAGGCTACAGATGACAACTAAAAAGATGGATGGGTTTTTATTCGAACATTTCCCAGGCAAAAGAGAGAATAATAATGAATACTCGAAAACACATGAGATTATGTGGGCTACTTTTAATTCAAGCTTTATTTCTTGAATCAAATTCATATAATCAGATGTTAGATCTCTTTAGCTAACACACTGCAATATTCAGTTACTCGCCGATGACAAATATGGATGATACCGTTCTCTTTGTTTGTATTTCCTCTGTCTTCTTCGTTGCTGTAGAATACAAAAAATTAGACAACTTTGACGATTTGATTAGTTTCGTCTTTTTCATATACAGATTCTTTCAACTAACATTTTACCAGAGTATGTTGCAAAATTGTCATTCCTGCTAACTAAAAAACTATCATACGCGCTTTTTGCCAACAAGCTACCCTTGCCTACCTTATGTGTAGGCATTTCTATTCACATGCATAATAGATCAGATCGATTATTCTATTACCAGCATTCAACAGATGGAGAATGAATAGCTTATTAATAATCTTATAGGCCACGCACCACTTCATTCAATTGCTCTGTTTTAAAGAAAGAGAACGAAATCCTTTTTACTGCCTGTCTTACTTTGCTGCTCAAACCAAATTCCAGCATTGGAAAAGAAGAACATAGAACTTCAATGAAAAGTTATTTCCTTCAAGAAATCTATGGAATCCCTGTAACCAAAAAAAATTCTCTAAGGAGTTAACAATACATGATTCTTCTTCAACAAAATCTTGTATGCATAATAAATTGGAGTGAGATACTGCAATGAAGTAAGAAATTCTGAAATTAAGCCAAATACATTAAAGCAAAGAGAAATTGAATGTCGGGTAATATAAAAGGAATGAAAGAGACACAAAGAACAAGAAGTACACTAGCCGCTATAACTATGTTTAGTCTTAGAATATACAGTCCATAATATATTAAACTTAAGCACATTGTTGATTTATTGTGATTAAGAAATTTTTTAAATAAACTTATAAGCCATGTCCAGTATTTGCACTCTCCATCAGTGAAGTCAATAATTTTATTTCTTTCTCCAGAGCAAAGTGTCAAAACACAGAGCAAAGTCTCCGTAATTTCTTAGTTGATTCAAAATATGGTTTCAGAGACTAATACAACAGATGAGCACAATAACACATATATATATATATATATCTCATAGAAGTAGAAACACACAAAATAGCGGAGCGGCAGAAAAATTTCATGTTTATGATTAGTATAGTCGTAGACATCCTTTCCTCCCTTTCTATGCTCAAAGAATGAATCTTTGCCAACATTCCCACAATACACCTACATAAATTGATTGATCAATGTTAATCAAACTGAACCATTAAATACCTAAAATGGAAGCAAGTGACATTACTCAATTTTCCACTTCAAGCATCAGGAGATAAAACATCTAAATAACTAATCTTCACCAATAAAATCAAGAAAAAAAAAATACGTGGAAAATCAATCCATGAAGGATCTCTTTTCGCAATTAAAAAAGAAAAAGAAAGAAAATGGATATTCTTTATCAATGCTATGCCCTTTAACGGGCGCGGGTAGTTATGTAATTGAACAAAAGTGTAAAAATAGTTGAAATGGGGGAGGAGGAATCTTGAATTGCGGACAAAGCTATGTAACCAATAAGGTAATCGGCACATGGTATTTACATGAAAGTCATGCTAATTTACCATGGTTAAGTCATACATTAAGGTAAGTATGTCTAGTAACTAATTATTTTTTTTGATAAGGATGTCTAGTAACTAATTATGGTTTAGTGATAAGAGTGTATGTGAAGATACGTGTCATGTATTTGTTTGATTGGTGTAAGCTCCATATGGGATTAAACTTCTAATTTTCAGACCAGGAAAAACAAAGGAATAAGAGGAAAAACAAAGGCACCTAATAGCTAGAGCACAATTCTCAAAACTTTTGAAAATGCACAACAATTCGAACGAAAGATGACCACAAATGGCAAAACAGTCACATGCAGTAAGATAAAATAGCGATTTTATAGTCCTCACATATATAATGTTCAAGAAATATAAAACAAAACGGTGAGAAGAAATAAAATTTTAATTTCAAACAATTGTGCAATCTTTCCTCCAAATCAGTAAGAGAAATTCCTTTAATGTCAGAAGTCAACACCAGAAAATAAACTGGATTTTATGTATCATTACTCGTTTTAACCATGACAAATCACAGTAAAAAATACAGCAGACCTATAGAAATTCGTATAAAAGAAAGACCCATGAAAAAGGAACAAACATAAACAACATAGAGAGAAATAGAAGAAGAAAATCTGACCGAGCCACAGTGAAGAAAAGCAACTGGGAAGAGCAAATTAGGACTTGCAGATGCACATAGGAGAAAAATTAGCACAGAATGAAAAAGAAAGAGAAGATGGAGTAAGAAAAACAGAGACAATGAATAGGGGAAAAATAAAGAGCTGTAACTTTAACAGTAGTATAAAAAGGCAAGACACCTGTTTAAAGTAATAACTACACGTGTGGCTTATTAGTGGGTGAAGGGAGTGGAACTAAGAAGCAATACCAAAATGACCTTCCAAAACAGTAATATTTCAATATTACCCTTCGTAGTACTACCAAACTCTCACTTATTATATAGTTAAAAATTAACCCGTTCAAACCAAAATAAAATAAGACAAAAATTTCTCCAACCTATATTTATTACTCAGTTTATAATCTAACCATAATAAGCACAAAACCTAATATGCTTGGCTTAATCATTATTTATTTATTTATTTTTAAAATTTGAAATGATAATATTTTACCTCAATAAAATGCATGTAATCATGAAAATTGAGATCAAACACCACAGGAATATAAGTACGTTTAATTTAATTTTTTGACAGTATTATTTATTTATTACGATTGATGTTTTTTTCGATATTTTTGTTCTAAGTGAACAAATAAACAATGATATAAGAAATAGTGGAGCGAAAGAAAGTCAAAAGAATCAAACTTAGAATACGTTACAAATGATTCAAAATCAAAATTTGATGTAAGAAATATATTTTACAAATCAAAATTTTGATTGTACAACTTTAGGATCATTTAAAACTTTGGGAACTATTTTGAAAGAAAATATTAAATAGATATTTTAGAAAATATCAATTGCTTCTATCTTCATATTGCTCTAATTATGTCTTATAAAAGTCTTTTTGCATTAAAGAAAATGAAATTGATCTTTTTTTTGGTAATTAAGTTTATTTTATTAGTCGTCATGAAGAAATACATAACCATAGCTAAGCGATCACAACCTTTATCCAGATACGTCTCGGCTACTCAAATAGCATCCCTAACATAAAGCAATAGCTAAAACATAAGTTGTTGTACTATGTTACTAACTTTATGTGGAGCTCTAAGATTATAAATATAGGTAATTTTTTCTGGTAATACTATCCAGCTTCTGCTCTTTTGTTCAAAGGTTCGTTGGTTTCTTTGTTCTTTCAATGCATATCGCATGCACACGTCCTGAAATTGATCTTTTTATATTCTGCGTAGGAATATTACTTCTAGACTATTATGAGCAGATTATGTTCACTTTATTCTTTCTATAAGATTATTTGTAATAACTCCTTTTTACATCAATGAAAAAAAATGTTGCCACCAATAGAGTGGTGGTGCTAATATTAGGAAGCAAAATTAGTTATTTGGGATGAAACACTTATGGGGAACCTTATATAAAATTCAATTTTTATCACAAAAAATAAATGATATCCTCTTAAATTTGTCCGAAAATAATTGCATGTATGCTTGTGTACTGCAATAACAATAAATAAAATACATAGTCGAATAATTCAAATGTTAGAATATATTTGACGCAATGCAACCTATTTTATTACATTGACCATTATATGTCGCATTTTCAAAAGGAAACAATAAGAGTTCTAATCATAACAAACAACCAAAGTATAATAAGGGAACAAACACAAAAATATCATATATAAAAAAATATAAGGTAATACGTGTAATGATCCGACCGGTCGTTTTGCTTTCTAGATCCCCGTTCCCCTAAATAAGACTCCTCGTGTGGGCTTTTACAGTTTAGTGACTTGTGGGAATGTTAAGTTCAGGATTTGGAAGGGTTCGGGTTGAATCGAAACACTTAGTCCCTTAATATTGGCTTAAAAGGGTTAAGTTTGACTTGGGTCAACATTTATAGTAAACGTCCTCGGAATCGGCATTTGACGGTGCAAATAGGTTCGTATGATAATTTTTGACTTGGGTGTATGTTCGATAGGGTTTTGGATGACCCGGGAGTGTTTCAGCGTCTAAAGTTGGAAGATGGCTCATTGAAGGTTTTAAAGTTCTTTAAATTTGGTTTGAAGTAGGTTTTGATGTTATTGTGGTATGTTTAGAATTTCTAGCCTAGGAATAGCTCCGTATGGTGATTTAAGACTTGCTCGCAAAATTTGGTGTCATTTTGAGTAGTTTAATTATGATTCGGCGCGTTCGGAGCAAGTTGGAAGAACTTGAAGTTCATAAGTAGATTCGATTTGGTTTGAAGTGTGAGTCTTAATTTTAATGTTGTTTTACGCATTCCGAGAGTTCGAGCGAGTCCGTCTTATGTTTGAGAATTTGTTGGTATATTTGATCAAGGCCCCGAGTGACTTGGGTGAGTTTCAGAAGGGGTTCAGATCAATTTGGGCCATGTTGAAGGGCTGGGAGTTTGTTGTTGCTCGTGCGACCGCTTCTGCGGAAGTTTGGCCACAGAAGAGGCCACGCAGAAGTTAGGCAAATCTCGCAGAAGCGGTTTGGGCAGCCTAGGTGGGTAGTCACAGAAGCGAAGAAACGAGCGCGCTTGAGAAAGCGCAGGTGCGAGGCAGACGACTGCAAAAGCGGTCAAGGTCGCAGGAGGTTTAATAAAATCAATTTCATAAGAATCCTCCGTATTGGCAATACATAACCATTTCATAATGTCCAATATTATAACAACCCGACCGGTCGCTTTGAGCTCTAGTACTCCGTTCAGTGGTTTGAGGCCTTGAGTAGCTTCACTTCCTGTTTTATGATTTGTACGCATAGTCAAAATCGAATTTCGGGAAGTTCAGAGTTGATTCGGATGGAAATTCTAATTTCGGAAGCTTTAAGTTGGAAGAATTGACTAAGGTTTGACTTTTAAGTAAACGATCTCGAAATCGGGATTTGAAGGTTCAGTAGGTTAGTATGATGAATTTGGACTTGGGCGTATGTTCGGCTTGAGTATCGGGTGTTCCGAAAATATTTCGGTGCTTATTATGGAAGGCTAGCATTTTGAAGGTTTTAGAATTTGCTAAGTGTGGTTTGAGGTGGACTTTGGTGATATCGATGTCCGTTTGGGGTTCATAACCTTGGAATAGGTTCGTATCGTGATTTGTGACTTGTACGTAAAGTTTGGCGTTCATTCCGAAATGTTCTGATATGATTCGGACTTCGTCGAAGTTTAGAAGTTTGAAAGTTTAAAGAAAGTTTTCAATCGTCGATTCGTAGTTTTGATATTTTTTGGTGTGATATGAGGCCTCGAGTAGGTTCGTTTCGTGTTTTGGAACTGGTTGGTGTGATTAGACGGGGTCCCGCGGGCCTCGGGTGTGATTCGGAGTGGTTTCAGACCATTTTTTCCTGTTTTGCAACTGCTGGTGCTGGTGCTTGGTGTTGTTCTTCACGAACGCGAAGGGTCTCACGTGTTCGCGAAGAATAATTTTGGGTCGATGGATTTTTGTTCTACGCAAGCGCGACACAGGGGTCACGAATGCGGAAGAAGACTGGAGCAGCCTACGCAAACGCGATACGGAGGTCGCAAACGCGAAGAAGGAAGGGAGTTGGGGGCGTGGAAGCGTTAAGCCTTCGCGAATGTGGCTGTGTGACCACAAACGCGAAGCATCGTGACCTGGAGGCATCGCGAATGCGGCGTAGGTGACGCGAACACGAAAAAGGAGTTTTGGGGCAATGGCATTGGGCCTTCGCGATCTCGAGGCCTTTTACGCAATCGCGAAGAAGGAAGTTGCTGGGCAGACTTATTTTATTGAGGGTTTTGGTTCATTTCTTCCATTTCTCACATGGCTTGGGCGATTTTTTGAGCTCTTCAAAGGGATATTTTCAACATCTATTGAAAGGTAAGTAATTCCCGCGTATTTTTAGCTAACTACATGGATTATACAAGGATTTAAACATGAAAATTAGTAGAAATTGTGAGATTTTGAAAGAAACCTAGAATTTGGTATTTTTGGATTTTGACCACGAAATTGGACATGAAATTAGGAATAAATTATATATTTGAGTTCGTGGAGCTATGAGTAATGTTTATCTTCGATTTCGGAATCTGGGCATGTTGGTCCGAGGGTTGACTTTATCGACTTTTACAGCGGGGGTGAGTTGGGAATTATTTAATTTATTAATTATGGGTATTAGAGTATATTTTGATTGGTTCGCACATTGTTTGATTAGTTTTGGATCGACAAGCATCGATTTGAGGTGTTAGAGAGGCTTTGGAGCCGGTTATGGAACTTCGGAGCGAGGTAAGTCTCCTGTCTAACTCTGTGAGGGGAATACTACCCTTAGGTGATGTATTTGATATGCTATGAGGTGACGAGAGTCCGTACATAACTATATTCATGTTAGTGTCCGGGTAGACTTAGGTTCAGACCATGCTATAATTGTACTATTGGAGTTATCTTTGCTCATTTAATTCCTTTATTTTACGATACGACTTGAGACTAGACATGCGTAAAGTGTTAGACTTGCTATTGTAGAGATTGACGCGCTACTTGATTTAGCCGCGGAATAATTGTGCCCCCCTTACGAATTTCTCCCCCGTTATGCGTTTTCATTGAAAAACTTCCTTAAAGTTCATAACTTGCATGTTTATTCGTGAATGGGGTCAAGGACCCGTTAAAGCTTCTTATTCTAATGGGATCGGGCTGTTCGCCTCTGCAGTATAATAGATGCATCTATGGTTCGTGTTGTTTGACCCTCGGCAGTGCACACATTATGATTGGATCGGGCCGTTCGCCTTGGCAAGATTATGTATCATACTCTCATGGGAGCGGGCCGTTCGCCTTGGCAGTATAATAGATGTATTCGTGCCGTTCGACCCTCGGCGGTGCACACATTATGATGGGATCGAGCCGTACGCCTCGGCATTTATATAAAATACTCCTATGGAATCTTGCGTAATATTTGACAAGAAGCCAGTGTATCTTTGAGTTTTCCTGATTTAAACTGTGATGACCTATCTGGTGAGGTCCATTTTATATATACTCCGATTGAGGAGGTAACTGCTAACTAAGAGCTTGAGTTTATTGTTAAGTGGAGGACCATACCACGTATTTATACTTGTTATTTCGTTTATTTATTCTACCTCACATTTGTTTACTTCCTACTGTATTTAATTTATTGGACCACTAGTAAGTATCGATGTCGACCTCTCGTCACCACTTCTCCGGGATTAGGCTAGATGCTTACTAGGTAAGTGTTGATTTATGTACTCATGCAACACTTGTTTCACTTATTGTGTAGGTACATATATGTTTGGTGGTCTTTTGGGCGCAAAGGCACGGCTATTTCAGGGGACTTTATTGTGAGCTGCATTCCATGTTACGATCCGTAGCGTACAGAGTCTCCATCTGAGTTATTTATATTCTCCTGTCTAACTTGTATTCTAGACAGATGTTGTATTTTATTATATTTCCTAGTCGATGCTCATGCACTTGTGACACCGGATTTTGGGGGCTTCAACTGGACATTTGGTATGGTAGTTCAAGTAATTATTATTATTTTACCCTGTAATTTCTATTTCATACTATTTAATCAATAGAAATTATGATTTAAAAGTAATAAAATGAGTAATTAAGTTGATCAACCACCGTTGGCTTGCCTGACGGCGGTGTTAGACGCCATCGTGACCTTTAGTGGATTTTGGGTCGTGACAGCTTGGTATCAGAGCGTTAGGTTCACTTAGGTCTCACGAGTCATGAGCAACTCTAGTAGAGTCTTGCAGATCGGTACGGAGATGTCTGTACTTATCTTCGAGAGGCTACAGGGCTGTTAGGAGCACTTCCCTTCTTGATTCCTCATCGTGCGATTTTATTCTTTTGAGGCTTATGCTTTTATTTCCTTCTTACTCAATCTTATGCGACGTGGAGCGCTTGTCATCAATTGGGCATTAAGGAGTTGTAGGGGTACTGCAGACGTGGTGTAGGATGTTTCTCCCCGCATGTTCGAGCAGGCTATTATCGTCACCTTGTGGAAGAGTGTTCTTTCGTTTCAGCTCAGTATCTATATTTCCAATGGATTTGAGGCTATACACAGATTATTATGATGTTCATGCATTGTTATCCCACAGTGTTGGTGTAATGGTGGAGTGCTTGTTTATGTGTCGAGGCAGTGAATGACTCGAAAGAAGGATTTATGAGTACATGGTTTAATTCCAGCGGAGGAAAGGCAATCGGACTATGGGTGTTTATGCTTTGGTTGATGGAGTAACAAGACTTGATATTTTCGAGCTAGGTGGAATTCTCATTTGTGACGTGGTGTCGTTATCCTTGTTTGAACACATTAAGGCTTGCCGGTGTTATGGTCTTCTTTGATTTGCCTTCGGTACTGGGTGTGGTGAAATAGTGTCTAAGAAGCGATTGTCAAAAATGGCGATGTGTAGCGATTCCAGAATCAAATCGGTGTTTCAAATGCTGATGGCTCGAGCAAGATGATATTTGAAGAGGCTTAGATTTAGTAGTAGTTTATTGGTTCAGGTGATACAGAGATGGATTTTGATTTGATGCAACATTTGGGTAGCGAAGGATGAGGAAGGACATGGCGGGAGGTGTCTCACGGTGGTTGAATTGCTAGCAGGTCAAGTATGAAAAGCAGAGGTCAAGAAGTTGCTTAAAGGAGATGGTTTAACCGAAGTGGGAGTGGCAGAGTAGCATATGGATTATGTGGTACGATAGTCACATACCTTGAGGAAGTTTAGGGCGACTTGAGAATCATGGTGGGAAGGGACTAGGTCTATGGATTTTATTTGAGATGGTAGCCACTGTGCTGAGGAAGGTTGAACATGACGGAGAGAAGTTTGCTTGGAGTGTTTAGGGGTGTAAAAGCTTGATTATCATTATGGGATGCGACGTGACTTCGAGCTTGAAATGTATTGTCGGGCTTTCGGTTGATGTCAATGGGGAATGAATAGACTTTTACAGCTGGTGGACGAGCATGGGCTCAGGGGGTTTACTGATTTCATGGTAGTTGTACCTAGTGCAGCGTCATTGGAAGATATCGGTATGGAATTTCACAGGTGGGCTATCTCCTGTGAGCAGGTCAGCGGTTGCGCGATTTCTGATGAAGCTTCTACAAGGAATTTTACTTACTATTGATCGGGATTGAGACAATGTGATCTCGTGATTTGGGTCACTTGGGATGAGTGTTGATCGAGTTTCGTTATGTTTTGGAATGGAGCTATTATTATTTCTAAGGTAGGTAAAGAGTAAATTGGAGGAAGTGGGGTCGGTTGGTAATGGTTTGAATCAGCATGATTGTGGCAATGATCAGTTTCTTCGGCGCGTTACGTTATACAAGTGGTTAGTGGTTGTACGTGCGGGCTTGACAACCACTATTATTTGACTGATTTGGGAGGTATTTGATTCTAATGGCCTTATTATGTGTAAATGGATCCTGGGAGAGTTACGACGGTTAGACCACGACTCGAGGTTTGTATTCTCTGTGATTATGGGAATTCAGTTGCGTGTTGCAATGGTTCTTCTAAAATGAGTTGATGAAAGGGATTCTAGCCAATGAAGTATTTATTCTACTAGTAGTTCAGGGGTTATGATGAATTCTTTTACTCTTGCATAGCGGCGCGATAGGTGCATTGAGCGGCATACGAATTGGAAGTTGATGATCAAGGTTGCAGTTTGGTGTTGACAAGAATGTCACGAGCTCGGATGAGTAGGGAAGAATTCAGATGTTCAGAGTAAGTTGGAATTTTCTTTAGTGTCACCTGAGAACGGTGTCCTGTGTAAGAGGCTTTGTGTATTGATTTGCGGACTCTTGGTTGGCTTTACAGAATTAGTACGGTTGGTGGTATGGAGGTGCAAATTTTGCTACCTGGTGCGGAAGGTCGTAGGAGCATACCCCATCAGAAGATTGTATAAGTGTGACATATTAGTCACTTGATTGTTAAAGATTGAAACCAAGCATGGAGATTATGGTACTATCGTAATGTGAGAGTTTATGACTGAGAGGCGTTCTATTCCTTAGGTTGTGGACTGTGTGAATTTGTTCCTGATTTGACGGTTGTTCTTATGTTTCATGGAAAAGGTTATTGTGGATCCTTGAAAGGCTATTAGCCTAGTATGGTATGATCAGAATCGGCTTAAGGTCCGTTGATGGGTCTAATGTGAATGTGTGCTCTACATCTGGCCGGATGTGTTCATTCAGCATAACGTTGCTTATGGAGGAGTCTTTGGCCATTGGATGTTATTCCCATCGTCAGTTATTCCATGTAATACTCTATTATGCCATGTGGGTTGTGAGACGGCTTGATTATCCGGACATGTGTTGTGGTCCTATTTTGCTTGTGGTGTTATATGAGTAGGATGGCTCTCGAGAAGCAGGTCATTTGTCGCACCTTAGTTGTGCTTGGTTTTGGTAGCGTATGGCGCTATCCGTCTCCCCAGGGCTGTATGTTTTGCACTTGGCGTGCTTGTGGTCGATATTCGGTACTTTGTAGGTATAAGCATTATGGCTTGATGGGTATTTCCTTGTTTATTGTTATTTGTGGATCGGGTGGCACGCCACCACGGGTATGCTGTTTGGATCGGGTTGCACACTGCAACGTTATCACGTGAGGATCGGGTTGCACGTCGTAACAGTGAGGTGTTGAGTACAGTTCCCTATATCTATTCTTGTGTATTTTGTTTCTCATTCTCCGAGGAGGATTCATAGAATCTTTCGACCGTCTTATTCGTTACGCGAGCTAGGTAGTTCCTTTCCAGAGTTCGTTTTTTCCTTATGTATCGCATTCGAGTTTGTAGCTTGTTGGCGCATTATTGGCGTCATATAAGATTTTGGCAGTGTTTGAGATGCTTATTGCCTGAGCAACTTGTACTGGGTGAGATGATATTATTGGACCTGAAATAAGTGCAATCAGATTAATATAAGGTATATTAAAGAGCAAATATTGCTAGTCAGTTCAGAATGAGGTAATGGTTCTTCTCAGGAGGAGAGACTGTGTGATTTGTTGATTCGGCATGTGGTTATGGGTTTTTACATATCTCTTTCATTGTCGCAGTGTTACGAGAGTTGGAACCGGGCTTACATGTGTTATGAGGTGTATTGCGGGCATCGGATCCACGAAATTTTAGCTATTGTGGTCGGAGGATACTATTATGGTCAAACGACTTATCCAGTGCTTGGCGATTTCAATGGAGGAGCATGATCATGTTGATATTGTGTGTGGTGATTGATGCGGTGTTTGTATGTTAGAATTGGGTCTCGTGGAGAATTTCGATGTTGGAATTTGGTTCTAAAGCTTGTTGGCTAAGGTTATTGGAAGGATCTTCAGTCTGGCTTGAGCTAATGTGCTCACATAGGTTGTGGTGGCATGGGTAGGTGCACGAGGTGTTAAACAATGATTTCGGACAACTCCGTGGCGGTTCTTGGCACGTTCGAGGACAAACGAATGTTTAAGTGGGGGTGAATGTAGCAACCCGACTGATCGTTTTGAGCTGTAGCGTATCGTTTGGCGATTTGAGGTGTTGAGTAGCTTCACTTCATGTTTTATGACTTGTATGCGTAGTCAGAATCGAATTTCGGGAAGTTCAGAGTTGATTCGGATGGAAAATTCTAATTTCGGAAGCTTTAAGTTGGAAGAGTTGACTAAGTTTTGACTTTTGAGTAAACGATCTCGGAATCAGGATTTGAAGGTTCCAGTAGGTTCGAATGATGATTTCGGATTTGGGCGTATATTCGGATTGAGTATCGGGTGGTCCTGAAGCATTTCAACTTATTATTGAAGGTTAGCATTTTGAAGGTTTTAAAATTTCTTAAGTCTGGTTTGAGGTGGACTTTGGTAATATCGATGTTCGTTTGGGGTTCCGAGCCTCGGAATAGGTTCTTATCGTGATTTGTGACTTGTACGTAAAGTTTGGCGTCATTCCGGAATATTTTGATATGGTTCAGATGCGTTCGTCGAAGTTTGGAAGTTTGAGAATTTAAAGAAAGGTTTCGATCGTTGATTCGTAGTTTTGATGTTGTTTGGTGTGATTTGAGGCCTCGAGCAGGTTCGTTTTGTGTTTTGGGACTAGTTGGTGTGATTGGAAAATTGACGGTTTAGAAGGTTGATAGGTTTGACCGAGAGTTGATTTGATTGATATGGGATCAGGATTATGGTTCCAAGAGTTGGTATAGGGCCGTTGTGTCATTTGGACTTGCATGCAAAATTTGAGGTCATTCCGGGTTGATTTGATATGATTCGGCATGAGTTTTAGAAGTTTAAAAGTTCATTAGTTCATTAGGCTTGAATTGAAGTGCGATTCATTGTTTTGATGCTTTTTGGTGTGATTTGAGGCCTCTAATAGGTTCGTGTTATATTTTGGGACTGGTTTGTATGATTAGGCGGGGTCAAATGTGTTTGGGTTGTGCCGCACTCTTATAGGATGTTTCATCGTCGTTTCTTTGGACATAAAGGATACTATACTGAGAAAAAGACCTTTGATTTTTGATTAGATTGAGTCATTAGATCTGTAACCATAGCAACAAGAATGTTCGATTTTCGAGGTCGTATGAGAGAGTTATGCCCATTTCCGTATCGGGAAAGATGCTGGTTTCTGGTGTGAACTTTTGTTGTTCTGCGAAAGTGAAGAAGGATTTCAGGGTTGACCGGTCAATTCGAATAATTGCTCTTCGCGAACGCGAAGGTCTCCCACAAAGGCGATGAACAAAAATCATCTGGACAGTGTTTTAAATTGAGGATTTTAGTATTTTGAGCGTATCTTGAGTTCTAGAGCTCCCTTTGAGGTGATTTTTGTGGCGTTGTTCTCGTCTCAACAAGGGGGTAAATATCTGGCCTTTATTTTAATGTTTGTCCATGATTATTTTTGTTGATTATTATTTTTATCCGTCTTTGGATTGTAGTAATTGGAGTTTTGAACCCCAAAGTTGAGAAATAATAAATCATTGATTTGAGGGTCAATTCATGGATAAAATTGGATGATTTTTTGGATATATACTATATAATTTAAGGGTAATACTTATTTTTTATAATATTTGCATCCGGGCATGTGGGCTCGGTGTTGACCTTGTTGACTTTTCGAGCGAAGTTGAGAATTGTTACAAATTATTAAATTACAAGTATCAGAGTATATTTTGATTGATTTGCACGTTGTTTGATTAGTTTCGGATCATTTGGCATCGGTCTGAGGAGTTAAAGAGGCGTTGGAGCTAGTTATCGGATTTCGGAGCGAGGTAAGCCTCATGTTTAACCTTTTGAGGGGGAATTTATCCTGTAGGTGTTATATTTATTACGTGCTACATGTTGTGCGAGCTACGTATGAGGTGACGACTGCCCGTGCGTATGCTAGAATTTCTGATTTTGTCCGAGTAGACTTAGACTCACGCCATGCTTTAATTGTACTATTTGAGTTATTCTTGCATGTTTAAATGCTTTAATTTCCATTTAGCTTGAGATTAGACTCGCTCAGAGTATCAGACTTCCTCTTTTAGATACTTGACGAGCTACTTAATTACCTATGGAATTGTACTTTCCATTACAAATTTCTTCCGCATTGTGCATATTCGTTCGATATTTTTTCTTGAATTTTATAACTCACACGTATATCCGTGAGTAGGGGTCAGTGACCCGTCAAAGTTTTATATTCTAATAGGATCGAGATGAACACCTCATTAATACTCTTATAGGATTGGGTCGTTTGCCTCGGCGGAATCATGTAACATACTCTTATGGGATCGGGTCGTTCGCCTCAGCAGTATCATGTAACACACTCTTATGGGATCAGGTCGTTCGCCTCGATGATATCATGTAACACACTCTTATGGGATCGGTTCGTTCGCCTCGGCAGAGTAATATATTCTTATGGGATCAGGTCGTTCGCCTCGGCAGGATTATGCATAACTCTTATGAGATTGGTCCGTTCACCTCGGCAGTTCTATGAAACAATCTTATGGGATCAGGCTACTCTCCTCGGCAGAATCGTGTGAAATACTTTATAAGGAGTCCGCGTACTCATGAGTTTCCTGACTTGAGATGTGACCGTTGATTTGGTATTGACCATTACATATTCCATTTGAGGAGTATCTAATAATTGAGGACTTTGTGTTCATTATTCAGTTGTAGACTGTATTATTTGCCTATATCTATTCTCATTGTTTACTTACCATGTTTCATACTTTTCTACCTTATATATTTGATTTTTTGGACCACTAGTAAGTGTCAATGTCGATTTCTCGTCACTACCACTTCGGGGTTAGGCTAGATACTTACTGGGTACGCGTTGATTTACGTACTCACGCTACACTTCTGCACTGAATGTGCAGGTACTGAGGCATGTACATTAGGTGGTCATCTTGGCGTAACTGCTTAGGGGACTTTATGGTGAGCTTCATTCTGCGCTACAATTCAAAAATCTTGTCTATTTTATATTCCAGACAGATGTTGTGGTAGTGTTGTATTATTCTATTAGATGCTCATGCTCTTGTGACACCGAGTTTTGGGGGTTCCTAATGGATATTTATTATTTCATTTCACGCTATTATTATCACTTCACTTTATGATTTATTTATATTAAAAAATTTGATAAAAAAAGCACATATTTCTATGAGTGCTAGATTTTATTCTATTTATTTAATGAAAATCCTGAATTTAAAAATTTAAATGAATAGTTAAGTGGAGGTTCCCGCATTAGCTTGCCTAGCAGCATAGTTGGGCGCCATCACGACCTATTATGGGATTTGGGTTGTGACATCTTAGTATCAGAGTGTTAGGTTCACTTAGGTCTCACGAGTCATGAGCAAGTCGAGTAGAGTCTTGGGGATCGGTACGGAGATGTTTGTATTAATCTTCGAGAGGCTACATGACCGTTAGGAGAACTTCCTTTCTCGATTTCCTCATCGTGTGGTTTGATTTCATTGAATCTTATGTCTTCATTTCCTTCCAACTCATTCTTATATGATGTTGAGTACTTGTTATCAATTTGGCATCGAGGAGTTGTAGGGCTGCTACAGATATGGTGCAGGATATTTTTTTCCTGTATATTCGGGCGGACTATTATCGACACCTTGTGGAGGGGTATTCTGTCGCTTCAGCCCAGTGTTAGCGTTGCTTATAGTTTTGAGGCTATGCACAGTGTATTGTGATGTTCATGCGTTGTTATCACTCCATGCTAGTGTGAATGGTAGGATGCATATTTATGTGTCACGACAGTGAATGTCTCAAGAGGAGGATTTCTCGGTACATGGTTTAGAGATTCGACATTTACTTCCAGCGGACGAGAGGCAATCTGACTATAGATGTTCAGGCTTTGGTTGATGGAGTAGCGAGATTGGATATTTTTGAACTTGGTGAAATTATTTTTTGTGATGTAGTGTCGTCGTCCTTGTTTGAATGCATTTAGGATCTTTGGTGTGATGGTCTTCATCGGTTTGCCTTCAGGGCAGGGTGTTGTAAAATGGACCTAAAAAGCGGGTATTAGATATGGCGGTGTGTGGCAACTTTAGGGTCGAATCAGTGTTTCTAGTGTTGATGTCTCGATAAAGATGATCTTTATGGAGGCTTATAGTTGGTGGCAATTCATTAGTTTGGATGCTACAGATATGGATTATGATTTGATGCAGTATTTTAGTAGCGAAGTATGAGGAATGACATGGAGGGTTATGTCTCGCTGTAGATGAGATATTTATTTGGCAGGTAATTATGAGTTTCTGCACATCTCTTTCATAATTGCAGTGTTGCAAGGGTTGGAACAGGGCTTATATGCGTTATGAGGTATATTACGGGAATCGGCTTCGTGAATTTGCAGCTATTGTGGTTCGAAGATGTTATTATGAGCATACAAATTATGCAGTGCATTGCGTGAATTCAGCATGGGTGCATGATCATGTTTTGGTACAATGTGTTGAGATTGATACAGCGTGTGTATGTTAGAATCAGACCTGATAGAGAATTCCGGATGTTGGAATTGGTCTAAGGCTGTCGGCTAAGGTAGCAGGAAGGATCTTTAGTCTGGCTTGAGCTAATGTGCTTATATGGGTTGTGGTGGCACAGGTAGTTGCACGAGGTGTTAAACAGTAATTTTGGGCAACTCTGGAATGGTTCTTGGCACGTTCGAGGATGAACGTATGTTTAAGTGGGGGAGAATGTAACGACCCGACCGGTCGTTTTGAGCTCTAGCATATCATTCGGCGGTTCGAGACCTTGGGTAGCTTCACTTCATGTATTATGACTTGCACGTGCAGTCGGATTAGATTTTCGGGAAGATCAGAGTTGGTTTAATAGAATAATTCTCAATTCGGAAGCTTTAAGTTGGAAGAGTTTATCAAGGTTTGACTTTTAGATAAACGACCTCAGATCGGAGTTTTGATAGTTCCGTTAGGTCCGGATGACGATTTTGAACTTAGGCGTATGACTGGATTTGGATTTGAAAGTCTATAAGCTGATTTGATGCTTTTTGGCAAAATTTGGAAGATTGAAGGTTTAGAAGGTTCATAGGTTTAACCAAGATTTGACTTTGGTTATATCGAATCCGGATTATGGTTTCGGGAGCTGATATAGGTCCATTATGTCATTTGGGACCTGCATGCAAAGTTTGAGGTCATTCCAAGTTGATTTGGTAGGGTTTGACATGAGTTTTAGAAGTTTAAAAGTTCATTAGTTTATTAGGCTTGAATTTATGTGTGATTCATGATTTTGATATTGTTTGGTGTGATTTGAGGAGTCAAGTAGGTTCGTGTTATGTGTTTGGGACTGGATTGTGTGATTGGGCGGGGTCCCAAGGGTTCGGGTGTGTTTCGGATGTGTTTGGTACTATACTAAGAAAACGACCTTTGATTTGTGATTATATTGAACCATTACATCTGCATTGTAATTACGGAACCATAGCAACAAGAATCGTCGAATTCTGTGGTCGTACGAGAGAGTTATGCCCATTTCCGTGTCGGAAAAGTTGGCTGATTTCTGGTGCAAACTTTTGTTCTTCGCGAATGCGAGAAAGGTACCACAAACGCGAAGAAGGATTTTTGGATAGACCGGTCAACACGAAAATTGCTGTTCGCGAACGCGAAGGTCATAAACAAAAATCATCTGGACAATGTTTTAAACCGAGAATATTAATATTTTGAGCGTATCTTGAGTTCTAGTGTTCCATTTGAGGTGATTTTTGCAGCGTTGTTCTCGTCTCAACAAGGGGTAAATATCTGACCTTCAGTTTGATATTTTTCCATGATTATTTTCTTTGATTATTATTTTTATCCGTCTTTGGATTGTAGAAATTAGGGTTTTGAGCCCCAAATTTGAGAAATGATAAATCCTTGATTTGAGGGTTAATTCATGGATGAAATTGGATGATGTTCTGGATATATACTATATAAGTTAGCGTTGTACTTATTTTGATAATATTTGTAATCTGAGCACGTGGGCCCAGGCGTTGCTTTTCGAGCGGAATTGGGTTTAGTTACAAATTGTTAAATTACGAGTATTGTAGTATATTTTAATTGGTTTGCACTTGGATTGATTAGTTTCTGATCATTTGGCATCGGTTTGAGGAGTTAGAGAGGCGTTGGAGCCGGTTATCAGATTTCGAAGCGAGGTAAGCCTCATGTCTAACATTTTGCGGGAGAATTTATCTTGTAGGTGTTATATTTATTATGTGCTACATATTGTGAGAGCTATGCATGTATGAGGTAGCGACTGTCTGTGCGTATGCTAGAATTCCTGATTTTGTCCAGGTAGACTTAGACTCATGCCAAGTTTTAATTGTACTATTTGAGTTATTCTTCCATGTTTAAATGCTTTAATTTCCATTTAGCTTAAGACTAGACTCGCATAGAGTATCGGACTTGCTATTTTAGATACTTGACGAGCTACTTGATTACTCGTGAAAATTGTAATTTCCTTTACGGATTTCCTCCGCGTTATGCGTATTCGTCTGATAGTTTTTCTTGAATTTTATAACTCACACGTATATCCGTGAGTAGGGCCGGTGACCCGTAAAAGTTTTATATTCTAATGGGATCGGGATGAACGCCTCATCAATACTCTTATGGGATTGGGCCTTTCGCCTTGGCGGTATCATGTAACACACTCGTATGAGATCGAGTCATTCGCCTCAGTAGTATCACGTAGCACACTCTTATGGGATCGGGACGTTCGCCTCAGCGGTATCATGTAACACACTCTTATGGGATCGGGCCGTTCGCCTTGGCAGTATTGTGTAACACTCTCTTATGGGATCGGGCCGTTCGCCTCGGCAGAGTAATATATTCTTATGGGATTGAGCCATTTGCCTCGACAGGATTATGTATAACACTCTTATGGGATCGGACCGTTCGCCTCGGCAGTTCTATGAAACACTCTTATGGGATCGGACCGCTTGCCTCGGCAGAATTGTGCGAAATACTTGATAAGGAATCTGTGTACTCATGAGTTTCCTGACTTGAGATGTGACTGTTGATTTGGTATTAACCATTACGTATTCTTTTGAGGAGATATCTTATAATTGAGGACTTTGTGTTCACTGTTCAGTCGTAGACCGTATTATTTGCCTATATCTGTTCTCATTGTTTACTTACCATGTTTCATACTTGTCTACCTTATATATTTGATTTGAGAACTAGTAAGTGTCAATGTCGACCTCTCGTCACTACCACTTCGAGGTTAGGCTAAATACTTATTGGATACAAGTTGATTTACGTACTCACGCCACACTTCTGCACTGAATGTGCAGGTACTGAGGCATGTACATTAGGTGGTCATCTTGGCGCAGCTGCTTAGGGTACTCTATGGTGAGCTGCATTCTATGCTATGTTTCGTAGCACACGGAGTCTCCATCTTATTCAGTTATTACATCTTGTCTATTTTATATTCCAAACAGATGTTGTGGTAGTGTTTTATTGTTCTAGTAGATGCTTATATTCTTGTGACACTGGGTTTTGGGGGTTCCTAGTAGATGTTCATTATTTTATTTCACGTTATTATTATCACTTCACTTTATGATTTATTTATATTCAGAAATTTGATAAAGGAAAGCACATGTTTCTATCAATGCTAGATTTTATTCTATTTATTTAATGAAAATTCTTACTTTAATTTTTTTAAATGAATAGTTAAGTGGAGGTTCTCGTGTTGGCTTGCCTAGCAGCATAGTTGGGTGCCATCACGAACTATTATAGATTTGGGTCGTGACATAGTGGAACTACTTGAAGCCACGTGGTGGGATAAGGTGGGCTAAAAAGTGGGTAATTATTTTGGAAAAATAATTTTTAAAATTAAATGCAAGGCTCTCGCGGTGATATAAGGAAGATTGTGATTTGATTTGTGAAATGAGACTACGAGGCGGTACCTCGGTACGGATTATTGTTGATACATTTTATTTACATTACTTGTGTTTTGGTTGCATCATTTCCTTGGAATTCTTATTATGTGCTTCTTCCATGATGTCTTAATTGCCTTAGTCTCAATGTAGCTATTCTTGTTATATCTCTTCCTTTTATCATTACCCTTGTTTTCATTATCATACTATACAGTACCTGCTCAGTCTCTTTATTTAGGTGTCTTGACCCGACCTCGTCACTGCTCTTTCGAGGTTAGGCTTAATACTTACTAGGTACCGTTGTGATGTACTCATACTAAACTTCTGCACATTTTTTTATGCAGATCCAAGTACTTCATACCAGCCTAGGCACGAGTGAGTCGAGCTTGGATCGAGATTTTAAGGTATACCTGCTAGCGTCCGCACGCCTCGAAGTCACCCCTTTATCTAGTTCTATTTCATTCTCTTTTTAGTAGATATTATTGCATAGGGATGTTCAGTATACTCATGTAGAGCTTGTGACTCGGTATCACCGAATTTTGGGAGTTATGTTCCTTTTTACGGGGAAAGGAGTTTTTTTTTAATTTAAGTGACATTATTGAAAAGGAATTAATTTATTTTAGTTTAAAAGAGTCGCCACTCAGAATTATTTAATTAACGGTGTTCCGAGTCATCAATTATTTTTGAATTCCAAATCAAGGAAAGTTTGACTCTGTATAAGTCTGCGAAACGCAGAAGACCGAGTAAGGAATTCTATTAACCCAGGAGATGGTGTGAGGCACTTCCGGATTTCGTGATTTTAGCACGGTCGCTTAACAAATTACACTCGGCTAAATTGTCCGATTATTACTTTTTTTAAACCTATTATGCATTTTACTGTTTACCGCTTTTAAGTATATATTTAAACCGCTTTTAGTATTTATGAAATTATTTAAAACAAGTTACGATGTCGTACACTTGTTGTTTTATACACACCGTTAATTACGCCGCGTAAAATGCATCCGCAATTTACGACATATTAATTTTACGACATGCATCCGCAATTTACTTTGAAGTTGTAAAGTCAAGTTGCGTGAACGCACACTTAAATATGGGATTTACGTATCATAATTATACCACGAGAACTGTACCCATAATCATGACGATTATTTATTAAAGCATACCAAAAGCAAGCTACGATGTTCAAGAATTATATTCCCTAATACTGGTTTAAGATTTCTGCCAAAAGTCAAGAATTTATGGGTCGGGAATCATTATAAGTAAAAGGTTTGATTATCACCAATTAATCATAGAGTTGAGCACATTGGATTCATTTGACTCTTTGCATTTGTTGCGAAGCACTAAATTGCTGTTGTGAATTTCAGGCCAATGACTTTGACAGGCTAATCTGAGAGGTCAGTTGCTTATACTAACTTGCTGAATAATTGGAAGCAAAATAAAAGGCTAGAAACGTCACGACCTAATATTTTTATAGGTCGTGATGGCTCCCAACATTATCGTTAGATAAGTTAACAGTAAACTAACCGCGTGATTATTTTTTTAATAATTTAGAAATAGCTGATTATCAGGTACTGGATAAATGAGAAGTGAAATTAAATAACATGAGAAATAGACAGCTTTAAAAGCAAATAAGATGAAGCAAATAATCAACCAAATGTCTGTTAGCATAATCTCCAAGACTTGGTGTCGCAAATGAATGAGCTACTAGTAGAATATACAAAAAATACTACACTACTATCTGAAGTGAAAAAGACAGAAAGAAAAAAAATAAAAGAAAGACTTCGGGTGCTGCAGAACGGGCTCGGAAGACAGCTCATCGCAAAGTCTCGTGGAATCAAGGGTGCGCGTCGGGATGATAACCAGATGCACCTGCCTCAGATCTTGCATGATTAGTACAGAAGTGTAGCGTGAGTATATAAATAACATGTACCCAGTAAGTATCTAGTCTAACCTCGAAAAAATAGTGACGAGGGATCGATTTCACACTTACTATGGAATAACAGTAAAATACCAAAATTTATAATTAAGCATGGGTTACATAAATGAAACTGAAACTCAATAACCAGAAATAAATGAACAACTCTTCCACTAATAGTAAATCCCAAATCAATTTTCATCGCTTAACAATTTATTCTCTCAAGCCAATGAAACAAGATCAAGAATAATTGGGCTCCCAGTATTATTACGCACGAATTATGCCAAGGTCGTACGACCAGATCTAAAATATAAATATATGTATATTGTGCACTACCGAGGGTCGACGGCACGAACCATAGATGCATCTATTCTATTGCCGAGGAGTTCTGCCCCCTCCACAAGAAGAGAGGATACTTTATAAACATCCGATTTAAAGGTTATTATGAGGCCAATATACAATGAAGCACAAATTCCCACTAACGGTCAGGTAACCCACCGCAACTCAGGTAAGTGATATTCAATCCTTTAAAATTCCGTTATTAAGTTCCAATAAAATTTAAGCACTTTAATTAACAAGTAAGGTGCAAACATTACAAGTATTTCATTATTTGGGTCATAAACTACCCGGACATAAGCATAATTAGTAGCTACGCACGGACTCTCATCACCTTGTGCGTATGTAGCCCCCACATTTAGAAGCACATATTAATTCAAATCACCTATGGGGTAAATTCCCTCTTACAAGGTTAGAAAAGAGACTTATCTTGTCTCAAAGCTCACTTTCTAGTCCACAACTATGCTTTAAATCCTCAACACGGTGTCAAACGACTCGAAACTAGCCAAACATTAAATAAAATAATCAATACATGTTTAAAAGTTCATATTCTAACTATTAGAGTAATTACCCAACCCCAATTGAAGAATTCCTATAATTCAACCCCAGGCCCATGTGCCCGGATTCCGAAAATTTTCACAGAAAGTTATTACCCATAATCTCACGAACTCAAATATATAATTGTTACTAAATTCCATAACCATTTTTGTGGTTAAATCTCATTTTTATCAAAACCTAGATTTTTCATCTAAACCAAAATTTCATAAATTTACATGTTAAAATCTACCCATAATCTACGTATTAAACTCACACCGAGTAGGAATTACTTACGCAATAGCTAGGTTGAAATCTCCCTCTTTGAAGCTCCAAAATGCCCAAGGGTGTAGTAAATGAACCCCAAAAATGGCTAAAGTCCCGATTTAAGACACACTACACAGCTGCCCCCTTCTTCGCGAATAGGAAAATTCCCTACGAGAATGCGGCAGGGACCTCGCGAACACGGAGGCTTACCTGGCCTACCCTACCCGAACACGAAGGCTACTTCGCGAACGTGAAGAGTAATGGGTACTGACCCTCCCCAGGTCCTTCCTTCTACGCGAACGCGAGGGGGCCTTCACGAACGCGTAGGCCTGGGATCTCGAAGCTCCCCGAACACAACCTCCTGATCGCGAACGCGAAGGGCAAATTGCCTCACTGCCCAAATCATTCATCGCGAACGCATGGGTCCTTCCGAGTTTGCGAAGAAGGACTAAACTGAAATTTTTTATTTTTCTAACTTAGCTCTGGGCGGTCCAAAACACACCTGAGCCACTCGGGATCCCGTCCAAATGTACCAACAAGTTCACAAACATAATACGGACCTGCTTGAACTCTCGAAACGCGTAAAACAACAACAAAACCAAGAATCACACTCCAAAACCAAATTGAATCAAGTTATGAATTTCAAGTTCCCAAATCGCTCCGAACGCGTCGAATCATACTTAGACTACTCGGAATGACATCAAATTTTTCGTGCAAGTCTTAAATTACCGTACGGAACTATTCACGATCTCGGAATCCCAATCAGACCTCGATGACCCCAAACCTACTCCAAAATCAAATTTAAAGAATTTTAAAACCTTTAATGAGCCATTTTTTACTACTAAGCGTCGAGATGCTCCTGGGTCATCCAAAACCCGATCCGAACATACGTCCAAGTCCGAACCTATTGGAACCGTCAAATCCCGATTCCGAGGTCGTTTGCTCAAAACGTTGACCAAAGTCAAACTTAGCCCTTTTACCAACCTTAAGAAATCAAGTGTTCCGGTTTCAACCTGAACCCTTCCAAATTTCGAACTAACCATTCCTGCAACTCATAAAATAATAATACATACGGGGAGTCTTATTTAGGGGAATGGAATTTTAGAAAGCAAAGCGACCTGTCGGGTTGTTACAAGATCTTTAGTCCATACGAATTTTATTTGGTCAACCTCTAGGGCCCATGACCTGATGTATCCAGACTCATATGCACAGCCCCATTTGGGTCATTTACAAGTCTGGCCCAATTCACCACTTAGACACAAATTAACGCTAATTCTGAAAATAAAGAACCTTCATGAGTTGGGTTTCAAATTTGAAATATAGCTATAATGAATTGAAATAAGATACAATGCCAAACTGGAATCAAATATCAGATATAAGATAGAACAGTAGCAGATTCATCATTTACGCACCACAAATTGTGTATCTATTTCTGGCCATGATTTACAAATTTGATTTAAAAAAAATAAGGCGATTTCAAAGCTGATTATAACTAATTTCATTAATTTGGCAATCCAAACATTTCCTCAACACATATATGTTTCACATCTAATTTGTAGTCTAGAATTTAGAGAAGAGTACCTGATTGCCAAAAATCGGAAGAAAACTAGAAAATAAGTCTTTGGAACAACAGGGATATCAACAGAATAACCACTTCAAATCAACAGCAAAAATCCAGCAGCTCAACAAAAGAAACCCAGAAATAAGTGAAAAACCAAGGCAAAACTAAATTTCTGTTCTCTTTTATTTGAAGACTTTATAAAGGATTTTTTTTGTTTGGTATTTCGGATCTGTAATTTTATTCTCAAATTTCAGACTACTCCTAAAACGTGTGTGAGAGTGAGTGAGTGAATGGGGAGTGCGTATATGAGTGAATGCAGAGTAGTGAGAGTGAAAAGAGATGAGTGATAATGAATGAGAGTCTCAATAGTGTGTATTTTGTTATATAGAAAAGGCAGAGAATTTATTCAGTTATTTTCCTTTCTCTTACGTCCCTCTTCTTTTTGTTATTTTTCCCTTCACTCCCGACCCCTTCCATCTTTATTTGCTAAACGGGTCCTTTTTTAATTATTTCTTTTCCTCTAACCCTTTTGCACCTAAAATCAAATCCAACAGGCCTACCTATCAACAAGGCAAGCCCAAATTTCATAATACCCAATAATCAACAAAATATTATCAATCAATTTCAAATTCCAATTAAACAACAATTACTAAAATGATTAAAACAAATTGGAATATGCGATCACGTAATTTGGCTAATGATCAATGTAATCAAACAGTTCCTCTTTACTTTTCAAACCATGCCTACTAATAATTAAACTAACACATTAATACCTAAAACCATGACATGTAAACATATGTGAATAACAATGAAGAAAAGAAATTAAGGAATGAGAAACTTACAGAGCCGAGAAGACCCAAAAGCCTAGGACATGATTCGAAACACTGGCATTTCAATGTTTAACGGTAACGATCTTTGTCCGGTGAACACTGATCTGGACCCCTGATGTACGATATGTGTTTCATTGGACAAATCCCGTTGAGGTTCAACGGAGTTTAATAGATACGAAAGACTTTGGCGACCTAGAAACGAATCGAATACTAACACCAAATTGAAATACACAGCGAGGAGGGTTAATTGGTGCAGGTTTCGACCTCGAGCAGGCTAAGATTTAGGAGAAAATGAGAAGGGGATGGATTAGGTTTTGGTTTTGGTTCTTAGATCTAAAAATCATGAAACTATAAGGGCCTTAAGAAAAATCCAATGGTAGATTAAGGTAGAGCGGGATATGGAGATCACGTGGTGAAAATTTTGGGATGTTTGGAAGTCGGTCGCTATGGGCGATTCCGATGGCGGCATTGGATGGAGAAACAGTGGTAAGAGAAGAGGGTGTTCTAAGAGGCTTTTTGGGGGCGTAAGGGGATTGGTTCGTACAGTTATATGGGGAAGAAGGGTTAGTTCTCAGTCGTTCAATCAAGAGGAATGAATGGCCGAGATTACGCACGCGAAAAACGACGTCGTTTGGTAGTCTCTTGGAGACCAGGTGAAGTGGACCGGGTCTGGGGTGATTTGGGCAAAGGTTTGGGCCTGAAACAATGGCCCAGTCCGGGTTTTTAACCCATCAGCTCACCTTTCCCTCTTTATTTTAATTTTCATCATTAGCCACTTATCCTAACAAACTTAATTTTAAAATTAATTAGCAAAATTAACCCATTTAACTATTTTAACAATTAAAACTAATAAATTACTTTTACTAATTAAAGGAAAAGAGACTAATTAACTGCATATAAAATACATTTTGTTGTGATTTTATTTTTAGTGATGCAATGCAATTAAAAACCTAAAATTTTGTGAAATAAAGATTAAATGTTTTTTGATGACTTTCATGATTTACGATATTCTTAAATGTGCACAAATGCAAATAAATGCAAACAAACAAATAAAGAGATTCTATAAAAATCAAAAACAACTAGAAAACTATTTTTGTGAATTTTTTTAGGAGTAAACTATGGGTAGGGTAAACATTACGTGCTCACAATGTTCAGTTGAATTGCGGAGTCCTTTTATGATAGCTATTGGTTAAATTGAAAGTTTAATTATTATTAGTTAAATTTTGCATGTATGTTAGGCTTATCCAGTCTTAGAGACTAGGTGCTATCACGACATCCTAAGGAGAGAAATTGGGATCATGACAAGTTGGTATTAGAGCATAGGTTCATAGGTATTATGAGTCACAAGCATTAGTAGAGTCTCGCAGATCGGTACGAAGACGTCTGTACTTATCTTCAAGAGGCTATGAAACTGTTAGGAGTCTTCACTTCTTTGATTCCTTATCGTGCGGACTTATTGACTTCGAATTCTTAAACTTTTTCTTTTTATTCTCTCACAGATGGTGAGGACACACACTGCTGGATGCGACGATCAGACACCCGCGCCCCTTGCTAGAGTTGCGAGCGGCTGGGGCTGGGACAAAGGCTGAGGAGAGGCACGTAATGCAGCTAGAGCACCTGCTCGAGCTGCGACAGAGAAGCCATTAGTAGCTCTAGTTAGGGGCAGGCACCTGAGGCGCCTGTTGCTACCCCTGCACTTCAGGAGACCCTCGCACAGTTCTTGAGCATTTTTGGTACTCTGGCTCAGGGGGGGTTGATTCCACTTGCACCAGCCACATCTCAGGCTGGGTGAAGAGCGGAGACTTATACGGCCCGTACCCCAGAGCAGCGAGCCCATGTTAACCAGGTCCCAGAAGTTATACCAGTGCAACTGGTTGGCCCAGTCCAGCTCGAGGTTAGGGCAGCATTATCTGAGGAGGAGCAACTCAGACTCGAGAGGTACAAGAAGTACCATCCTCCTACTTTCAATGACCTAGCTATAGAGGACGCACGAGGTTTTCTGGAGAAATGCCACCATACTCTTCGTATCATGGGTATAGTGGAGACAAGCGTGGTTGCTTTCACTACTTTCTAGCTGTCGAGACCAGCATACCAACGGTGGCGGGCTTATGAGGGGGGTAGCCCAGCCGAGGTAGCTTTACTCATATGGGCTCAATTTTCAGAGATGATCCTGGGAGATTTTGTTCCCTAGAGCCTTCGGGATGCATGGCACGTGGAGTTTTAGCAGTTGCGCCAAGGTGCTATGATCGTATCAGAGTATGCTGTCATATTAAGTAAGTTGTCCAAACATACACCTTCCTTGGTTTCCAAGGTCAGAGAGCGAGTCCGTCAATTTATCAAGGGGCTCAACTATGGTATTAGATTCATCATGGCTCGGGAGTTGAAGACAGATACCCCATATCAGCAGGTGGTAGAGATCACACGCAGATTAGAGGGTATGTGGGGCCGGGAGAGAGAGGACAGGGAGGCCAAGAGGTCTTGTGATTCTGGCAGATATAGTGGTGCTCGTGCCCAATTGCAGCCAATCATGGTAATGGTTGTGAGAGCCATCTAGTTCATTTCAAGAACTTCCAGATTCTAGTGGTACTGCGGCTACTCCCAAGCCTCAGGTTGCTCATTATGCACTGTCACTGTCTAGTGTACCTCCTGCACGGGTGCTTTCAGCGGTCAGTCCAGCCGACCATGCCCGAGCCAGTTTCAGCAGCCACGTCCTCTGAGAGCTTGCTTTGAGTGTGGTAATACTCGTCATATGGCAAGGGATTGCCCCAGACTCAGGAGGGGTTCACCTCCACAGACTACTCAGGCTCCACGTATTCCATAGGGTCCCCATACTTCTCAGGTTAGGGTTATCGCACCAGTTTTTGCTCCATCTGCACAACCAACTAGGGGTGGAGGTCAGGCAGGTAGGGGTTTTCCTAGAGGGGGAGGTCAGATCAGATATTATGCTTTTCCAAGTAGGATGGAGGCGGTTGCATCATACGCATTTATCACAGGTATTGTTCCGGTTTATCATAGAGATGCATCGGTCTTATTTGATCCAAGCTCCACTTTTCATATGTATCATCTTACTTTGCTCTGTATTTGGGTATATCTCGTGATTCTTTGAGTTCTCCTGTTTATGGTCAACAATATTCTATTATTGTTGACCATGTGTATCGGTCGTGTTTAGTTGTTTTTGGTGGTTTTAAGACCAGAGTTGATCTATTGTTACTCACTATGGTAGACTTTGATGTTATTTTGGGCATGTACTGATTGTTTCCTTATCATGCTATTCTTGATTGCCATGCCAAGACGGTGTTGTCTATGCCAGGTTTACTGCGGTTGGAGTGGAGCAGTACTTCGGATTATGTTCCTAATAGGGTTGTTTCTTTCCTTAAGGCACAACGGATGGTTGGGAAGGGGTATGATGCATATTTCGCCTTTGTGAGAGATGTCAGTGTGGATACTCCTACCGTTGAGTCAGTTCCCGTAGTGAGAGACTATCCAGATATATTTTCGGTGGATCTTCCGGGCATATCGTCCGATAGGAATATCGATTTTGGTATTAATTTGTTGGTGGGCCTCAGCCCATTCCTATTCCACCATATCGTATAGCCCTAGGGAGTTGAAGGAGTTAAATGAGCAGTTGCAAGAGTTGCTTGATAAGGATTTCATTCAGCCCAGTGGGCCACCTTGGGGTGCTCAGGTCTTGTTTGTAAAGAAGAAGGATGGTTCTATGCGCATGTGTATTGAGTATCGATAGTTGAACAAGGTTACAGTGATGGACGTGTATTCAATGCCACATGTTGTTGACTTATTTGATCAGCTACAGGGTGCCAAAGTATTCTTAAAGATTGATTTGAGGTCAGGCTATCATCAGCTGAAGATTCGGGATCCGGATATTCCAAAGACTGCTTTTAGGACTCGATATGGTAACTAAGACTTCCTTGTGATGTCATTCGTGCTGACCAACACCCCAACAACATTTAAGCACTTAATGAACAGTGTATTCCATCCTTATCTTGATTTATTCATTATTGTGTTTATTGACGACATCTTGGTGTACTCCCGGAGTGTTCTTGGTTTAGCAGGGTATTACCATCATTTCATAGAGGTTTCTCATCTAGTGCTGCACTTATGACCAGATTGACCCAGAAGGGTGCTTTATTCAGATGGACCTAGGAATGTTAGGAGAGCTTTCAAAAGCTCAAGACTACTTTGACTACAGCCCCAGTATTTGTGTTGCCTACGGGTTTGAGGTCTTAAACTGTGTACTGTGATGCATCACATGTTGGCCTCGGCACGGTGTTGATGCAAGACGGTAGTGTGATTGCTTATGCGTCTAGACACATGAAGGTTCATGAGAAGAATTATCCTGTCCACTACCTGGAATTAGCAGCTATTGTTCATGCCTTGAAGATTTGGCGGCACAATCTGTACGGTGTCTCTTGTGAGGTCTATACCGACCATTAGAGCCTACAACATCTGTTCAACAGAAGGATCTTAACCTTTGGCAGGGGAGGTGGTTAGAGTTGCTCAAGGACTATGATATCACTATCCTATATCATCCTGGGAAGGCCAATGTGGTGGTCGATGCCTTGAGTCGAAAGGCGAAGAGCTTGGACAATTTATGATTTGGTTGACCAAGTCGGCTCATGTAAAAGTGCGGACCGCAGAAAGAGTGCATTGCAGTTGCAGTTTAGAATTATGCGGTCGCAGACTTTCAATCTTGTCAAGCTGAAGAAAATGCGGACCGCACATGGAATTGTGCGGCCACAGAACCTCCAAAAGGGCATTTTTGTCTAAAATTTCCAGCACTGTATAAATAGACAAGTTTCACATTTTTAGGAAGAATCTTTGGACATCAGCTACTACAATAGACGGTTCCTTTTACTCTTTTTAGTAATTTTTGTTATTTTGAGCTTTTTGAATATAGAGTTTATCATTTTAATTAGCAATATGGGTTTAATTATCATTTCTTCTCCTATTTCTTCCATTTTAAGTATGAGTAGCTAGATTTCACTAGGGTTGTGACCCAACCCTAATGTTTAAACTTAATGAGTGTTTGATTTATTGCTTGTTTATGGTTGGGTGTTTATTATTTAGTCTTGTTCTTGCTTTTATTTGAAGAATTAATTGGTTCAATCGAAAGATTGATAAATCCAATTAAAGGGTTGAACCTAGAGATAGAAAAACCCGACTTGAGCTTTGTATCAATCGTTTTGTTCAATACCCATTTGGACTTGATAAAGCCAAATTGGGCAAAATCACTCTCTGACCGAGAGGTATTGAGTGTGTAACCGAGTGTTGATAGTTATAATACACCCCAATCAATAAAACAAGCTTTAAAGTTTACAACCCGTTAGGCAAACACCTAGGCGAAGGTCATACCCCTAGGCCTTTTACAACATTTGGAAAACAACAAAAACAATCTTCTAGTTTTATTTCTTAAATTGCAATTGTAGTTTAGATTAAACTTTAAAACAAGAAATTTTTGCGGAAGTACAAATTTAGATATACAAATTCACACGCTAATATATATACTACTAACTCCCATACATATAGCTCCCTGTGGAATTCGACTGCGACTCTTGTTGGGTATTACTATTGCATCGATCGTTTTCATAACCTCGAATAAAGGAATGAAATTGGATGAGATCAATTTTTGGCGATGTTTCCGGGGAGCTAAAAATGGTGTTACCTATAGATTTAGGTGTGTTTTTAGGATATCTTTTTTTCCTTCCTTGTTATTAACGTGTGAGTATTGTAGGCGCAATCATGGCAAACAACAAGCTCGGAAACGTAGCTTCGGGGGATGTGGACCTGGAGGATGATCAAATGGATGAGGTCCCTCTTAAACCTCAAGCCAACAAACGAGGCCGAGCGCCTCAAGACAATGTTCCAATTCCACCCCCACCTCCACCACAAGTGGCTCCACACAAGGGTGTTGCCGAATAATGGGTATGCAAGTGCTATAGTCGTTCAGAACGGGCCGAATCATACTTAGACCGCTCGAAATTACACCAATTTTTGCGTGCAAGCCTTAAATCACCATACGGAACTATTCCCGATCTCGGAATCCCTCGATAACACTAAAACCTACTCCAAATCAAATTTAAAGAACTTTAAAACCTTCAAAGAGCAACCTTTCACTATTAGGCGCTGAGACGCTCCCAGGTCACCCAAAACTCGATCCGAATATACGCCCAAGTACAAAATCATCATACGAACCTATTGGAACCGTCAAATCTCGACTCAGATGTCGTTTACTCAAAACGTTGACCAAAGTCAAACTTAACCGTTTTAGCCAATCTTAAGGAACCAAGTGCTTTGATTCAACCCGAACCCTTCCAAATCCCGAACTAATCATCCTCGTAAGTTATAAAATAGTAAAGCACGTACGGGGAGTCTTATTTAGGAGAACGGGGTTCGAGAAAGCAAAACGACCAATCGGGTTGCTACAAAAAGAAGCAAAAGTAAACATTTCTGCTTGCGTCCAAAAGGTTTCCTCTCCAAAATATTTTATTTATGGTGTTTTCCTTGGATTTGTTGGTTGAGTAAATGGCGAAGGTTGTATCGAATAATTAAAGAAAATGATTACTTTTTAGCTTTCATAATTGCATTTTGTTTTGGATAAACTTATAATTATAATTCATTTTAAAGTATTATTATTCTTATTTATGTTTATTATTTGATCTTTTAATTAATACAAAGTTTAAAAACTACTATAAATATAACTTTTTGATTTTTTCTAGATATATATTTTTAGCAAAATAAACAAAATAATCCACCTCCCAAATTTTTGTTGAAATGATTTTTTTTTGTTGAAGTTGTTGTTTCATTTGTTTAATTAGTACAAAGTTTGAAACCTACAGTAAATAAACCACTTTGATTCTTTTAGATTATTTTACCAAAATAAACGAACAAACTCCACCTCCCAAATCTTCGTTGATAGTCAACGCGTTGCCTAGCTAATATTTGGAATTTTATCGTCCGTTTACCCGTAAAACAGTACAGTTGAATTTATACGTGGTTTATAAACAAGTGAATTAATTTGATCCTGAATTAATAGATGAATTACACGAAAATATAATATTTAGCCTTGAGATAAAGGTAAAATAGCAAAAATAGCAATTTCGGGAGTAAAGCGTCCGGACACGACAACAATGATATCAATAAACAAGAACATAAAATTATATTGAGCTTTGAACAGAGTGTAGCGTATGTTTTCCAGAAGATTCGTGTCCTCTACAATGATAATAGAGCTTACTATTTACATTTGCGCTTAGGGAACGAAGTCCTAGGATCAAGCCCCTCTTTAATGTCAATTATGAGGGCCATTGAAGAATGTGCAATGGCGGACAGTGAATAACATATTCCTTGTAACGGGCCCCATATTTAACGCTATAGAATATTCCTCATTAAATGCTACCGGCTGGCAGGGATTTATTTTGCCTTTATGATTATAATTCTCTTCGGCAACAGATGGGATTGTTGCCTTCTGATTCAACTATCTTTTGTCTACTATCTTCTGTCATCGGCTCCATGTGTCACTTTCTTATGCGATCATTTAATATAAATATATTTTACTCTATACAGATAGTCCCCCTGCTTTTCGGTGGCATAACTTTGTGTCCACTGACCTCCTCTAAAATATTTTCTGACGGCTAATTAGATGCACGTCTCTCCACATTTAATGCCCCGAACATACGTCATCTCATGATTTAGCATCACTTTTGCCAGTTATCGAGGTAATTATAGCAACAATTTTAGCCGCCTATTCCTTAGCTTATACGCATCAAACTTCTTCATTTGCACTTCATAATTCTTCAAACTTTCTCAAACTCTATTTATTCAACTCATACTTTGTCTTCAGCATTTCTTTAACCTTCTTCCTAAGAGAAAAGATTTTCCTTTTTTTTAATACAGAATGACTTCTTCTTCTAAAAACCTTAGTTCCTCAATAAACAAAGGCAAAGCCGATGAGGTTGCTCCTCCTACGGTGAGCAACATCATCTCCAAAAATCTTGTCACAACTAAAGACTTCAAAGAGAAATTTTCTTCTCCTAACCCTCGTACATAGGTCGTTGGCAGATACCCTTCTTCCATCCGTCCTTTCAGCATTCCTACTGTGAAGGAAGACTGCCGTTGCCAAGATCTAAACATTATCACTCCTGATTTGGCGGAGCGGGTAACCTTTCCCAAGAAGGGGTTTACATATTTTTATACATATCCCTTCACTTTGGGAGCGTTTTCCTTGAGTGAAGAGCTTGGCTCTGTCATTGTGGAGTTTTACCTCTGCTACCAGGCGTGTTTAGTGCAAGTAAGTCCTTCCGTGTAGAGGACAATCGCTTGTCTTCGACGCCTGTGTCAGGAGACGGGAGAGGAGCTATCCCTAGCTCAAGTGATGAACATCTATTCCCCCAATATCTTCCGCGGGAGAATGATAAATTTCAGCAAATGTGGCCACCATCCTCTGTTATCTAGCATGGATGATGACAACGACCGTGGGTGGATGGAACGGTTCATTGCAGTTTCCACTAATGACATTATTTTAGCAACGGTTTCATCCTTTCTGGAATCATAAAATCGCACTCGTACATTCCTCGTATAACCTTTGTTTCATTAAAGTTCATCTCATACCATTATTGACCCTTTTTCTTTCGCCTGTTTCAGCAACTCAATGGGTACCACCTAGGGTTGAAGGCTTGGACTAGTGGGTCCAAACAATCTTGGACGTCACTACGCCCGAGACCCCCACGTGGAAAGAACCGGCCCTTAAATATGAGTGGAAGGCCAAAAATCATGGTAACTTGGAATCGTCTCATCTTTGCTTTTCGTGTAAGGAAGTTGATTAATCCTTTATCTTTTTGCTGAATTCAGGTCTACCTCCGGGCTCGATTGTCGTCCACGAGGAGGATATTTTGGCTAATCCTGCTGATGCGGCGAGGCTGCTTCAAGAGGCGTTTACTCGAACAAGCGTCTCTGGGCCTGCTTCGGGTGCAAGTGTTTCTTTTTGGAGTCCCTCGTCGGAGAGAAAACAAGTAAAAAAGAGACTTTCCTTTGCGACCGGGAAAAAAAATAAAAGGGCAAGGAGTGCCGTGAATTCAGATGCTATGGTGTCGAGCGCCACACCCGAGCAGGCCATAGATACTGTGGTTATTGATAATGATGGAGAAGCTAGTGATGAGAGGACTTATCTACATAGAAGATGACGACCTTCATCAACTCAACATAATGCTCAATTTGTTGAGTTAGTTACACCAACCGAGGATGATGCCTCGGCACTTTGGGGGGGAGTTTGAGATGGTAGAAAATGGCAACTCTCGTTGCCCGATCCCAGTCGTTGCACCCGATATCGTGAGGCTGAGTACCGGGTCCCTGCCGTCTTCGGTTGACGAGCAACCAACAACCAGCACTGCATTCTCGCTTACCTCTGAGCAGGATCAACTTTTCGCCAAGTGGGACCAAACTACTTCTTGCTTCTCAGAACTGGAAGCTAAAGTTGTTGAGGCTGTGGTGTTGGAGGCTTGGTTGTAGTAAAGCGAGCAAGAAGTAGAGACCCTTAGCCAAGAGATCTCCCCGTTGAGGGTTCAATTTGAAGAGGCTAGGGTCAAAAGGGTTGAAGTCCATAATGTAGTTCTTGCTGCATCCGATCGCGAGGCTGCCTCCACTGAAAGATTAAATAATTTGGAAGCAGCCTTGAACTCCAAAACCGAAGAGCTTGCTGCTTTAGCGGTGAAGTATGCCCAATTGGAGGAGAAGTATAAGAAGACTATTGAGCATAATAGACTTTTCAGCTCTATGGTCCGTGACCTCGATTTCAGCCTCCGGTCCGTCAGATCCACGTGGGAAAATCTTTCTTCCGAGTTTGACCAACTTAAAGAAGAACTTCAGCGTTGAGCGGCTTCCCTCATTGTTGAGAAAACGCATTCTATGTATAACATGAGGAGAAAAACCTTAGAAGAGGCCAAAGCGGGTGTCATAGACTTTGACGCATAAATCGCTATGGCCCTTGAGCTGGAGTTAGCTATAAAAAGAGGTCTTCCGGCCAGGCATAATGCTACTAATTCTTTTGGTTCCGATTTTGCGTTCTCGGGAACTGAAAAGGAACCGAAAGATGACGATGCTGAGGCTCAAAATGATGAAGGCCAAGATATCGAATTGGCGGCGAATCTACCTCCTTCTCCTGGGGGCGCGGGTGCTTCTCTTCTTCCAAGTTCCGGAGATCAGCATCTTAGTTTTTGATTTCTTTTTCCAACTTCTGTACTTGTGCCATTTGGCACATTCATTGTAAATAAAAATACTTTTTGCTTAATTATTACATGAATTTTACTTTTTGCGCGCTTTCGTTTAAACATTATGCAAGCTTGCTTCTTGCATCTTTTTTTGTTTAAGTATTTGCGCAAGTTTTCTTCTTGCGTCTTTTTTCGTTTAAGTATTTGCACAAGTTTATTTTTTGCGTCTTTTTGTGCAAGGCTTCAGGTGTATTTTTTCCCGAAAGCATTTGGATTCCGGCATAAGTTCTTCCGAAATCAGCCCTTTAACATGAGGGTTTTCATAAGAGAGGTCCCTCTTATGTTTACGGTGCTCTTGAAGAGGACATCTCGTGTTCATTACGGCACTAGAATTTGAAGTACTTGTTTAACTTTCAAATGACAAAATCAATTCATCGTTCAGATAAGAAACAAGATAGAAATAAAAAGACTTTACTTTCTTCCTTCCATTCTTAGAAGTACATAAGCATTCGTTGTGCTAAAAAGACATTGCCAAAGACTATCTAACGGTCCCTAGTGGCTTGCACTTGCGAACGGTCGGGTAATCTTTGTTCGATAGAAAACTTAACTTCCCAATAGGAACTTTGCTACGGAGCAAAAGATTATCTAACCCCAAGTGGTTCTTCTCTTGTGTGCCTTGATATTAGAAGGTCTTATTATTGCTTTTGAAACATTCTTCGTAGTATGCTTTTCATTGCTGCCTCATTAAAAACCTTGCTAGAAAAACCCAATTGGGACAAAAACTGGACGAAGGGAAAAAGAGTGCAGCACATACTTTCAGTACAAGTGATGTTCATCAGCAATAGTATCTCTTGAGATGTGCAACATTCCAGTTGCATGGCAACTTTTCTCCATCTTGATTCTCCAACTCGTATGATCCTTTCCCGGTGGTAGCTGAAACCGGTAGGGGCCTTCCCATGTTGGACCTAGATTCCCTGCATTGAATTCCCCAGTGTTTTGAGTTATTTTCCTTAAAACCAAGTTCCTACTTTGAAATAATGGAGGTTGGCTCTTCGATTGTAATATTTTTCTATTTTGTACTTTTGAGCTGCCAACCTTATATGTGCCAAGTCTCTGCATTCATCGAGCAGCTATAAATTGACCAACATTGCTTCGTTGTTTGCTTCTTCATTCGCCTGAAAGTATCTCAAGGTAGGTTCCCGTACTTCTACTGGATCAAGGCTTCTACTCCGTACACAAGGGAGAATGTAGTCTCTCCTATGCTCGATTTGGCCGTTGTTCGGTACGCCCATAATACTCTTGGCAGTTCCTCGGCCATTTGCATTTAGCTGCCTCCAAACTCTTTTTGAGATTTTGTATAATCACTTTACTTTTGATTCTGCTTGACCATTTGCGCTCGGATGATAGGGCGAAGATGTGATCCTTTTGTTTTCAAGTCTTCAAGGAACTTCATGACCTTTGCGCCTATAAATTGTGGCCCGTTGTCGCAGACTATCTCTTTTGGTATCCCAAATCTACAAATTATGTTCTCCCACAAGAAATCTACCACTTCATGTTCATCGATCTTCTGATAAGGACCTTCTTCAACCTATTTAAAAAAATAGTCAGTTAGAATCAAAAGGAACCTTATATTACCAGGGGTCGACGATAGTGGTCCGACGATATCCATTCCCCACTTCATGAACTGCCATGGAGACAAAACTGAGTGCAATGGTTCTGCTGGTTGATGTACCAATGGTAGCGTAGCGTTGACACTTATCGCATTTTTGAACAAAAGCTTTTGCATCTTGTTCCATTTGGCGCCAATAGTATTCTGCCCTTACTAGTTTTAGCTCTAAGGAATCTGCGCCCAAATGGTTCTCACATATCCCCTCGTGGACTTCTTGCATAACATAATTGGCTTCGGAGGCTCACAAACATCGGGCTAGCAGGCCTTGGAAAGATTTCCAGTACAATTGACCTCCTTTGAAACTATACCGCGCCGCTTTAGCGCGCAGCGCTCGGGACGCTTTTGGATCTTCAGGCAACTTTCAGTGCTCGAAGTAATCACTGATCTCATTCCTTCAGTCCCAGACCAAATTAGTCGTGTTTACCTCGTAGTAGCTATCTACGTCCAAAACTGAGTGCATAAGTTGTATGACCGTATCGGAGTCCGATCCCTTTATCTTCATTGACGAGCCAAGGTTAGCTAATGCGCCTGCTTCTGCATTTTCTTCCCTGTGCGATATGCGTGATTGACCACTCTCGAAACTGAGCAAGCAAAGCCTGGACCTTCACTACGTATTGCTGCATGCGTTCCTCTTTAGCTTCGAAGATCCCGTAGACCTGGTTTACCACCAGCTGCGAGTCGCATTTGATTTCTATGACCTCAAAATCTAATCCCGAGATGAATTCGAGCCCTAGAAGTAAAGCTTCATACTCCGCTTCATTGTTAGTCAGTGAAACCATTCTTATGGCCTACCTTAGGGTTCCTCCCAGATGCATGGTTGATACTATACCGAGCTCGTACCCATTTACGTTAGAGGCTCCATCCGTAAATAGGGTCCAAACTCCTGATGTCGATTCTGACGTCATCACTGCTTCTTTGTAGCCAAATGTAACAATCCGAGATTGAAATGGTCACAAAGTCGGCCAAAACTTGTAACATGATCACAGTCCTATGTTTATATTCTATGTCAAATTCACTCATTTCAACGGCCCACTTGGCTAGCCTACCCGAAAGCTCGCGTTTATGAAGGATATTCTGCAGGGGAAGGTGGTCACCACAGCTATCAAGTGACAATGGAAATAAGGCCTTAGCTTTCAAGCAGCGACTATGAGGACTAAGGCTAACTTTTTCAAATGTGGGTAGCGAATTTCTGCTCCCGTTAAAATTCTACTAACATAATAAATAGGAGATTGTGTACCTTCGTCCTCATGGACTAAAACGACACTTAGCGCTACCTCCAGACTGCTAGGTAGATTAATAATTTTTCACCTTCCTCCGACTTCGATACCAACGGAGGACTTGACAAATATCTTTTCAGATCCCTCAAAGCATGTTGACATTCCGGGGTCCATTCGAAGTTGTTTTTCTTCTTGAGTAACGAGAAGAAGTGATGGCATTTCTCTGAAGACCGGGAAATGAACTTGCTCAAAACGGCCAATCTCCCCCTGAGCCTTTGAACCTCTTTTATGCTTGATAACTGATCCGGGATGTCTTCGATGGCTTTGATCTTATCGGGGTTAACCTCAATCCCCCTTTGTGACACCTGGAATCCTAGGAACTTGCCGGAGCTGACCCCGAACACACACTTCTCTGGGTTAAGCTTCATGTTATGCTTCCTTAGAATGTCAAAAGTCTCTTGTAGGTGTTTAAGATGATCACCTGCGTTCAAAGACTTAAAGATCATGTAGTCTATATAAACTTCCACGGTTTTCCCTATCTTTTTTTCAAACATTTTGCTTACAAGCCATTGATAAGTAGCTCTGGCGTTCTTTAGCTCGAAGGGCATCACATTAGAGCAATATGTGCCAAAGTTCATCATGAATGAAGTTTTTTCCTGGTCCTCCAGGTTCATCTTAATTTGGTTTTACCCAAAGTAAGCATCGAGGAAACTCATTAACTCGTGCCCGGTCGTTGCATCAATTATTTGATCAATGTTCAGCAGCGAGAACGAGTCCTTTAGGAACGCCTTATTCAAGTCCTTATAGTCTACGCACATGCAAAATTTATTATTCTTTTTTGGAACTACAGCTACGTTAGCTAGCCAGTCTGGATACTTTACCTCTCGGATTGAACTGATATCAAGTAGGCGAGTTACCTCTTCTTTGACGAATTTGTTTCTGGCCTTGGCAATAGGTTATTTTTTCTTTGTTACCGGAGGGATGCTGGGATCCAAGCTCAGCTTGTGTACGGCTACTTCCGGCGGGATACCTGTCATATCCACATGTGACCATGCAAAATAATCGACGTTAACTTTAAGAAATTCAATAAATGCATACCTTAGTTCGGGGGTGTAGTCCTGTCCCCAAGTGCAATTCCCTTTGTAGGAACTTCTTGAATAATGCGACTTGCTCAAGCTCTTCTGATGTGGACTTTGTTGCGTCCATCTCTTCTGGTACCTGGAAGTACCTTGGCACTTGATAAGATTTCGGCGCCTCTTCCCTCTGGCTGACCTCGCTTGGCTCGGGAGCAGGCACCGGTTCCTGTAATTGCTATATCGCATGCTCTTTCCCTTTGCTACTAAAGACGAAATTGCATTCATCTTCTTTACCGCCGGTTGGTCACCTCTTATTTGTTTAATTCCCTCAAGTGTTGGGAATTTTAGCAACTAGTGATATATCGATGGCACAACTTTCATTTCGTGCAACCATGGTCTTCCCAGGATAATGTTGTAGCCCATATCACCATCCACCACCTCGAAAAAGGTTGTATTCATCACCCTTTCGACATTCGTGGACAGCAAGATCTCTCCTCGTGTTGTCACGCTTGCTAGATTGAACCCAGTGAGGAGTTTTGTAGCCGGAATGATGCTTCCAGTAAGTTTAGCTTGCTCCTACACCCTTCATTGTATAATATTGGTCGAACTCCCTGGATCCACCAGAACATGTTTGATTTTAAAACATAGCACATTTAAAGAAATTACCAATGCGTCGTTGTGCGGTACTAGCAATCCATCTGCGTCTTCCTCCGTGAAGGTGATGTCATTTTCAGCGACTTCTCGGAGTCTCTTTCCATGAGTTACTGATACCTTTGTATTTTTTTGTTGCCGAGGAGGTAACCTTGTTAATCTCGTTCCCCCCCCCTCCCCCCCCGAAAATCATGTTGACCGTTAGGCGCAGGGGATCATCTCCTGCTTTTGAGGGTTCTGTGTTGTCACGACTGCGACCGTAATTATTTTTAGCCTGGTCACTTAAGAATTCCCTGAGATGGCCATTCTTCAGCAGTGTCACAACCTCTTCGCACAGATGCTGGCAGTCCCCAGTCCGGTGACCATTCGTCCCGTGGTATTCGCACCACAAATTAGGATCCCTTTGGCTGGGATCAGATCTCATCAGCTTCGGGAAGCGTGCTTCTTTAATGTTCCTCAAAGCTGATACCAACTTCACTACACTGACGTTGAAGTTGTATTCTGAAAGTCTAGGGTAGGAAGGATCTCGAGAACCTAACATTTCCTTGTCTTTTAATGACATATTATTCCGGTTGCGATCAGTTCTTCTATTGAACCTATCTTCCGCCAGGGAGATTCTGCTGCGTCCTTCGGCCCGTTCATAGGGCAAGAATCAGCTCCTTTAAAACTGTTTATCTGTGTCGACATCGTCTTTTGATTTCTCTTTGTTCTTCTCCCGACTTTTAACTAACCCCGGGAAACCGAACTGATCATCCTCGATCCTTATGTTTGACTCGTACCAGTTGTGAACATCTGCGTAAGTTGTAACTTGGAACTCGAGCAAGATTTTTTTAAAATTCCGGGAAGCATCAGAGCTTCTTGGATTCAAACCCTTGGTGAATGCTTCAGCCGGCCATTCATCCGGAACGGCCGGGAGCAATATCCTTTCCTTTTGGAACCGGGTTACAAATTCCAGCAGCAACTCAGACTCTCCTTGTGAAATCCTAAATATATCGGCCTTTCGGGCCTACACCTTTCTGGCCCCAACATGGGCCTTAATTAAAGAATCCACGAACTCGAAGTAGTCTATAGAATGCTCGGGGCAAAAGTGAATACCACGTCAAGGCTCCCTTCGTGAGAGTCTCTCCGAATATTTTCAGCAAAGCTTACTCGATCTCGTGGGGAGCTAAATCGTTCTCCTTCACCGCCGTTGTATAAGTGGTGATATGCTCCTGATGATCTAAAGTCCCATCGTATTTCGGCACGTCTGGAATTTTAGATTGCTTTAAGATCAATTCTGGTGTCGCGCTTGATTTGTACATCAACTGAGTGTACTTCTTTGAGTCCGGCCCTTTCAGCACTTGTGGCGCGCCCGAGATTTTGTCTATGCGGGCATTCACTTCCCTTATAAAACCGTAAGAGTTTGTTTTTGAAGGGTTCGCTCTCGTTGTTATGACAAGAGCCGTTTCCCCCGGCCCAACGAAGCCGACCTCACCCCTCTGGGTATTGTTGTCGACCCTTTGTGTTGTTTGATTCGCAGGAGCGCCGGGAGGAACTGGACCTCGTCCATTCGTAATATTGGAAGCACTCGATAACGCTTGCTTCAGTTCCGTCATAACCTTACCCTGCCGTGTGAGATGACCTAAAATGGCCTCCTGTTGTTCCTGCAACACCCTTACCACTTCGACAACGTGCTCTTCTTCAGCATCATCAGGAGTCGCCTCTCGAACATGTCGCAGATATCGCCTGTCGTAGACCAGAGTGGTCTCGTTCCCTTCACTGCAGGTATCACTGATTGAATCCTCGTGTCGAGGCTGATTTCCTTGGGCCTCAAGGTTGTGTGTGTTATTAACACCATTATTTGCCATTTTCTATGATTTTTTGCTTAGAACGAATAATCAAACACGTTAGTAAAAGAGGCAAGGACCAACTTAATTATACAACTGTCTAAGCCCAACAATGGTCGCCAAACTGTTTAACCATAAAATGGTACAGTTAAATTTACACGTGGTTTATAGACAAGTGAATTAATTTGATCCTGAAATAATAGATGAAATAGATGAAAATGTAATACTTAGCCTTGAGATAAAGATAAAATAGCAGAAATAGCAATTCCGGGAGTAAGGCTTCCGGGCACAACATCAATGATATCAATAAACAAAAAGATAAAATTATATTGAGCTTTGAATAGAGTGTAGCATATGTTTGCTAGAAAAGTCGTGTCCTCTACAATGATAATAGAACTCACTATTTATAGCTGCGCTTAGGGAACAAAGTTCTAGGATCAAATCCCTCTTTAATGTCAATGAGGGTCATTGAAGAATGTGTAACGGCGGACAGTGAATGCCATATTCCTTGTAACGGGCCGCGTATTTAACTATATAGAATATTCCCCATTAAATGCTATCGGGTGGCAGGCATTTATTTTGCCTTTATGAGTATAATTCTCTCCGGTAACAGATGGGGTTGCCTTCGGATTCAACTATCTTCTGTCTACTATCTTCTGTCTTTGGCTCCATATGTCACTTCCTTATAAGATCATTTAATATAAACATATTTTACCCTATATAATGTCAATTAGAATTTGTAATGAATTCTGATTCATGAATCCGCATTTGCTAAGGAAATACTTTGCTGAAAGAGTCAATTTGAATAAGAACCATTTGCAATTTTTTCGGTAACTTAATTTGTTTAAATAGTTATTTTCTATTGTTTCGAATTCTCTGAAAATGTTGCCGAGTGTGTATAAGCACATACGAAAGCTATAACACGAATTGTTCGAAATAATAAATTCTAATTTTAAGCTTAACATGAATGTCTTTTTTTTTTTTTAATTTGTATCTATTGCGATGAGATACACGCGCACGCGCGTACCTTGAAACTGGTATTTTAAAAAATTAAGAGGAACGTTACCGCATTTTTCTTACAAATCATAAGTTGTTTTTGTTATAATTTAATTTATATACAAATCATAATTTACAAATTCCAATTATATTTAATAATATCGAATGATAATATGCATTTAAATACAATTTACAAAAACCGGTTGATATTTAAATAGCAGCTGGTATATCGTCATTCTGCACCATAGAGATTTTCCTTGGGAGGTATCGGGAAGGATTTGGAATGAAATAATATCGATTTATACATAAGAAAAGATTCTCTATTGATTCAAACATTGTACCTAACCTATGTGATAGGGATCGAGGATGGGGAAAAATCGAAGATTCCACATGGTATTTTTATCAATGTGATTTATTTCGTATCTTTCGTTCAATGAAAAAATGGGTCAAATTCTACAGGATCAAACCTATAAGACTTAAGGAATGATATAGAAAAAAGAGAGGGAAAATATTCATATTAAATAAATATGAAGTAGAAGAACCGAGATTCCAAATGAACAAATTCAAACTTGAAAAAGATTTTTCCTATTCCAGGAATTAATCAAGGATTGCATCCGCATATGTTTGGTAAAAAAAAATAATCTTATTCTTTGAGAATAATCAAGCGGATCATTTAATGCAATTATAAATCGCGTTAAGCTAACACGACTCATTAATCGTTTGAGGAATACGACATATTCTCATTTAATATTCTTATTTGGCAAAAGCGTTTTAGAGTTAGAACTCGGGTTCTCACTCCTGTTGGTAATCAATACCGGTATTCAGATCATCAAACACACCCAATAAAGATCCCAAAAGCAGCTGCGCAATTGGGCTCAAGGTAGAGGAAATGGCGGAGTTTGTTGAAGCAGATAATTTCGAAGCCATAATCACCAGAATCGAACACAAGTCCCGCAAGATCGAAAGCTTACTCAAACAGTACATAAAATTCTACCCTTTTCAAGTTCCAATTTTTCCTCTTTTATACCTGCATAAAAGCAAATACCCACATCTATAATTGTATAATACTAAAGACCCACTTGTGATTATGATTATTTGTTAGGTATAAACCAGTGGAAGCTCTGAAAACAGCTCTAGAAGGATCACCTCCCAAGACTAAAGATGAAAGATGCAAGGTTCAATCTTTTTGTAAAATTATCTTTTTTTATTAGAATGCTGGTCTATGATGCAACTTCTGAGGTTGACATTTAACTTTTTTGTTTTGGGAATTTGCAGTCTGCTAATTGGATAGTGGTGCATAGGGCTATAATGGCTATCAAAGATGTTGATAGCTTGTTCTCTGCTCTGGATCCTGAGTACTATGATATTCTCATGAAGTAAGTTTATTTCTTATTCCTACTTGTTATATGTATTTTTGGCCTACATAGGATTTGAAGATTATGTTGCCGATATATAATAATAGATGTGATTCATGTCCACAGAGAATTGTTATTGCTATGAGTACCCTATCTCTATCATTGCATATTGGAGTATAGAAATTAAAGAGAAAGACAATACCAGGGGAATTGTGTGAAATCAGTGGTTTATCCACTTGAAGGCCTTGACCCGTTATTTATTGGTCGAGGCAAAAGGACTCCAATTAACTAGGCGAATAAAATTATCGATACTTGTTTTTCCATCCTCATAATGGTATTGTTAGGCCTCTGTTGCTGTTAGACACCCAGAAATTGGGATGTGATACAAACCTTATAACTCCCTCTTTCACAAAGATTGCATTTAGAAAAAATAGTATTTCAGCCGAAGGTAAAGAAATCTAAATCTGGCAGAGATGTATCTGGTAAGAAGCTTTTGAAACTAAGCCAACCAATGGAAATCAGAGGTGGTATTATTGAAGTTCCAATGCTTGTCTTTTCAAGAAGTGGCAGACAGAACTCATTGAGCTATTGGTGTTGCAAAGCATTTTAAATAGATTTGTGCAATTACATGCATAGGCAACTAGTTGTAAAGGTCAAGAAGAAAGTAAAAAACACAATGTATCTCCTCTGTGATTGAATGAGACACATATTTCTCTACCTTATGTTGCTACTAAGGACCAGTCTAGTGTTATAATTATGTTTAAGCGGAAGTAGACCTGGGCGGAATAGCCTAGTGATAAGATTCTTCCACCTCCAATTTTGAGGTCAGGGTTCGAGTCACCAATGGGAAAAAAATGGAAAAAGCCACTGTTGGACTCCTAGATTGCGGCTGTTTGGGGTTGAGATTTACCATGTTCAAAAAAGAAAAAAGATTAGGTGGAATAATTGGTGGTACAGTCTTTTATAGCTCTTACATCGAGTATCCAACCTGAAAATGGCATAGTTTGAAATTGTACACTCTTATACACTGCACTAAATATTTTATGTTCATTTTACTTTAGGTTTGGATTTGAGATGTGTCATGAAATCTATTGAACTTGAGAAACTTTGTTAGAGATTTCCAAAGAACTCTAGTTGGACATTTTGGTAATTGCCAACAATATGTTACATCAAATTTGATCAACAATATGCAAGTTTTTATGACCTCATTTTAGGTTTTTAAAGTGCAACTAGTTTAAGCTTGGTGTTGGTCTTATATCTCCATGAATACAAGATATTACAGTTTAAAAGAAATGTTTTTTTTAAATGAATTCACCATATAGGTAGGTGAGATTGCCTTTTTCATTTGGTTTTTTGTTACCAGCAACCAGGGAACTGGTCTAATACTTGCTAGTTTCTTGATTGGGTCCAAATTTAGTTGTGGAAACTGATATGGAACTACATATGTAAACTCTAAAGTTGAGGGAATCATCTGGCATGAAGAGTCTGAATTTCATTGCGAATAACTTGGGTTGGTATGCTTATCTGGGCCCATTTACAAATATTACCCAATATTTTCCTGCCCCCATTATATTTGGCCCTGTTTAACTTCCAAGTGTTTTAATTTGATCAGTTTGTAATGGAACTAAATGTGTACAATAATTTGAAATGTTATTTATAAATTAAGATAGCACTGTAAAAATGCTACAAGTTTGAGTTTTCTTATAATCAGATATCGTTTTTATTAATTCATCGAGACGGTGCTCAAAATATATGTACAATGTGGTTATGTAGGCTACTTTTGGCACCTATCTAACTACCTAATTTAGCATACAAGAGTATATTCTTTCTTATATAAAAAAAACAACAGAAGCTCTTCAGATTCCTTAAGCTCTTGTTAGTGCTTTGAAAGGGCTACTACTTCTTTCATTCCATGTAGTCTTAAAAAGGCAAAGTCGGCCATGTTTTCAACTCTTTAGATCCCTTTCCCTCCAACTTGCCATGCCTTTATAGCTGTCTTCTGGTGTAAAAAAGCACCTCCGCCCAAAGCTTTGAGGCCATCCTGCGGTATAACAATGCCTTGCACATGAAACACCAACTTAGAACAATCTATTTCCTCTTTATGTGATTTTCTGTCAGAAAGAACTGCATCCCACTATGCAGCATGTGAAGAAAGTGACTTTTTTTTGGTGTTTGTGTATTCCATATCTCCTTTCACCGTGTCTTCTTTTCTCCTCCTTGGTAAGACCCACATTATAGAAGCTCATTAAAAACGTACGAGCAATGCTCCTTTCAACTTCATTAGTATATCCTCACCACTTTCTGCCACAGAGAAACTGTAGATTTATATGAACTTCTCTACTTCTTTCTATTCCCTATCTGAACAGGTCTTCTCAATGGAAATTTTCCAAGATGAACTCTTAGTTCTTATTGTGATGATTTCAGTGATAATTGCCATCATATCATGAGTAATTACATAGACTCTTGATAAGCAAGCTTCAAGTTTAATTTCAGTTTCCACATCATATATCCAACCAAATTGTTTCCAGTTACAGTTCCCAACAAATAAAGCCAGTGAACCTTGCGAATTCATCTTTCCCCTTCATAATCCCTTTTCATAGTGTTTACTCAGTTACTTCATTCGACTACCATCCATTTCTAAATGTTCTGTATTTAGCAACTATCACTTTTTTCTGTAAAGCATCACCATATATGCAAACCCCATATCCAATTTTCCCGAGAAGGCCATATTTATACATCTAATCTCCTTATTCATCCCTTGTGGCACTTTGTTTTCTCCCATTTCATCAATGATATATCTACTCCCTCTCCTTTTTTTCCCATAAAACCTTCTTTTATCCCTTGTTTCGAGCTAGGCAAAGTAGATTTCAATAGTGTTCTCTTCTCCTTTAGACAAGTATTTTCTCTTCTCCTTGAACATGAACTTGTATGATGTATACATACTTGAGACACAGAGAAGAAATGAATATGAATTTGCCTTGCAATTTATCCAATATTTAAAAAGGAAAATAAATCCATAGATCTACATGTTGCACAAGTAATGTGGCATATTTCTGAAGTTGGGTTACAAGATTCACAGTCAAACCTTCTTATCTGATGTGCAGGTACTTGTACAGAGGTTTGTCTACTGGAGACCGCCCAACATGTGACCAATGCCTAAGGATCCATGAAAAACTTACAGAAAAAGCTGGTTTGGGTTGCATACTGCGTTGTCTTGCTGACACTGTGAATACTGTGTGACTAATATCTGTTTATCAAAGTTATTGAACACAATACTAAACTTTATGAACAAAAAGGATTTTCATCAATACAAATGAATGTCTACTTTGAAATTGCACTGGTATATGTCTTTGCATGTTTAATTGAAGCTAAGATTAAGTTCAGCTTGTTTTCAAAGGGTTGCTTCCTCTGTTTAAATCTGTATTCTTCTCGGTATATAACATAAGAACTGTTCCAAGGCTATTTGAGCTTTCTGCCATTCCTTTTCTACTGTTGGTGGATGTAGTATATGTGACAGTATCAAGTCAAGGAGATGTTGCTCCCAAGAGTTCTTCCGTTTCTAAAATTGATAATTTGTATAAACTGTATCGAAAGTTTTTTTGTACAACTTTGCTGTTGTTTAAGATCATCTCAAGCCCCCATCTCCCAACCCAAACCAAAAGATTGCAACTTAATACATTCTAGGGCATGCGGTGCATTTTGTGACTCTTGTACCACAAGTACCTCTGGGGTGGCTTGCATCTAAAGGTGAGGCCTAGCTATTTATGAATGAAGAAAATGAGATGGAATTTTTTTTATTTTCATATTTGCTCAACCCTTAAAAGATAGAGTTATCTAGTACTTATGCTAGTGAAAGGTACGTGCAAGATGATTCGGATATCACTGTTGTCAAAAATAAAAAGTAAAATAAACAGAGACCGAGGGGATTGGTTAATGTAATCGACTTTGTGACCTTATGGGGAATCCTAGCTAGTCAAATACTTTTAGAGGCACAAGGTTTATGGATAATACTATAGCAATTATGTCGACAAGTGCCCAACAGGGATTTATAAAAGTGGTTAGTGAGCACAATTATGTCGTCCCATTTAAGTAACCATTTCCCTACACAAATGAAATAAACAAATTCAACAATTGTTGCTCTTGGCCCAACATTACATCCCGCTTTTGGAACATTAATCATTCATCTACTAAAGAGAACCCCAACAAAAATAAAAGAACTTAAGATTCTCTTGTAATCATCTCATTCATCTCCTACTCTATAAACACTTTCTGATTTCTCCCTACCTTTTTCTGGACCACTTAACACTACTCTTTGTCTATCTGTTTGGCTCCAAGTAGAGTTTATACTCTTCCCATTGTGTCTAAAATAACCTTTTCACCCTCACAACAAGAGTAAACTACAGTTGTGTTTGTTGCACGTCGAGTGTTTTAGGGGAGAAAATTGCAGCCCATGGTTTGTTGAGGGGCACTGGCGGTTGGTGAAGGGCGCCTACAGGGTGGTTCGAGCGAGAGACACCTGCACCGGTGACCGAACAAGAGGCGGCAGTGGAGGAAGAAGACGATACGGCCACACGCTCGCACTGAGGGCACATGGTAAGGGTGGTGGGAGGAGTCATGTTCATGTACATTTGTGGAGAAAGCTTCAATGCTCTAAGCTCAGTTACTTCCTTCTGCAAACGTCTGTTTTCCTCCGTCAGATTCTCACAGCAACGCCTCAAGTACTCACAATCAACCTCTGTTTGCTTCAACTTGGTCCTGCATTATTCAAGCCATTACTTAGACCTTCTAAATAAAGTATTTGCCATCATAGAAAATTATGTTCAAAGAGTTGACGCCACTGTAATCTGACAAGTGGGGTCGGATGAACCAAAATCAAAAGCAAATGACCCGTTATTTGAACAACAAATGACCCGTTATTTGAACAACAAATGACCCGTTATTTGAACAACAACAACAACATCAACAACAACCCCAGTGTAATACAACAAGTGGGGGTGTGGGAAGAATATTGTGTATGCAACCTTACCCCTACCTTATCTAGATAGACCCTTGGCTCAAGCAAGGCACAATCACAGTCATGAATCGTAATTTAACGCGGAACATATATACATTTGTAAAACAAAACTAAATTTATCAACCAGTATTAAATTCTTAACTAAGTACTATAAGTTCAGTGCAAAAAACCTTGTAAATTGAAATAAAATAGGACAATCTTTTTTTGTAATTATTGTAGAATAAATTGTTTGACCATTTAAATTCAAGGGTAAGAAGTATAATCCATGCACACGTGTGTAACCCGAGAGGGCTTTACTTAGATTATCATAATCAAAATTTTATAATGGGACCACTACACGTGTGTCTCTAAGTAATTATCGAAGATCATGCTACAAACGTGAAATATTATTTCAATGCCAAAAATACCCTTGAATCTGTAAGCAAATAACATACCTTGCCCTTCTGTTCTGAAACCACACCTCCACTTGTCTTGGCCTGAGATTCAGCTGTTTCGACAGTGCCAATTTTTGCTTCTAAAGAAAAAATAATAATTCATCACCTTTGCATTTAAAAAATCAGATTCTTTGAGAAAAATAGATGCTTATAGTTTTTCCCAAATTTCTTTTTAATATTTTTTGGGGAGAAGTAGATTGACATATTTTCACCCTAAAGACAATAACAACTACTAAACACGTTTAAACAAACTTTTTTTTTAATAAATTGTTATTCTGAAATTACCCTTTAACCACAAAATATTTACAACTGCCACTTACTGGATTAAGAGTGTTATGCTCCTTGAATGTCTCTTCAAGAACGGCTGCTTGCTCCTTGGACAGCCGGAGTTTCTTCCTCGCTGCCGCGTCGCCGCCGTCATCCTCCAGGGAGCTGGTAGGCCTCTCCCCTTCGTTATCTTCTCTGTCATGACTCCTCTTCCCACTCACACTCGAAACTGTGCTGTTATTAGGTGATGAAACCATTATCACACCTTCATCTTCTAATTCCTCATCACATGACTCTATCATTCTCGCTGGTTGATTCATATCTATTTCCCCTCTTATAGATTCTCTTGCTTCTTCGTTTCTCTCTGCCAAAAAACATCTACATAAATCAAACATGCTAAAAACAACCCATTTGGTTGGCCCGAATGAAGCCTATATTTATTGAGTTCAACTGAATCTAATATTCCGATGGGTATGAATGTGTGTGACAATTTTCTAAAATTTCAACTAATTCTAAATTTTAGGATACTATATAGTGTTTAAAACTTTAAAAGTTAAACCACTCAAGTTCAAAAGTGATTCGTCTTCGAGCATGAATCCAAGACCAAATGAAAGAAAAATGGTTGATTCGGTGCACGAATAACGTTCACGTAGGATTTGAGGAAAGATTGCACCATAAGAGTTGTGAGATAAGCGGCCTATGCTGATTATTCTACGCTTTGAACCCGTGATTAATATAAGTCACACACGTATAACTTCACGTATAACTTCACAAATAACTTTATCGATGCTCCAAGGCTATACTTCTCAAGGACCAGATGAAAGAAAGGAAAGAAAAAAAGCAAAAGGTTGTAATCTTTTGTCACTTTTACCTGCAGAAATTTGATGATTATGCATGAAGGGCAAGAGGAATGAAGGAGTTGATGATGAAAGGAAGTCATTATTCTTGAGATTATTTTGAGGGCAACTCATTCCTAAGCTGAGGCTCAAACCTAAACCATATTCTTTCTCACCGCCCATCTTTTTGCTCTTCCTTTTTTTTCCTCTGAATAACCAATAAAGTTTCCTTTTTCTTTGGAAACCAAAAGAAAGTTAAATGGGGGTTTTCTTTCTCTGGGATTTGAATGTGTTGGGTAGGAGGTGGGGGACAGAAGGAAGAAAAATGGGCTGGTTCTCTTTTGTAGCAGAAGAGGAGTTACAGCTTTTTTCCTTTCGCTAGTGCAATACAGTTTATAGGATAGGTCAGAAGATTCAGAACCTATGAACAATATATATACAAACAAGAAAAATATTTATAGTTGTGTCCTTTTATTTTTCGTAAACACAAAAAAAAAAAAAAAAAAATTCTGATTTAGAGAGAGAGAAAGAGATGGGTGAATAGACAGAGAAGAAGGCAAATAGATGTTCAATGATGACTTATGTCAGTGGCTATTGGCTCAATGATGATGATAGAGATTGGCTTTGATTTTAGCTTGGCTTTTCCCTTGTTGTTTCTTTGGATGTTTTTCTGTCTATTTATATTTGGCAAATTTTGCATGGGGCTTTTTTAGACCGTTGTTTGGTGAAATTTAACCATGGTGAATGACTTGTGAGTGTAAAAGTAACCGAAGGTAGAGTTACTGACTGTACTGTGCTCCACCTTTCAATTCCGCCTGTGGTTAATAATGTTGCTTTTTCTTTCCTGAAGTGTAACTTCTCATTGAAAAGCGGCTTTTTTACTCTTTTTCCCACCGTTGACTGTTGACTAACGTGCGTGCTCCCTCGTGAAAGGCTTTTCTAAACTACTTTTTTACTCACGCGCTGAATTTTGTGCTATGTAATCACACAGCTGAAACTCTATATTATTGTGCTAAAACTCCATTTTTCAATTGCATTGATCTTAAATTAAATGGATTTATTTTTATATTTATTTTACAAAATTTAAAGAGTACATGAATAAATGTTATAACTGCATGCTATCTCTATCTATTACAACTACAAAAGGGATATGGTTAAATGGTAAGTCAAAATTGACCTAGTTTGATTATCGGAAACAAAACTGTTACAATTTTATGAAACAGCGAAAGTAATTAATAGTGATATATGTACTTATTGATTTGATTAAGAGTTGTCATAAGTTTTCATAATTATATGTTTGAATAATAGGTTACAGAATGTTTTGGTTTGAATAATATGGGGGAGGAAGAAACGCAAGTTTCCCTTGTTTTAAATGATAGTATGTTACAGAAGTAATATTTGTAATGAAACTAATTACTGTTGTCTTTTTAATTGAGTTTGCAATTACATTGTAAGTTACAACTTCAACTAACAGTTTCTGAAGTACCAGTGTCAAATAGAAGGATATAAGGACTTGGCATTGTTTGATCTTGGCTAACTCGTTCCAAATTCAAATAATTACCATCTCACCTTTAAAGCTATATGTTACTCTCTTTTCACTTATAGTCTTGCATTTATGTGCTAACTTCTGTGATTCAGACAACAAAAAAAAGATTGTCAACAAATAGGTCCAGGAATATGAATGAATTTTACCCAATACTCCACAAAAGAAAGGTAAAGAAAAAACTTTAACATTATTCTAACATAAAACGTTGGGTTATTCACGGAGGGAGCGGGGATTTGCAGCCGTATCCTATTTGTGCCATTTTTTAACTTGTAACTTATTTTTAAAAATTATTGATTTGGTAACCAGCTGACAAAAATTCAGTAATAATATGACAATTATACCCCTGACAAAAGATATAAAACATGCATCACGCATTATTCGTGTGATCTGCAACTATTTCGTGAAAAAATATCTCTTTCTCTCCTCTCAGCGGCTTTATCAAAAAATCAGAAACTTGAACCACCTCAGAATCACAGTTGACGAATGTAGAAACTTTTCAAAACTTCAAATTTAATGCGTGAAGGATATAGAAAAAAGTTGTTTCACGTTGAAGTTTGAAGTTTTAATCAAATACAAGCTAAAACTTCGTACTAATGTAGCATGAAGTTGTTTCACGTTGAAGCTAAAACTTCATGTTAATGTAGCATGAAGTTGTTTCACATTGAAGCTAAAACTTCATGCTAATGCATTTTGAAGTTATTTAGTTCATTTGCTAAAACTTCATACCAACACATGCTGAAGTTTTATCATGCAGTCTACAGTTTAGTCATGAGTTTTATCAGAAACTTCAGTCTAAACATGCTGAAGTTTTTTGGTTCATTTGCTAAAACTTTAAACTAAACATGCTTAAGTTTTTGTCCTGCAGTATGTAATTTTCTAATGAGTTTTTGCTAATGCATGCTGAAATTATTTAGTTCATTTGCTAAAACTTTATACCAAAATATGCTGAAGTTTGCCCTGCAGTCTATAGTTTTGTCATAAGTCTTATTCGAAACTTCAGTCTAAACAAGCTGAAGTTTTTTAGTTCATTTGCTAAAACTTCAGACTAAACATGCTTAAGTTTTTGTCTTGCAGTCTAATAAGTTTTCGCTAATGCATGCTGAAGTTATTTCGTTCATTTGCTAAAACTTCATACCAAAACATGCTGAAGTTTGTCCTGCAGACTACAGTTTTGTCATGAGTTTTGTTTACCCTAAAAATCGGATAACAATTGAATTTATATGTGGTCTTAAGGATACGTGATCTAATGTGATACAAATGACGAATAATCAAATCGAAATTAAAATTAAGTAATAAATGAAGGAATGCATACCATCCAAGCTAAACAATGATGACCACGTTGGTTGATCCTTCTTGGGAAGAGATCAATTATAATTGATATTGGAACAAGATAATGAGATAATGATTCAAGAGCTCAAATCTATAGCTGTATTTTTTGATGAGATTCCAAGTGTCCTTACAAATAATTAAACCCCTCTTTATATAGTAGAGGAATCTTACCTTAGGTACAACTCTATATAAGGTAAAAAATCTCCTGATTTGCTAATTAAACGGTTTCATTGATTTGTGCCGAGATTCCCGCCGCAATGCTCGTCCCACTACGGATATTCTAGCTTTCCGTAATTTAAGTTCGAGGGTCCCCCCTCGAGCATGTTCGGGGTCAGCATCAATTCCGAATAACGAGCTCGTGTTCTTCCCTCGAGCATGTCCGGGGTCGGCATCGGTTCCAAATAACGGGCTCGGTGTTCTTCGAGGACGGACATTCTGACATCGTGTTCTACCTCGATGAAACTCGGGGTCGATCTTCAAACCTTCGCATTCCGAACCCGATCTGTCGTGCAACAATCGAGCCCGATTTTGACCATATATAGATAGTCCCCTCATTTTTCAGAGAGTAATGACGAGAAACGATATGAGCCTCAGATCTTCACTATACGAGCTTCCGATTCTTACTCTAATAAGTGACGATAGACTCATGACGTAAGTGGTATGAATTTGATTCAGTGACTGATGGTCAAAATCTGCAAGTCCGGCCAAAACTCGATCGGATCAATCAGCAAAATTTCAATGCCTTGTTGTTCTTCATACGTCTCCGAGCCGTGTTTATGTGGCCATAGCCTCTATAGTTTAGATAATGCCAAACAAGCTTTGTGCCCTCGTGTTTTGTTAACCCGGAATGGCTTTAGCCTTTTAATTCGGGCATTGTCGAATAAGTTATGTGCCCTCAAATGCTGCTAACTTGGAACGGCCTTAGATTTTAAAGTTCGGGGGTCGCCTAATAGGTCTTATGTCCCATCGAGTAATGTTAACTCGAAACGGCCTTGGCCTTTTAGTTCGGGCATTGCCTAATAAGCTTTGTGCCCTTGAGTACTGTTAACTAAGAACGACCTTAGCCTTTAAAGTGCGGGGGTTGCCTAATAGGTCTTACGTCCCATCGAGCACTCTTAACTCGAAACGGCCTTGGCCTTTTAATTCAGGCGTTGCCAAATAAGCTTTCTGCCCTCGAGTACTGTTAACTCGGAACGACCTTAGCCTTTAAAGTTCGGGGATTGCCTAATAGGTCTTACATCCCCTCGAGTACTGTTAACTCGAAACGGCCTTGGTCTTTTAATTCGGGTGTTGCCAAATGAGCTTTATGCCCTCGAGTATTGTTAACTCGGAACGTCCTTAGCCTTTAAAGATCGGGGGTTGCCTAATAGGTCTTACGTCCCCTCGAGTGCTAATAACGACAGTGTGAGTTCGTTTTTTGGACGGTAGTCCCCGAGTGAAAAAGTGATTATTCGAACTCAGATTAAGGCGGCCTTGGGCTCGTTTTTCAGACTGCAGTCCCCGAGTGAGAGAGTGATTACTCGAACTCAGATTAAGGCGGCCCTTGGGCTCATTTCCTTTAGGGAATCGGAAGTAGGGCGTTCCTTGAGAAATGTAAAGGAGAAGCTTTAAAAGACAAGCCGTTTGCAAAGAAGTGATTTCACTTTATTCTGCCATGTATGTGTATGTGTTTTGTGTTAGGGTTCGATCAGTCTATCTGAGCACGGTTCATTTGACCGTTTGGCCCTTTCATTGAATCCTATTGATCAAGACCCTTCAATCCTGAAGTCTCTTTCCATGCTAAATTCGATATCAGAGGGAAAGAACGTAAGCTTCGGGCTGTTGTTGTGATCATCACCACCGGTTCATTACCAGCCTTCGATTCTATGTTAGCACGATTTACTTGTTGCCTCGTTAAAAACCTTGCTATAAAACCCATTTAGGACAAAACCTGTCCAAGGGAAAAAGAGTGCAACATGTGATTTCAGACCCATATTTCGTATTGTCCCTTGATTGCTACCTGCAAGCGTTAGTTTAAAATGTAAATAAAATAAAGAAAAGGGTCATACCTTGGTAGTAATATCGCTTCAGGTGAGTTATTTTCTAGTCATTCACCGTTCATCGTCCCGAGCTTGTAAGATCCCTCTCCGGTGATTTCGATGATAAGGTCCTTCCCAGTTCGGTCCCAACTTCCCCTAGTTCGGATTTCGTGTGTTCGGTGTGACTTTTCTTAGTACCATGTCCCTGACGTCGAAACATCGAAGGTTGGTCCTTCTGTTGTAATACCTCTCAATTCATTACTTTTTGGGCAGCCAACCGAACAAGGGCGGCTTCGCGCCTTTCATCTAACAGCTCTAGGTTCGTATTCATGGCCTCGGTGCTTTTTAAGGCCCGATGGACCTATCGAAGCTGTTTTTGGTCATGAGTCCCCGGTTGCCCTATCCTCGATCCTCCCTCCTTTCATTTCTTATTGAGTTCCGCCCGGACCCGCTGCTCCTTCTATCTCCATTATATGGCTGATACCGATCCCTGTTTGGTCTTGGTTCGCGATCGATATCTCTTTTGGCTCTGTCGAGGGTCCTTTTGGGATACATAGACCCCGAAGGGGCCCCGAGCTAATCATCTTTGATGCTGATTTTCGATTGATACCAGTTATGTATGTCAGCCCATGTAACGGTCGGGTATTCTATTAAGTTCTGCTTTAGTTGTTGTGAAGCCACCGAGCTCCGAATATTAAGTCCCTGAGTGAAGGCTTGAATAGCCCAATCATCGGCGACCGGTGGCAGATCCATCAGTTCTGTTTGAAACCGGGACACGAACTCTCTGAGCATCTTATTATGCTTTTGTTTGACTTTGAAAAGATCCGATTTCCTGGTCTCGACCTTGATGTCACCTGCGTGTGCCTTTACGAAAGAATCTGCAAGCATAGCAAATGAGTCAATAGAATTAGGAGGTAAATTGTGATACCATATCATAGCTCCCCTTGACAGGGTCTCCCCAAAATTTTTTAACAGAACAGACTCGATCTCATTGTCCTCCAGGTCGTTTCCTTTAATAGCACATGCATACGAGGTTACATGTTCGTTTGGATCGGTCGTTCCGTTATACTTGGGTATTTCGGGGATACGGAATTTCTTGGGGATCGGCTTTGGAGCCGTGCTTGGCGGGAAAGGTCTTTGCATGAACTTCCTGGAATCCGGGCCCTCCAATATCGGAGGTGCTCCTGGGATTTGGTCTACCCTGGAACTGTAGGTTTCCACCTTTTTGTTGTTGGCTTCGATCTATTCTCCCCTGATTATAACCGTTTTGTCAGCTCCTTGAGCTTCTTTATAATCTCGGAGTTAGTCCCCGATTCATGTTCATTCGACCTTTCTATGACCGATTTGTCCCTACGAGCAATTTCCCGGGATGGGTCGAGCTCATCCCTGTTCGGTGCACAGCTTTGGTTTTGTAACTGAGCTATTGCCACCTGATGAGCCTGCAACATTTCGAAGATCACTCGTAGGTTGATCCCATCATCTTCAACGTATTGGGTGTTTCGAGTTGCCGATCTGACTTCTTTATAAACGCTATTTCCGGGATCGGTAGGCAGGTTCGTATCGACAGCCACATGCGAATTAGTGTCGATCTGATATGCGATCGGAATCTCGTTACCGGGCGCTACGTTATTATTTTCACCTTGGTGACTGGATTCGAAGTCGACATCCAGTGGTGCCTATTGAAGGTTTGACATCTCTGTATTATAGCCTGGAATCAAAGACACTTCAAAGAGCAAGTGTGAATCAGTGTGTGTTACGGAGATTTGTATCAAATAACCACTATTATCCTCAGCCCCACGGTGGACGCCTAACTATTTACCCTCAAAATTAGATAACAATTAAAGTTATACGTGGTCTTAAGGATATGCGATCTAATTTGATACAAACGACGAATAATCAAATCGAAATTAAAATTAAGTAATAAATGAAGGAAAGCAAACCACCCAAGCTAAACAATAATGACCATGTTGGTTGATCCTTCTTGGGTAGAGATCAATTATAATTGAAATTGGAACAAGATAATGAGATAATGATTCAAGAGACCAATCTATAGCTGTATTTTTTGATGAGATTCCAAATGTCCTTACAAATAATTAGGCCCCTCTTTATTTAGAAGAGGAATCCTACTTTAAGTACAACTCTATATAAGGTAAAAAATCTCCTGATTTGCTAATTAAACGGTTCCATTGATTTGTGTCGAGATTCCCGCTGCGATGTTCGTCCTACTACGGATATTCTGGCTTTCCGTAATTTAAGTTCGAGGGTCCCCCCTCGAGCATGTTCGGGGTCAGCATCGGTTCCGAATAACAGGCTCGGTGTTCTCCCCTCGAGCATGTTCGGGATCAGCATCGATTCCCAATAACGGGCTCGGTGTTCTTCGAGGACGGACATTCTAACCTCGTGTTCTACTTCGATAAAACTCGGGGTCGATCTTCAACCCTTCGCGTTCCGAACTCGATCTTCCGTGCAACAGTCGAGCCCGATCTTGACCGTATACAGTCGAACCCGATTTCGACCGTATACAAGTTCTATCCGAAACTTCAATCTATTTTAGCACAAATAAAAAAGAAAAATGTTTCAACTAAGATTACTATCAACAAAAAACCAAGAAATTAAATCATAAAACTAATTCTAAATTAAAACCCCATACATAGTTAGTGCAATGTACAAAAGCAATTATTAAAATCGTACATGTGATATATACTTAATTTTGTTGGAGAGACAGAGACAAGAGATAATATACCGTATACTTGGAGAGAAAGTAGTCTTTTATTAAAGAAGGCAAAATCGTCTTTTTAAAATATTTTTAACAAAAAAAAAAAAAAGATACGAATACAAACGAAAAAACAAAACAGATATAAATTAAAAAGGGACGACCAAATAGGGTGCTAACATACAATTTTTACTGAGAGAGTTTACCTTTGATGATTTAGCAGAGTAGATAAAAATATTTTTAGAATAGTAATTAAATTTTAGGCCTTTTCTTTATATTCTAGTAGGTTGTCGACAAATAACTAAGTATGAAATACTTTTGGAATACCTTTTCTGCATGGATGGGGTGATCGAATAAGCGATATGTGAAAAAAGATTCACTTTAGATATGTTACTTACTTTTAAGATATCCTTTTGGTTGTAGTGTGCATGGAATTGTTCTATTTGACAAATTATTGAATATATGAAAGTTATAAATATCGTGCAAGTACATGATGTCACACCCTGTGAGGAGAATGACACTTAGGTAAACTAATATAATACTTACAAAGTTAAGTATTTTTTAAAATTATTTTAGAATACAAGTATTATTTATTTAAATTTAAAACTAATTAACTATCTATTACGGAGATTCGAAGAATAAATACAACTATACTACTAAATATATACGAAATTAATTTTACACATAAACTGTTCAACTAAGATGTAAACTGTTCAACTATTATGTAATCATATAGAAAATAAGGTGGACTTAAGCTAGACCCACCACATTTTTTTCTGCTCATTGACTTCCAAAACAAGAAAGGATGATAAAAAATGAAAGTAAAACAAAGAAAACGCAAGAAAGCAAAAAACGAAAGGATAGAAAGTTTCAACCTTTGGGCTATAAAGTGTGAGTCGAGCAAATTGGAAGAATCCAAAGCCAAGCATGAGCTCCATGAAAGAGAAATAAAAAGGGGAAAAAGAACAAAAACAAAAACAAAAGCAAAAAAGTTTAAAAGATTTTGAAAAGAGGGAAAAAGACAAGAAAGAGGGAGGATCACGTGGAAGTTCACGTGATGGGACATGGGGTGCTTGCTCACGTGGTGGAACATGGGACCCACTTAGAGCGCTCGTGCGTGTCACATTGCCTCAATCCCATCCGACACGCGCATCTGTACAATCATTGGATACTCTCTCTATACATCATTGCCCTCGAGTTTTCTCTTGAGATTTTAGTAGCCGCTATCTACATTGCAAAGTTCATACACGCGCTTGTTATTGTTTTGTCCCTCCACTTTGCTAATGCAGGAAGAAGGTATCACCAATAGAATTTATTTTTCACATTTTCTTAAAAACTGAAAAAAAATGTTGAAGTGTTTTTCAAATACTTAAAGTTTTAGTTCTTTTTCCTTTTTCTTTTACTACATAGTAGGAGTCCTCATTAGGAGATTTTATGAAGTTAGCAACTGTTGATTTTTTTTTTTTTCCTAAAGGGTGTGAATGAAAAATGAAAGAGGCGTTTTTTTAATTGCACTTCTTCATATCTCATTCTTTTATTGTCTGTAATTTAGAAGCTTGGTCTCATTTTTTATACATGAAAAATCTGAAAACTTCTCTCCTCTTTTTTATATTATTGCATTATTTTTCAGATAAATATAAGTGTCAAGTGTGATATGCTTCGTTTGTTGAGTTCGTTGAAATTCCGTGCTTTATAGTGCCGCTATCACAGAATAGTTGTTTCGTTCTATCCTGGAAAAGAATTAATACATAACCTTGGGCAACAGTGAGGGGATTAAATTCCTTAAGGACAGACAAGCAACTTGTGAGCTCGAAAAATACCGCGAAGCTATTAGCGACTGATTCGGTCGCAAATATTTATTAAAACGAGGTTTGACTTTGTTGACCTCATTTGCGACCGAATTGATCGGAAATCTCT
>MCJB01023390.1:54601-103075 GCA_002018475.1 Nicotiana obtusifolia | reverse complement strand
GGGGGGTGGGGGTGGAGCTATTCTTACAGCTAACCAAATACTCAAATTCTGCCTAGCAAAACGCAATCTATTCCATATGAGAAATGGAAAAGAAGAAAGCTCAACTTAAAATATTTTAAAGCTTGGGGGTATTTGTCTATAGTGCAAGTCCCTAAACCCAAAAGGAAAAAGATTGGACCGAAAATTATTGATTGCGTTTTCATAGGATATGCAACAAATAATAAGGCATATTGTTTTCTGCTTCATAAATAAGAAAATCCCGACATTTCATATTAATATGGTAATCGAATCAGATAATGTTGAATTCTTTAAAAATATAAATCCGTATAAAAAGGAATATGAGTTGTCTAGTGAAAAATCTAAGCGACCTCAGTAAGAAGCAAAGGAAAGAACCATTAATGAGGAAAATCGAAGACATAGGAAACGTCAAAGGACAACTACTTCCTTTGGACCAGATTTTCAAACATTCTTGTCGGAAAATGAGCCTCAAACGTTCAGAGAAGTAATGTCTTCCTCGAAAGCACAATATTGGAAAGAGGCAATCAATAGTGAGATAGAATCCATATTAAGTGATCATACTCGGGAATTGGTTGATCTTCCTCCAGTAAATAAATATTTAGGTTCTAAGCGGATTTTCAAAAGAAAAATGAAAGTTGATGGTACTATTGACAAATATAAGGCAAGATTAGTTGTTAAAGGGTTTAGACAATGAGAAGGTCTTGATTACTTTGATACATACTCGCCGGTAATGAGGATTACATCTATTCAGTGCTAATAGTGTTAGCCGCCGTGTATGGCCTTGAAATCCATTAGATGGTGTCACGACCCAAAACCAACCCGTCGTGATGGCACCTATCATGGTACTAGGCAAGCTGACATTTCCAACACTTAAAATCTTTGAAAGATACTAAAACAGTTTAAGTAAAGGAAAATCTCTTAAAACAGGATAGAAAATCATAACTCAATACATAAATTCTTCCCAAAATCGGGGTTTCACTGAGTACATGAGCATCTAAGAAATAACAAAGTCTAGTACACTGTCTAGAAGTAAAACTGAATAAATAAACTGAAAGATAATAGAGGAGAGTCAAGGTCCGCGAATGCCAAGCAGCTACCTCGATGACCTCCGAAGGTCTGGCCTCTACAAATTAACAACAGCCGAAACCGGAAGCACCTAGATCTGCACACGAGGTACAGGGTGAAGCGTGAGTATAACCAACTCAATAAGTAACAAATATAACCTTTGGAATAAAAGTAGTGACAAGTTCAATTATTACATTCCACTTTCAACATTTAACAGTACGGAAAGTTATAGAAAATATGATAATGATATCTCAGATATTTATATTCTACAAGTGAAGGCACAAGAATTTAGACATGCTTTCAACAAGAACTTAGACAAGCTATCAGATTTCACAACAAAACTTAACATATAATAGGGCAGATCTAGTCCAGGGCAGATCTAGCTCACATGCAAATAAAACAGGGCAGATCCAGCCCAAATTCAAGTAAACAGGGCAGATCCAGCCTAAATGTCATAACTGCTAGCATTTCGCCCACTGTGGGTGTGCATACTCCAGAGGGGCCGATCCGGCCCAAGCGCTATAATAGGTCAAATCCTGGCATCAATCAATAAATCTTGCTGCAGGTATAGCCCGATCCCATAAATATCACTCACTATAGGCCCTCAGCCCCACTCAGCCAATAACCTCTATAGTCTCTTGGGTTCACCAGAATCATGATAATCAGCCCACAAATGATAATATGATATAACATGTAAAGACAATAGAGACTGAGACATAATATGCAAGTAATAACTGTGACTGAGTACAAATTGACAGATTAAGCAATTAGTTCTACAGCAAAGAACGACCACTATGGGTCCCAATAGTACCATCATATAGCCTAAGCAGGGTTTCTAACATGACTGATAGCTCAATATACCTAACACATGGTGAAAATACGGGTAACAACAAGATTTAACAACTATTCAGTTCAATCGAATCGACCAAGTAACAATTCTTATGGTGCACGCCTACATGTCCGTCACTTAGTACATGCGTCACCTCAACACCAATCGCATAACACGAAATTCGGGGTTTCACACCCTCAGAACCAAGCTTAGAAGTGTTACTTATCTCAAATCGTGCAAATCTTTACTCCAACACGTCCTTGCTTTGCGAATTGACCTCCACATGACGTGAATCTAGCCACAAATAGTTCGATACAATCAACACGGGCTAAAGGAATCAATTCCATAAGAAAATACTAAGTTATTAATCAAAAATCAAAAAGTCGACTCAAAGCCGGCCCTGGGCCCATGTCTTGAAATCCAATAAAAGTCACAAAATCCGGAAGCCCATTCAACCACGAGTCTAACCATACCAAAATCCGACATCAAATCGCCATTCAAATCCCAAATTAAACTCTCCAAATCTCTAGCCTCAAACCCCCAAATTACACCTTAAAACCACACAATCTAGGCGAAAAAAATCAATGAGGAAACAAAATTGTTGAGCAAATTAAATCACAAGTGACTTACCTCAAGAAACCCCTCGAAAATCCTCGAAAACATCGGCCAATCCCAAGCTTGAAATGATCAAAATGAAGAAAAATCGCCAACCCTTGAATTATTATGCACTGCTAGTGGCTCCGCTTATGTGGTTCATTTAGCCGCTTCTGCGGTACAGCTTTTACGGTCAGGGATCCGCACCTGCGGACTTACACTCAACCCCCAACCTACCGCTTCAGCAGCCAAGGTCCCGTACATGCGAGACCGCACCTGCGGCCCCGCGTCCGCTTTTAACCAAGTTCCAAATTCCGCACCTGCGATACACCCAAAGCTAGACCAATCTCACTTCTTCGCCACTCCAGCCGCACCTGCGGCCAAGACACTCACAGGTGCAATCGCACCAGAAGGCTCCCAGTTCAGCTATGCATTCCTCAACCAAGCACACCAACAAGTCCTAAAACACGATACGAACTTAGTCGAGCCCTCAAACCACATCAAACAACATCAGAAACACGAATCGCACCCAATTCAAGCCTAATGAAAACTAAGGAATTCCAACTTCTACAAACGATGCCGAAACCTACCAATCACGTCCGATTGACCTCAAATTTTGCACACGATTCACAAATGACACCACGTACCTACTCCAACTCCCGAAACCCCAATCCGAGCCCGGTATCCACAAAGTTTACTTTTAGTCAAACTTCCAAATTTTTAACTTTCGCCATTTCAAGCCCAATTCCACTACGGACCTCCAAATCACAATCCGGACACACTCCTAAGTCCAAAATCACCCAACAGAGCTAATGAAACCATCAAAACTCCATTCTGGAGTCATCTACGCACAAGTCCATATCCGGTCAACCTTTTCAACTTAAGCTTTAACCTTGAGATTAAGTGTCTTAATTCATTCCGAAATCTCAACGGACCCAAATCAACTACCATGGCAAGTCACATAACAACTTTAAAGCATAAAATGAGCAGTAAATGGGGGAATGGGGCTACAACTCTTGAAACGACCAACTGGATCGTTACAGATAGATGTGAAGATAGCCTTCTTAAACGGAGATTTAGAGGAAGAAATTTATATGGAACAACTTAAAGAGTGGTTCCCCAAAAAGAATAGAAGGTGTACTGACTTGTTAGTCACTTTACGGACTAAAAAAAGTACCAAATAATGTCATGCGAAATATGACCAAATAACAGTATCAAATGGTTTTAAGAATTAATGAATAATATAAAACACACATGAAATATTTGAAATGTGGGGCGTTAATCTTATGCATGACAAAAGAGAATGTTAGACGTAATATCTATATTATTTAGAAGAACTAGATGATATAATTCTTCGAACCCTATGAATCCTTATTGGATACTGATATGGTAGTCGATGAATTCATTATTTGTTCAATCTTAGTAATGACTAGTTGATGAAACTACCAATTCGAAGGTTGTTCACATGCCTTTCCAGAACGGATGTATTAATACAATGGCCTATAATGTGGTGAATTAAATGATAAAAATGATAAAAATCTATAGCAAGTTGGATTTGTTTCAAGAACGAAGATGTTATAATTTATCATATAGACCTGTGCATTTTGGAATAAGAATAAATAGCATACAAATACTAGAAAAAGACGGAATGGTTGCGAAATGTGTTATATATTAAAAAGTTGTGGCCACAACTGATGCCTATCATTCTAGCTGTTGTTATAATATAATATTGTTATTTTAAGTGTAGCCAATAATCTGATATGCAGTAGAAAGTCGAGATGTATTAGTCTACGACATAAGGAAGTTCGCATTGAACTGTCATTATCATAAAATGAGTCTTGAGATATTTGAAATATACTCAAAATTATGCTTTGCATTATAATAAATATCCCGCAGTAATAAAGGGGTATACTGATGCAAATTAGATTATCGGTTTAACTGTTTATAAATCCACTAGTGTTATTTTTACAGTTAGTGGAGGAGTGATGTCTTGGAAATTATCCAAATAAACATGCATTGCCCGCTCTACAAAGGAGGCTGAGTTTATAGCCTTAGACAAGCCCGTTGAAGAAGCTGAATGACTCTAGAATTTCTTGAAAAAACTCCATCTTAGCCCAAAATATTGGCACCTATATGCATACATTGCGATGGTCAAGTGGCAAGAGGAAGGGCTGGGAGCATTATGTATAATGGAAAATCTTGTCATATACGACGAAGGCATAAAACCGTTAGGCAACTAATCTCTAGGGGAATTATCCTAATTGACTATGTGAATTCACGCAATAATGTGCCGAATCCACTTATACAGCTAGGCCTAACTAGAGAAGTAGTTGAGAGATCATCAAGGGGAATGGGACTATGGCCGTGGACAAGTCATTGTGGCGGTAACTCTACCTAGAAGACTGGAGATCTCAAGATCTAGGTTCAAGGAGATCAAACAAAGTCATTTATGACGGTTCAAAATCGTCAAATAAAACTTTGGTCCATTCTTGTGATGAAGACTGTTCGGTACTAAGAGTAAAGCTTTAAGACTTTTTAATAGTTTCTATGTTTAATACGGGGTATATCAAATAGTGTATCTACGGGATAACACATTTAGAAATTATCTATGTGAGTGCGAAGTGTAAGACGTTTCAAGAAGAATTCTGTAAGGTCAGTTCTCTACGCACTTATGAACTAGGCAGTGTTCATGGTTGAAACGAACACAACAATGGGAACCAAAGACGGTTAAGGGTTGACTGTGTGACTTATGGTTGTCTAGGTATACACCAAAGTTTGACGGTTCAAAGATATCGAATCTACCGATTAACCGAGTATATCCAACATAAGCTCACTACGGAAAGTTCAAAGGAAAATCTACTTATACATATGGGATTAACTTATTTGCAAATCACACACTCATATAGCAATTCTCCATTCATGTGGGGGATTGTTGGTTTTTTTTCCTAAAGGGTGTGAATGGGAAATGGATCAGACACCTCTTGGATTAAACCCTCTTCACCTCACCCCTTTATTGTCTATAAATTTAGAAGCTTGGCCTCATTTTTTATACACGAAAAATCTGAAAACTTCTCCCCTCTTTTCTACATTGTTGCATTATTTCCAAATATATATATAAGTGCGAAGTGTGATTTGCTCCGTTTATTGAGTTCGCTGAAGTTCTGTGATTTGTATTGCCGCTATCACAGAATAGTTATTCCGTTCTATCTTGGGAGGAATTAATCCAAAACCTTGAGCAATAGTGAGGGGATTAAATTCCTTAAGGACACACAAGCAATTGGGCTCAGAATTATTTTATGTTTTGTTCATTGAACTAACGTTTTTCCATCTCTAATTTTCTGAGTTTGAACACAGATTACTAACAAGAACAACAACAAAAAAAAACCTAGTGTATTCTCACAAGTGGGGTTTGGGGAAGGTAGTGTGTGCGTAGACCTTACCCCTAACTTAAAAAAGGCAAAGAGATTGTTTCTGGTAGACTCTCGGCTCAAGGAAGATAAAGGAAAAGGCCAATGACAAGCAAATTAATCGAAAAATCAAGTGAAAATACACAACTATCACTAGTTAGTACTAGGGGTGTACAAATGAAACCGACAAACTGCACCAAGATAATCCGAGTCAAACTGAGAAAAAAATCCCACTATGATTTGGTTTGGTGTTGGAAAAAAAACTCGACCATATTTAGTTTGGTTTGGTTTTAACTAAAAAAAGTCAAACCGAAACCAAACCAATCCGACATTATATGTATAAAAGTTTTAAATATATTTAATACATAAAAATATTTAGTGTAGTATAGTTTATAAATATTTCTTAAGTTTTTTCATAGTTTTATCTTTTAGCGTATTATTTAAAGCATGAGCTTATAATTTTTGGATGCTCTAATAAGTTTTATAGTCTGTAAATGTTAGTAACTCAAATAAATCCTAAACCAAAATTAAATCAACATTAATGCTAATAAAAGACATTCAACTCAAATGTATTATGAATGAAAATAGTATTGGATATCTATTTTTTTTAGTTTTTCCATGGTTTAGATAAAATGTATAATTTATTTTTCATGTAAATAATAATACTTATTAGTCGTAATATTGGATTATGTTTGTTTTCACTATGGCTTATTAATAGTATTTATTTTATGCGAGTTTATTATTTTTAATGTTGAATATTTTAGTACAATACCATGACTCATCTCATGTTATTTTATTGAAAAACACCTTATATAGTTCTATCTTACTAGGATTAAAGAAAGATTTGGAGCACAAATTTACGTTTTGGGCTATGAAGACTTTATGGAAAAAAAACTAAAAAACCCGAAAACCCGAAAAATCCGAGAAAACTGAGATTAAGAAATCCGACTTTTATCGGTTTAGTTTGGTATCTAGATTTAATGACCCGTTTGGTTTGGTAATTAAAAAATCCAAACCAGCCCGACCTATGTACACCCCTAATTAGTACAATTAAAATTGAAACGAAGACAACAAGTAATAACACAAGTCGAGAAAAAAATCTTAAATCTAAATTAATTTCAACCAATAAATTATTTTCAACGAGCAATGAAAAAAAATCTTCATTGGGGTCAAACAATAAGCAAGTAAAGAAAAACTCAAACTACGTGTTAGAGAACTACTTATTGATTGGCGCAATTAGCGCTAAGAAGATAGAGAAATCGGTGATTTATGACTGAGGATCTATATGTATTGGCGTGAATGATGTGAAGAAATGTTAATCCTCGGAAGAAGGCGAATTTTATTTTTGAAAGAAAAAGAAAAGAATGTATTTTAAGAGTTTCACACTCTCAAATATAAGAGCAAACACACGCTATTTGAGTATATCAAGTGAGGTAATAAACATGTCGCACTTCTAACAAGTAAAAAGTATTTGTTATAAATAGAACTGCATTCGAGGTAAATATCTATATTTTAGAGAGATTTTAGGATTTGTTATTTTGTGGCTAAGTTATTTTTTTGCTATAAATAGAGGGGTTCTTCCATTATAATTCATCCCAATATCAATAACAATTCTCTCTCTCTACTTTTCTCTGCAATATTCTTTTTTTTTTTTTTTATAATACGTTATCAGCACGAAATTCCAACCAATTGAGTAGAGGCTTTAGGATACGCATGGTGCTCAACTTATACATAATACTGAGCATAATGATTATCAATTTTTTCATAAATTTTCCTCAAGAATAAATTCTGTATTTAAGGTAAGTATTTTACCTAATTTTTCTCTTTTAAATTCTTAAAATTCTATAATTTGATTTTAAATACAAGCAAAGACAATAAATTTTGTTTATAACTCTAATAGAGTTTGTAAGAAATTATAACGACCCGAAGTGGTAAAATCTGTATGTCTTGCCATGATCAAATTCATATATGATTGTGAGCATAAAAAAGTGCACACCCCCCATTGAATTTGCTTCATTCTCGTTCCCTTTAGAAAATGTGATAAGTCTGAAAGAAGACAAAATATTATTGTGAAGGTATCAATGGATGTGGACGTGACAATTGACAAAATTATAATCGTCATCATTGTGGTGATGAGAACAATAAGGATTCTCAAAATAATCCTTCACTCTGAGAAAATAATGTTTGTCATCGATTGACATGAGATTTTGTAAAGCACATATAGATGATTATGGTCCATTCATAATGTGAATGTGACAATATGTGATTTATAATACATATTTATTCTTGGAAGAATATGAACGTGCTAGTGGTAGTGGATATACCACGCTAATCTCTAGAAAGAGGTTTGAGATGAAATAAGAAAATAATTTTATTATTATGGCATGAATGGTCATTGATCACATACCTATTGTGATTATGCCAAAATGTTATGGCAATGTAATTATTACAAGGCAAAAGTAATAGAAACAACATATCTTGCCTATAATGATTTTGACCATAATGGTATAACTTTCTCCTTGGAAGAGATATTCACCATATGGATGTTGATGAATATGTGGTAGTACAAAATTAATTGAGAGCTCTGAAAGAGCCAATTATTACTATTTTGGAGAAATAAAATTGATTATTAATAAGGTATTATGTCGTAGTAAGTCCCAAAGAAACTTATTGAGTTTCTAAAGTACTCGGGAAAGCGATTGGTTATATTGAAACTATAAATAAAGGAAAGATTTAATATCTTCTATTACTACATCTTATAGCGGGATAATATGTATGTGAAAATTACTTGCTTTATTCTCCAGTTTGTACTGCACAAACAAAAGAATGCCACAATAAAGTAGAAGTTTATTGATATAAAACTCATATCATAATAAACTTGGAGTTTATTGATAATTGCATAAGTCATGGTGTAAACCTGAAATATATCAATATTGATAATTCATTCGGTTGGCATAATTAATCTTAGCCATGTTAATTTAAGTATGTAAAAAAGAAGAAGAGAGAACGAGAATTCACATAGGTAAATATTAAAGAACTAGAAAGTTCTTTATGAATTCTCTTATGTTATTTATTCTCATTAATTAATCTCATGAATGCTGGAAATATCAAAAGTGAATATGGGCCCATTCACATGCCATGTATACCACATAAGATGCATCTATGAGATAGTTACATGTGCGATTATTATTAACCTGCAACCTGATGCTTGCGAGGTAACTTACTCAATAATTTTGGTAACTTGCTCAATAATTTAATTTCGAGCATAGTTTTCATATTTTCTATTCAAGACAGTTCATCTTGATAATTTGGTTTACATCACAGCTGATTTAGCAAAATGATTTCTTTAGTGCCTCCATTTAATAGTTACACTATTGTTTATGAGAACAAAGTTATCTATATCTGTCACGACTCCAATTTCCATCCATAGGATGTCGTGATGGCACCTAGTCTCTAAGACTAGGTAAGCCTAACAATTTCCGGAATAGCTGAATATAAAACAGAACTCAAATCTCAACACATGAAACATAAATAGAAAACTACGATTCAAATACCAAAACCTGGTAGAAATAAGTCACAAGCTTCTAAGAGAAAATAGTAAGTGGCTCTATACATTAGAGTCTAAAGAGAATAAGGACAACAACATAATAAGGATAGAGCGAGACTTTGATGTCTGCGGACACTGGCAAATATACCTTGAAGTCTCCACGTACGGTCCAGCTCACTGGTATCTGGTCTGGTAGGAAGAACCTGGATCTGCACAAAAAGATGTGCAGAAGTGTAGTATGTACTGAGTACACCACAACGGTACCCAGTAAGTGCCAAGCCTAACCTCGGTAGAGTAATGACGAGGTCAGGCCGGGGCCCTACTGGAATAAAAGGAAATGAGGCAGAAAATATAATAATACAATGAAGTGACTGAGAAATGAACAAAGAGAAATTCCAGAAAAGTAATAGCACAACAATAGAGGAAAACAACTGGGTGTTCCCAAGGTATCGCCTTGTAACCCCAAATGTACATGCAGAACAGGGGGATCTCCCGGGGTACCGCCTTGTAGTCCCAAAAGTAAATATATAACAGGAGAATCTCTCGAGGTACCACCTCGTAGTCCCAAAAGTAAATATGCACAACAGGGAGATCTTCCGAGGTACCGCCTCGTAGTCCCAAAAATAAATATACACGACAGGGGGGATCTCCCGAGGTATCGCCTTGTTGTTCCAAAAGTAAATATGCAACTCATAAATTATGGACCAACAAATTTACGCCAAGGAATCCTACAGTCAAAGACTGAATACAAGATCACGGAAGCAAGTAGTTCAACTAAGCATGTTGCACAAATTTCAAGTAAATGTTAAGACACGTAAACATGTGATACTAGGCTAACCTGATAGCTACACATGCTAAGGCAACTCAGCTAAGGAATTTAAAAGAAATCTACTCAAAAAGAACCGTAATTTCCACATTTAGCCCGTGTATGTACTCGTTACCTCGCGTACACGGCACTCACATATCACAAATTGTTACAATAGTACCAAATCCTATGGGGATTTTCCCCACACAAGGTTAGACAAGCCACTTACCTCGAACCAAGCTCAATCAGACAATAAGAATGTCTTCCCCTCGATTTTCCGACTTCGAACGACTCGAATCTAGCCAAAACAATTACATACTATAAATATAACTACAAGAAACTAATTTAAATAATGGAACTACGAATTTAGCAAAGAATCGACAACTCGGCCCAAAAAGTTGACCCGCCCCCACGTCTCGGAATCGGGTAAAAGTCACAAAATACGATACCCATTCGATATCGAGTTCACCCATACCAAAATTACTCAAATTCGATACAAAATTCCCGATCAAAATCTCAAAATTCGGCCTAAGAATTTTTTGACCTTTTTCACAAATTTCTCAAATCAAATCCTTAATTAAAAGAAGAATAAATGATATCTTAGTGGAAATAAATCAAAAACAAGTCAAGAATCCTTGGCCAAATGTTTTCTCTGAAAAACCCTCAAAAGTTTGCCTCAATCTGAGCTCTCTAGGTTCAAAAATGAAGAATGAAATTAACCCCTCGGAATTGGCCCTTTTCTGGGCGCACCAGTCAACCCACAGCCGCATCTGCAGCTCCGCACCTGCGGAATTTCCATCGCAGGTGCGGTGCAAAATTAGTCCAGGCACGTCCACATCTGCGCACCCAAATGCGCATCTGCAGCCAAGGAGCGCTTTTGCGCACGCGCTCCTGCGGACCATGTCCGCTTCTGCGATAACAAGCCTCCCATGCCTTTCCGCTTCTGGTTATTCCTCCACAGAAGCGACTCCGCTTTTACGGTCATCATGTCGCACCTGTGACCACTGGCTATCTTCATTGTTTTCGCATATGTGATCACCCGCTCGCTTCTGCGAGTTCGCACCTGCGGTCAATCTTGCGCAGGTACGATTGCACCAGAACTGGTGCCTTCAGCCGTTCTCATAACCATCCGGAACTCACCCGAGGCCTTCGAGATCTCAACCAAATACACCAATAAGTCCTAAAACATCATACGGACATAATCGAGGCCTCAAATCACATCAAACAACGCTAAAAATACAAATCGAACATCGATTCAAGCCTAATAAACTTTAAAATTTTAAACTTTTACATTCGACGCCGAAACCTATCAAATTAAGTCTGATTGACCTCAAAGTTTGCACACAAGTCCTAACTGACATTATGGACCTACTCCAACTTTCGAAATCGAAATCCGACCCCGATATGAAAAAGTCCACTCCCGGTCAAACTTCTCAAAAATTATCTAATTTTCCAACTTTCGCCTATTGATGCTAAAATGACCTACGGGCCTCCAATTCAATATCCGAACACACTCCTAAGACCAAAATCACCCTACGAAGCTATTGGAACCGTTGAAACTCCATTTCGGAGTCGTCTTCACATGATTCGAATCACGGTCAATTCCTACGACCTAAACTTTTATTTTAGGGACTACGTGTCCCATTTCACTCCAAACCAAAAAAAAATCCCCACGGCGAGTCACTTAACCATAAAATGAAATAAAGGAAATAATAAATAGGGGTTCGAGGCTAATATTCTCAAAACAACCGGCCGGGTCGTTACATCCTCCCCTTCTTAAAACAAATATTCGTCCTCGAACGAGTATAGAGACATACCTGAAGTGGTGAAAAGAGGAGGATAATGATTGCGCATATCATGCTCGGTCTCCCAAGTCACCTCCTCGAATAGATGACCCCTTAACTGAACCTCCACTAAAGCGATGTCCTTTGACCTTAATTTTTGAACTTGCCAGTCCAAAATGCCACTGGCTCCTCAACATAAGATAGATCCTTATCCAACTGGACTGAGCTGAAGTCTAACACATGAGATAGATTGTTGTGATACTTCCGGAGCATAGAAACATGGAGTACTGGATGAACTGCAGAGAGACTTGGTGGTAGTGCAAGTCTATAAGCCACCTCTCCAACCCTCTCAAGGATCTCAAAAGGCTCAATATACCTAGGGCTCAACTTGCCCTTCTTTCCAAATCACATAACACCCTTCATGGGCTAAATACCGAGCAAGACCCGCTTCCCAACCATGAATGCAACATCGCGAACCTTCCGATCCGCATAACTCTTCTGCCTGGACTGGGCTGTACGAAGTCGATCCTGAATCAATTTAACCTTTTCCAAGGCATCTTGAACTAAGTCTGTACCCAATAGCCTAGCCTCGCCCGGCTCGAACCAACCCACTAGAGATCGGTACCGTCTACCATACAAAGCCTCATATGGCGCCATCTGAATGCTCGACTGATAACTGTTGTTGTAGGCAAACTTCGCAAGTGGCAAGAACTGATCCCAAGCACCCCCAGGATCCATCACACACGCGCGAAGTATATCCTCCAATATCTGAATAGTGCACTCGGACTGTCTGTCCGTCTGAGGGTGAAATGTTGTACTCAAATCCACCCGAGTACCCAACTCACGATGTACGGATCTCTAGAACCGTGATGTAAACTGAGCACCCTGGTCAGAGATGATAGATACCGATACGCCGTGAAGTCTGACAATCTCGCGAATGTAAACCTGTGCCAGCTGCTCCGAAGAGTAAGTAGTAACCACTGGAATGAAATGAGCTGACTTGGTCAATCTATCCACAATCACCCAAACTGCATCGAACTTCCTTTGAGTCCGTGCGAGCCCGACAACTAAACTTTGAAATCTCTAGCTTTTGAAGCAATCCGCCCGGTCACTGATGCTCATACTTCACCTGCTGACAATTTAGGCACCGAGCTACATATTCCACTATGTCTTTCTTCATCCGCCTCCACCAATAATGCTTCCTCAAGTCCTGATACATCTTTGCGGCACCTAGATGAATGGAGTACCACGAACTGTGATCCTCCTGGAGAATCACTCACGAAATCCATCTATATTGGGCACACATAGCCTTCCCTGCATCCGCAATACAACGTCATCTCGAAGTGACTTCCTTGGCATCACCATGCTGAACCGTGTCCTTAAAGACAAGCAGATGGGGGTCATCATTCTGGCGCTCCCTGATACGATCATAAAGAGAAGACTGAGAAACCACACAAGCCAAAACTCTACTCGGCTCGAAAATATCAAATCTGACAAACTGGTTGGCCAAGGCCTAAACATCCAAGGCTAAGGGCCTCTCTGCTACTAGTAGACATGCAAAACTGCCCAAACTCTCCGCCTTGCGACTCAAGGCATCGGCCACCACATTGGCCTTCCTAGGATGATAGAGAATGGTGATGTCATAATCCTTAAGCAGCTCCAACCATCTTCGCTGCCGCAAGTTAAGATCCTTCCGTTTAAATTGATGTTGTAGACTCCGGTGACCGGTGAAAACCTCATAAGGAACACCACACAAATAGTGCTGCCATATCTTCAAGGCATGAACAATAGCTTCTAACTCGAGGTCGTGGACAGGATAGTTCTTCTCATGCACCTTCAGCTTTCTAGACGCGTAGGCAATCACCCTACCATCCTGTATCAACACCGCGCCGAGATCAATGTGCGACGCATCACAATACACCGTATAGGACCCCGATCCAGTAGGCAACACTAACACTGGGGCTGTAATCAAAGCAGTCTTGAGCCTTTGAAAGGTCTCCTCACACTCCTCGGTCCACCTGAATGGAGCACCCTTCTAGGTCAATCTGGTCATAGGTGCTGCAACAGATAAGAAACCTTCTACAAATCGACGATATACCCCGCCAAGCCAAGAAAACTCCAGATCTCCATAGCTGAGGACGGTCTAGGCCAACTCTGCACTGCTTCAATCTTCTTCGGATCTACCTTGATTCCCTCACTCGATACCACATGACCCAAAAATGCTACTTAATCTATCACACTTCGATAATTTTACGTGCAACTCTTTTCTCTCTAGGTCTGAAGCATACTCCTCAGGTGTTGCTCTTGACCCTCATGGCTTCGGGAGTACACAAGAATGTCATCAATAAACATAATGACGAAAGAGTCAAGATATGGCTGGAATACACTGTTCATCAAGTGCATGAATGCTGCTAGGGCATTGGTCAGCCCAAAAGACATCACAAGGAACTTGTAATGACCATACCGAGTCCTGAAAGCAGTCTTTGGGATATCTGGCTCCCCAATCTTCAACTGATGATAGCCTGAACGCAAGTCGATCTTAGAGAACACTCAGGCATCCTGAAGCTAATCAAATAGGTCATCAATATGTGGCAATGGATACCTGTTCTTCACTGTAACCTTGTTCAACTGGCAATAATCAATACAAATTCGTATAGAACCATCCTTCTTCTTTACAAACAAGACAGGAGCACCCAAGGCAACACACTAGGCCGAATGAAGCCCTTATCGAGCAACTCTTGCAACTGTTCCTTTAATTCTTTCAACACTGTTGGGGCCATACAATAAGGCGGAATAGAAATGGGTTGAGTGCCCGGTAACAAATCAATGCCCAAGTCAATATCCCTGTCGGGCAGCATGCCCGGAAGATCCGTCAGGAATACATTTGGATAGTCCCTCACAACCGGAACAGACTCGACGGTAGAAATACCAACACTAACATCCCTCACATAGGCCAGATACACATCACACCCCTTCTCAACCATTCGCTGAGCCTTAAAAAATGAGACAACCCTGATAGGAACACGACCAAAGGTACCTATCCACTCTAGCCGAGTAGACCTGGCATAGCCACCGTCATCGTCTTGGCGTGACAATCAAGGATAGCGTGACAGGGCGACAACCAGTCCATGCCCAAATAACATCGAATTCCACCATACTAAGCAATAATAAATCAGCTCTAGTCTCAAAACCACTAAGAAAAATCAAACACGGCCAACACACACGTCAACAATAATCGAATCACCCACGGGTATGGACACATAGACAGGTGAATCCAGAGAATCACGGGATACACCCAAATACGAAGAAAAATATGATAACACGTAGGAATAAGTGGAGTCTAGATCAAATAAGACTGATGCATCTCTATGACAGACGGGAACAATACCTGTGATGACCGAATCAGATGCAACTGCCTCCGTCCTAGCAGGAAGGGCATAATATCTGGCCTGGCCTCCCTTTCTAGGGCGACCTCTACCTGTCCGACCTCTACTTCTAGCTAGCTATGCAGGTGGGGTGGTAGCTGGTGCTGTAACCATACCTGAGGACCCGGTAGAGCACGCAGTGCCTGAGAAATCTGTGGAGGTGCACCCCTCCTGAATCTGGGCAATCCCTCACCACATGACGAGTGTCGCGACACTCAAAACAAGCTCTCGGAGGACGTGGCTGCTGGGACTGGCTCGGGCTTGATCGACTGGACTGACCACTGAAGGCACCCCGTACCGAAGGTACGCTAGACACTGCCGGTGCATAATAGGGATATTGGGGCCTAGGAGTGGCCGATGCACCACTAGTGGCTGGAAGTACTGAATGAACAGGGCGTCCCATATAACCCCTACCCTGACGAGCTGACGTTGGGGCACGAGTACCAGTATTAGTGTCAGACTCTCTAGACCTCTTGGCCTCTCTCTCCTCTCTATCCCAAGTCACCATACCCTCCAACCTTCTAGCAATTCCCACTACTTGCTGGTATGCAATATCCATCTCCGACTCTCAGGCCATGCTCAATCTGATATTGTGGTTGAGCCCCTCAATAAATTGACGACCCCGCTCTCGAACAGTAGCAACCAAGGTCGGTGCATGTAGCCAAATCACTGAATCGGACCGCATACTCTGACACAGTCATAGAACCCTGGCGCAACTGCTCAAACTCTACGCGCCATGCATCTCTGAGACTCTAGGGAACATACTCCCTCAAGAACATGTCTGAGAACTGAGTCCAAGTGAGTGAAGCTGTCTCAGTTAGACTATCCAACTCGTATGCGCGCCACCACTTATAGGCCGCTCCTCTAAGCTAGAACGTAGTAAAAGAAACCCCACTGGTATCCGCAACACCCATAGTATAAAGGATACGGTGGCACTCCTCAAGAAAACCCTGTGCATCCTCTGACGCCAAGCCACTAAAAGTAGGAGGTTACTTCTTGTACCTCTCAAGCCTGAGCTGCTTCGCCTCAGAACCTACTGCCCTAACCTCGAGCTGAACTGAAGCTACTGGCTGCATCGGTATAATCTTTGGAACCTGGTCGACCTGAACCCACTGCTCTAGGGTATGGGCGGCGGGAGTCTGTGCTCCTCCCCCTGCCTGAGATGTGGCAGGAGCAAGTGGTATAAATCCAACTCGGGCCAAGGTGCTAAACATGCTAAAAAACTGGGCTAAAGTCTCCTGGTCGGCTGGTGCAGTAACATACGCCTCAGGTGTCTGTTCTCCAATTGGAGCTACTGGTGGCTCCTCTATAGCAGCTCGTGTGGGTGCTCTGGCTGCACTACGTGGACGTCCTCGGCCTCTACCCCAGCCCTGGCCTCTCGCGGCTCTAGCATGGGGCGCGGGTGTCTGGTCATCTGATCCAGCTGTACGTACCTCATCATTTGTGAGAGAATAGAAATACAAAAATTTAGAATCCGAAACCAAAATCTCGCACGATAAGAAATCAAAGAAGTGAAGCTTTTCCTAACGGTTTCATAGCCTCTCGAAGATAAGTACAGACGTTTCTATACCGATCCGCGAGACTCTCTTAAACCTGCTTGTGACTCATAACACCTATGAATTTAAAGCTATAATACCAACTTGTCACGACCCCAGTTTCTCTCTGTAGGATGTCCTGATGGCACCTAGCCTCTAAGACTAGGTAAACCTAACAATTTTTGGAGTAACTGAATATAAAACTGAACTCAAATCTCAACACATGAAAGATAAATAGAAAATTGCGATTCAAATAATTACAATTCCCAAAATCCGGTAGAAATAAGTCATAAGCTTCTAAGAGAAAATAGTTAGTGTCTCTATACATTTGAGTCTAAAGAGAATAAAAAAAATAACATAATAAGGATAGAGGGGGACTCCGAGGTCTGCGGACGCTGGCAGCTATACCTTAAAGTCTCCAAGTACGGTCCAGCTCACTGGTATCTGGTCTGGTAGGAAGAACCTGGATCTGCACAAAAAATATGCAGAAGTGTAGTATGTACTGAGTATACCATAACGGTACCCAGTAAATGCCAAGCCTAACCTCAGTAGAGTAGTGACGAGGTAAGGTCGGGGACATACTGGAATAAAAGGAAATGACGCAAAAAATATAATAATACAATAAAGTGACTGAGAAATGAACAACGAGAAATTACAGAAAAGCTACAGCACAACAATAGAGGAAAACAACAGGGCACTCCCGAGGTATCGCCTAGTAACCCCAAATATACATGCACAACAGGGGGATCTCCCGAGGTACCTCGTAGTCCCAAAATTAAATATGTAAATAGGGAATCTCCCGAGGTACGTCTTGTAGTCCCAAAATTTAATATGCACAACAGAGGAATCTCCTGAGGTACCGCCTCGTAGTCCCAAAAGTAAATATATAACAGCGGATCTCCAAGGTACCGCCTCATAGTCCCAACAGTAAATATGCACAACAAGGGGATCTTCCGAGGTACCGCCTCATAGTCCCAAAAGTAAATATACATGACAGGGGGGATCTCCCAAGGTACCGCCTCGTAGTCCTAAAAGTAAATATGCAACTCATGAATTATGGAACAACGAATTTACGACAAGAAATCCTATAGTTAAAGACTGAATACAAGATCACAGAAGCAAGTAGTTCAACTAAGCATGTTGCACAAATTTCAAGTAAAGGTTAAGACACGTTGACATGCGATAATAGGCTAACCTGATAGCTACATATGCTAAGGCACCTCAATTAAGAAATTTAAAAGAAACCTACTCAGCAAGAACCAGAATTTCCATATCTAGCCCGTGTACGTACTCGTCACCTTGCGTACACGGCGCTCACATATCACAAATTGTTACAACAGTACTAAATCCTAAGGGGATTTCTCCCACACAAGGTTAGACAAGTTACCTCGAACCAAGCTCAATCAGTCAATAAGAATGCCTTTCCCTCAATTTTCCGACTCCAAACGGCTAGAATCTAGACAAAATAATTACATACTATAAATATAACTACAAGAAACTAATTTAAATAATGGAACTACGACTTTAGCAAAGAATCAAAAACTCAGCCCAAAAAGTCAACCTGGGCCCATGTCTCGAAATCGGTTAAAAGTCACAAAATACGAACACCCTTTCGATATCAAGTTCACCCATACCAAAATTACTCAAATCTAATACAATATTCCGGATGAAAACCTCAAAATTCGTCCTAAGGATTTTTCCACATTTTTCACAAATTTCTCAACCCAAATCTTTAATTAAAAGAAGAATAAAGGATATCTTAGTGGAAATAAATCAAAAACAAGTCAAGAATCCTTACCCAAATATTTTCTCTAAAAAACCCTCGAAACTTCGCCTCGATCTGAGCTTTCTAGGTTCAAAAATGAAGAATGATATTAAACCCATGGAATTGGCCCTTTTCTGCCCAGCGAAGTCCCACCAGCGAACCCACAGCCGCATTTGCGGTTCCGCACCTGCGGAATTTCCATCGCACGTGCGGTTCTAACTTAGTCCAGGCACGTCCATATCTGCGGACCCAAATGCGCATATGCGCTTCCGCTTCTGTAGCCAAGGAGCGCTTCTACGCACGCGCTCCTGCGGATTATGTCCGCTCCTGCAATTAACAAGCTTCACATGCCATTCCGCTTCAACGCTCATTCCTCCGCAGAAGCGGCTCCGCTTCTGTGGTGTTCACGTTGCACCTGCGACCACTGGCCATCCTTATCATTTTTGAATCTGCGATCACCTGCTTGCTTCTGCGAGTTCGCACCTGCGGTCAATCTTGCGCAAGTGCGATTGCACCAGAACTGGTGCCTTCAGACATTCTCACAAGTCCAAATTTGATCTGTTAACCATCCGGAACTCACCCGAGGCCCCGGGATCTCAATCAAATATACCAACAAGTCCTAAAACATCATACGGACATAGTCGAGGCCTCAAATTACATCAAACAACGCTAAAAATACAAATTGCACATTGATTCAAGCCTAATGAACTTTAAAACTTCAAACTTCTACATTCGACGCCGAAACCTATCAAATCAAGTCTGATTGACCTCAAATTTTTCACATAAGTCCTAATTGACATTACCGACCTACTCCAACTTCCAAAATAGGATTTCGACCCCGATATCAAAAAGTCTACTTCCGGTCAAACTTCCTAAAAATCATCCAATTTTCCAACTTTCGCCAATTGACGCTAAAATGACCTACGGGCCTCCAATTCAACATCTGAACATGCTCCTATGACCAAAATCACCCTACGGAGCAATTGGAACCGTCGAAACTTCATTCTGGAGTTGTCTTCACACAATTCGAACTACTGTCAATTCCTGCGACCTAAACTTCCATTTTAGGGACTATGTGTCCCTTTTCACTCAAAACCAAAAATAAAACCCTCCTGTGAGCCACGTAACCACAAAATGAAATAGTGGAAGCAATAAATAGGGGTTCAGGGCTAATACTCTCAAAACGACCAGTCGGGTCATTACATCATCAATATTATATACGTTATATACGAAGTATATTACATTCTCCCCTTGATGGTAGGCTATAATCCCATTGTTTAGTCGCTTATTACACTCTAATTCACTGAACTTTACTTGTGTTGAGCTTTAATTGGTAGTATTTTTGCACTTATTATGTTTTATGCCTTGTAGGAGTGATTCCGAGTTATGCCGATGTTGTGGAGCTAATTCGAGCTATGAAGTCTGAGTAGAAGCCCAAGAAATTAAGCCGGGATCAAATTCGGGGGTCGAAAACCAAGTCTGGATGTCAAAATTTTGAAAAACTCCTTTCTGGCCATAATTTGCACTACTGCCCCGCGGGGCGCGGGGCAATAGTGCAAAAAGTGGCCAGAAATCATATTTTGGCACGTTCTGAAATTTCCTACATGCGCTCCGCATGGGGCGGCACGGCATGCAGCGCGGTAGCCCAAAAAAGTTTGAGTGACTTTCCAATTCCACTAAAAAAGGGTAATTTCGTCCGGGGTTATGGGGGGATGGCTTAAATTCACGGGAAAACACCATTTTCAGGACTTTTGACACAATTTCAACCTAAGGAGCCCAAGGAGGCTAAGGAGGAGTTGGAAGAACACAAGCACAAGGATTTTATCATTCCTTCCTCACTCAAGATCCGGGTTTGGATTAAATTTATGTTTTTGCTATGCTTTAATTACATTTGTGAAGAACTTCTTCATGTCTATGGAGTAGATCCTTTTGGGGTTTGATAGATTTGGTATATTGATGATCGTTTGTGGATTATAAATCTATTTTTATGTATTTGAATCATTTTTGGAAGATTTAATTGTTGCATCTATATTTACTTGTTCTTGCAATCGAAAGACGCATAACTTGTGATATCTCTGCATTATATTGTTGGTTGAGTTTATAGGTTCTTCTAAGTAATCGAAAGAGGCTAGTTGAATCATTGATTAAATCTAGTTAGGAGAATAATCGAAAGAGGTTTTCCTAAAGATCGATCCACTACACATTCTTGCATATCTTCACAGTGCTTAAATTGGTTCATCTCTTGAGGTTAAGACTTAATTGAGAAAGGAGTTTTTTGCTGAAAGTTTGAACTAATAATAGAGTAAATTCGAGAGACTCACTTGAACATTGGAAGTGAATTATCTAGAGTTATATCCCGAACAATTATCTTGCACTTATTCTGTCAAAACCTTATCCTCTTCCACTGATAACCTTAATTTCTTATTCCTTATTTCGAGTCACTAGTCAATAGCTGTAGATTTTAGATTCTTAGTTAAAATTTTATTATTAATCATATAAATCTCAATTGTCGATCCTCTTGGATAGCAATCAAGCTAGAAACTACAAGAATACTATTTAAATTCAATCCCCGTGGACACAATCATATTATACTATCTTTGACTAGCGAGAACAATTTAAGTGTGTGCTTTGCGCTCTTCAAATTTTAGCGCCGTTGCCGGGGATTGAAAATTAATAGTGTTTGAAATAGTTTGTAGTGCTAATTCAGGAATTAGCTTCTAATTATTTCTTTTATTTTTAGTTTTTTTTAGTGAACTTCTCTTCAATATTCTTGATATTAAACTCTAAAATATGTGAAGATGGAGTATAACCAACCTGAGAAAATGGTCGAAGAGTTAGCAGCTGAATATTATCTGCAGTGTGCTATGTGTTTTAAATGCGGTGAAAATCATCTATGGGTTGGTTGTCAAGCAGATAGGCATTCTTCTTATGGTTCATCTTTTGAACACTCTTACTTTGTCTTCAGTCCGTACAAGTATGAGCATATGGGCATAATTCTAACTCTGGTTGAGATGATTACCCTTATTATGACTGGAATACAAGCAAAGTGAGACGACCACCTCAAGTGGAGAATGTTAGTTTATAAGAGCTTATGTAAGTTCATTAATAAGGTGGAAGAGAGATTTATACACGATGATGAAGCCACTAACAACCCAACAATGCAAGTGAATAAACTAATAAGTACACTTTCAGAAAGGTCATTGCATTGTGATAGGGAATATATGGAGGAGATTCCCAATGAGAATGAGCCTACCCGAGATGATGAACATTTACAAAGAGAATTTTTCACTTTGCTAGAGGACTCTTTTTCAACTGAGATGATTGAAGATGAGGCTTTGGTTGAATGTGCATCAATAAAAGAAGAGTTCAAATCCTCGTCCACCTATCCACATTTAAAATTTTGAGTAAAAGAGAACGAAGAACAAATGGTCTTGGACATACTAGAGGAATACTCACATGACCTTTCTTCTTCATTTTCTTATTCTAACCTTGATCATGTGAATTTTATTTTTGGGGATTTACCGGAATATGCAGGAATTAATTTTGTGAATGAACAATCTACCACTCAAAATGAGGTCAAGAAAGAAAGAAAAGAGCGGGTCTTACAAATATCCTTAAAGGACTTTGGCCTGATGAGCTCCATAAAGAATCTCGAGGAGCGAAAACGGAAAATAAATTCAGAATTAGGGGTGGAGTTCACTCGGAAACGAAAAAAGTCCGGGGGAGTTTTCTTTACCTCTTGCTTTTTATTTGTGTGTCATGGGAACATGCCATAATTTAAAGTGTAGGGTGGAGATGTAAATATGTAAATAACTATTTGTTTTCGTTTCTTGTGTGTGTTTTCTTTTCTTTGATTGAAATTTTTAAAGTCGAAGAAAAAAAATATTATTTCTTTAGGTAGTATAATAATTCCCCCTTGGTTTTTCTTTGTGCCGCAGTTCTTTTTCAAGGATTTTGTTTGAAGCGGGTGTAGTTAGTTTTTTTTTTTTAGGAGTAGGAGATCTTGTGCAGTGATATTAAATGCAAGCAATATCTCTTGACTTTATTATGCCTTGAGAATAATAAGTGCTTTAGTTGTGACGCTTATACTCAGTTTTTGACTCTTGTATAAGTATCTTAAATTGTATGATTTTAACTTTGCTTAACTGCTTTGACTAGAGTGTCTCGATGAGTCCGATCCTGAGTGAGTTATGTGCCATGTGTGTGTGAGGTTTCGTGTATTCTATGCATTGCATTTGATTTCTAGAACTTGCCTAGTGTGTTTGCAAAGCGAAATAGTAGTTTTATTCGGTCTTGAAAGTGATATAGGCATTTCCTTGTTGAGCCAGTTATATGTTGTTATCCACCTAATGGTTATGTATCCTAGCTAGTTGACCCCTTTGAGACAGTAATCATGTTTCTTTGGCAATCATATTACAAGCCTTACCCAATTATTCGAATTGACCATCGATTTGAACCTTCTTACCTCTCACGAGCACTTGAAATTGTTATGAACTTTGTAAAAGTTAAAGTGTGGGGGTAATGGTTTGGCTTTTGAGATGAACTATTGAAATAAGGAGAAAGGTGCACTGTTTTGGAAAAAATAAATAAGAGCCACTTGAATTGAAAAAGAAAATAAAAAAAATAGTTGGATGGTTGCAAAAAAAGATTCCTTGATAGAGGTAATTCTTGATGTAATTGTGCGTAAAGAAGTACGGAGTTGACATACATTGACGTGAAGGTGGAGTTATGATTTGATATAAGTATGGAGTTTAAAATGGTTAAATTGTATGTATTAAAGTGCTTAGGGAGGTGTAGTCACGTTTATATCAAATGTATCCTACCCATACCGCAGCATACATTACAACCAAATAAAGTCCTATTTTGGCCATAAATCATATTTTGGCACGTTCTGGAATTTCCTACATGTGCGCATGGGGCAGCGTGACATGCGGCACGGTAGCCCAAAAATATTTGAGTGACTTTCCAATTCCGCTAAAAAGGGTAATTTTGTCCGGGGATTATTGGGGGATGGCTTAATACACGGAAAAACACCACTTTCTAGACTTTTGACACAATTTTGACCTAAGGAGGCCAAGGAGGCTAAGTAGGAGTTGGAAGAACACAAGCACAAGAATTTCATCATTCCATCCTCACTCAAGATCCAGATTTGGATTGAATTTATGTTTTCCTATACTTTAGTTACATTTGTGAAGAACTTCTCCATGTCTATGGAGTAGATCCTTTTGGGTTTTGATGGATTTGGTGTATTGATGATTGTTTTTGGATTATAACTCTATTTTTATGTATTTGAATCATTTTTGGAAGATTTAATTGTTGCATCTATATTCACTTGTTCTTGCAAAAGAGGCATAACTTGTGATATCTTTGCATTATATTGTTGGTTGAGTTCATAGATTCTTCTAAGTAATCGAAAGAGGGTAGTTGAATTATTGATTAAACCTAGTTAGGAGAATAATCGAAGGAGGTTTTCCTAAAGACCGATCCACTACGCATTCTTGCATATCTTCACTGTGTTTAAATTGGTTTATCTTGTGAGGTTAAAACTTAATCGAGAGAGGAGTTTTTTTGCTGAACGTTTAAACTAATAATAGAGTAAATTCGAGAGACTCACTTGAACATTGGAAGTGAATTATCTAGAGTTAGATCCCGAACAATTATCTTGCACTTATTCTGTCAAAACCCTATCCTCTTCCACTGATAACCTTAATTGTTTATTCCTTATTTCGAAAGTCACTAGTCAATAGCTGTAGATTTTAGATTCTTAGTTAAAATTTTATTATTAATCATATAAATCTCAAATGTCGATCCTCCTGGATAGCAATCAAGCTAGAAATTATGAGAATACTATTTAAATCCAATCCCTGTGCACACGATTTTATACTATACTATCTTTGACTAGCAAACACAATTTAAGTGTGTCTTTTGCGCTCGTCACCCCTCACAAGTGGTTCAGGGTCAGGGACCAAATAATTTCATCTTATTATTATTGATGTGCGATGTATATTTTGAATAACACCATAACGCATAAAGGTGTGTTTTTACAAAGTTGAGGAAGCAAGTTAGTTTTTCTAACATGAGGGGGGGACATGATAAATAGTTGAGAAAAAGTTACATGGAATGAATTATCATTTGTACTTTTAGATCCTCGGATAAGATAATATGAAATTGAAGTGCATAAAAAGATAATTCATCTGCAATATATTGCAAAGCATGCTAGACGCATTTGCTGACCCAAAGAAAGTAACTATATTCTCACTGCAAATTCTCCTATTAGAATAAGTCCTAGGAGGACAAAATCTATGATACGCTTAAAGCGTATAGACAAATCGGTTTCAAATAAAATTCTTGATAAAAAAGATGAGCAAATGATCAAAGTGATCATAATAAGGAGGCAAGTGATCTATAAGATCACATGACATAACACTTCATAAAATCTCAGGAGAGGTTCAGGTACGTGAAAATATGAATGAAGAGATCTCTATGTCATTTCTTTATGAAAAAATATTGGAACCGATATAAAATGCCCGTCTATTACATCTATGATAAAGTTAAATATATATGAGGATCTTAAGTCTGAAGAAACAATTCAAGTAGAATTGGTTTCATATGAAAGACATATAGTTTTGGATACGCAGTTCAAACACTTCAAAGTATAAAGTTAATGGTGTGTGCAATCACCTTTATCTATCTTATATGTCTAGCATGACATGAAAACTTGATATGCATCTAAAGTCTATTTAAGTGGCTTATATGACTTAACTTATATGACATTCCCAGAATAATTCAAATCACTTAAAGCATATACTATTCTTGGTTCTGAAGTACCATATCCTAAGTGCAATTTGTGCACATGTATCTTGCTATAACTATAAGCATGATAATGTGATAGTGAAAGTTTTTACCTCTATAGAGATACTAAAAAAGCCATTCCACGACATTATGCGAAGACATTACATATCTATCAGGAATGATAATTTCATGGTGACAAATTCATTCAAGGTGAAACAAATTCATTCAAGTTAATATGGATGACTTGTTTATCAAATCTATACCAATAATATTTTGAAGATGGTGCACGAGATTGGAATGCAAAGACTCAAATATCTGAACTGATACTCTCATTAGGGAGAACTAATACGTATTGTACTCTTTTTTCCTTACAAGGTTTTGTTCTACTGGGTTTTTCTTGTAAGGTTTTTAACGAGGCAACTAAAAGGCGTATTTCTAAACATGTGTACTCTTTTTCCTTTTCTAGAATTTTTTTCCACTGGGTTTTATTTTAATTAAGGTTTTAACGAGGCACATTATCTGTTGAATAGACATTCAATGGGGAGTGTTATAAATAGGATTGTATTTAAGATAAATGTCTATATTTTAGAGAGATTTTTGAGTTTGTTACTTTGTGGCTAAGTCACTTTTCCCCTATAGATAGAGGGGTTCTTCTATTGTGATTCATCCCAATATCAATAACAATTCTCTGTATCTACTTTACTCTGTAATATTCTTCTTTTTTTCTTTTTTGTTTTATAACAGTAGTTAAATAGTAATCATTAAAAAAGTTGAGACATCTAAGGGACAATTCGTGCCAAGTTTAAAGGTTATCTAGGTAATTTGGCCTTTTCACAATAACAATTAAGGTAGGGGAAAAGTTCCAGAATTAGTGGTAATAAAAGTAGTAATTATAAAAAGGGTTTCCTTTGTTTCACACTTTTGCGTGGACAGCACGTGGGAAGTGGGGTGACTTTTGAATTCCAGCGAAACGCCTGAGATATCACGTGAGTGCAGACAAATAGCTACGTGCCATCCCGATGAATGACATGACATATCACACATTTTAGGCTAATTGTGGTCATCTTGTCTCCTCCTTAACCTGCACCTTATCTTCTCCAATCATTGCCCACCCTAACTCTCTTTTGCTCATATTAGCGAATGGAGTTAATAATTATTAAAATTTAACTTCATTACATTCATAACATTAAAAAAGAAAAAGAAAAGGATTGCATTTATTTGCACAAAAGTAAACATATATGTGGGTAGCCATTGAAGAGTAATTAATAGTAACATAATATAAGCTGGGATTCTATGCCATAATAATGTCATTTCTGCAAGACCAACACTTTTAGTACAAAGGCAAAATAGATAAGTTATTTATTGAATTATGGACAAAATTCATGTTACATATTTTTTATGAACAAAAATTATCTTACACACTTAACTTTTTAAAAGTGCATTTAAAACACTACTTTTTTTGATCAGTTTGTCATATTATGTGTGATATCACGCACCAATTAAGTCTTGACGCGTGTCATAACTCAAAAAAAAAATATTTCACTTCCACCCTAATTAATATCTTTTCTTAAAAAAGTAAAAATAATCAAAGGATCCCCTCCCCAATCCGTCTCTCATCTTTCGCTATCATATTCTTAGTCAACTTCTCCATTAAAATTCTTTTCACCATTAAAACTCATTGGAATAATCCCTCCAAATCACAGGTCCCCTATTTTCCTCCGTTATCCTCTCATTTCACACTCAACAGCTGTCCAACTCTTCTCTCACCACTATTAGCTACCAAACAACTCGACACCGGTCGGAGTTGCCTGCTAGCTGGCTGGCCAAAATCGCTCCATTATCGATTCCAGATAATCGAATCTGGAGGAAACTCGCCGAAGAATGATCAGATCTTTGTTAGTTCTGCCAAATTATACAGAAAATGCAGCTTCTCCATCATTTTTTTATTTTTGTGTCTCTTCTTCTCACTTTTTGTTTCATCTGAATATTGGCTGGAAAATTAAAGACTCCGACAATTCATAATTTTGATGTTGTTTGATCGTTTCACGGTTGCCTTATCATCGGAGCTCCGGCGATTGCCAACTTGCTTATGTTATCTACTGAAATCTTCACATAATACATTGTGTACATCTCCAACTTGGACAAATCCTTTCTTTAACAATCTGCCAACTGTTAATTTGTGGACAGATTAGTGTAATTATAGGTATTAATCATCACTAGTGTAGTATAAACTGGAGAAGGTAAAGAATATCAAGAGTAAACGTCATCCTTGTCGCTATAATGACTCTAATTTTTTTTTTTAAAAAAAAGGCTGGATATGTGGCATTTAAATAATGGTTCAGACCCAAAAGATTTAACTTCAATCGCCTCTTTTATGTGTAAAACACGCACGTGCCAGCTGTTAAATGTAGTGTATCTTAAATATACTTTTAAAAGATTGAGTATGTAAAATAATTTTAGTTCGCAAAAAATATGTAACAGAGATTTAATTTATAGTTCAGGAGGTAACTCATGTATTTTGTCTGTTAAAAATGGAGCCCGACACAAATTACAAGATGATGCTATCAGTATCTTACTTTTTATTTTGTGGCCCTTCCACCAAAACTTAAATTTGTCAATTCAACTGGATATTGCCACACGATTTTGTTCTATTGCAGATGCTTCCCGCAAAAGCATTCAGAGGTGATTTTATTAATTAAAATGGTGCGTGTGTTAGAACATGTGCATCGGAAGTAAACATACAAATCAGGTATCACATATATGTAAATTAGACAGTAATATGATTACGAGATTAGAAGCACTAACCTTTTGAAATCGTTGCACAGGTCTTTCACTGAGCAAGAATCCAGGACTGCAATATTCTGCTATGGTCCTAGTAAGACCTTGGACGAAATTGTTTTGAGTGGACAAGAACAATACAACTCTAAAAAGTAAGTTATTTGGTGAAAAACGTCTTCCTTATGTAGACTCATTTTTCAGCCAAAAAAAGGCTCCAAAAACATGTGGGATTCTGCTTGTGCAAGTAGAATCCTACTCTAACTCTACGGGATGACTTTTTCCCAAAGTCACTTTTTACCCAAGTCAGTCCAGGTTTTTACTAGGTATAGTAGGGACTACAGAAATAATAAGAGGCTACTAATTATAGTATTAATTCGAAATGGATGAATTAATTCCTACTATAATTCATTGCACTTTATTCCACTAAAAAAACTGCAATTGAACTCCTCAATTTAAATTTCAAAAATTTACTAACACTTATTTTAACTCCCCATGTTAAGGTCACAAATACCAGTTAATTAAATTAAATCATTGACAATTTAATTTAATCAACTAATTAAATTCTTTATAATTTCGCTTAAACTATTTCATGTTACGGAACACAATCCACTGGCCGGATTTTCACATGAAAACTTATAAGCTTACATAAAGGGGTATCATCAAACTCAAAATCGAGTCATAGATTCTATCAACTAATTATTATTTCACAAATGCTATTTATTATTGTCCAATCTATTAGGCATACACTAACTCTTAATAGAGTTGTACCTTTTGATAAATCAAAACAATAAACATATCACATTGATCATAATAATTATATCAAAATTAAGAGCATAAGCTCATGTAATGCATTAGAGAAAATGTTTTATATATATATATATTCAGTACAAAAACATCTTTTCTCTACTTGGTCTGTTCCACATACACTGAGTATACTAGTACAAGAAATCAGAGTAAAACCACTCCCTAATCAAGACAAATTATACCATAATCTTGTGCTACAATCATCAAGATATTTTGCCCAATAATATCTTCAATTATGAAAATAGTGTATTAATTATGAGAACCGATAATTTAATCTTCTGCGCATGAGCTAAGACTCCATACACTAAATTGTCTACTACATAACTAAATTAAAGAACACACATGTAACAAATGATCTATTTAAAATAGTAGTTTATTGAATAGAATAAATTAAATAAATAAATGATCTATAAAAAAAAAATACAATACAATATCTAAATCGCATGATTAATTATATACCAACAACGAAGTAATTTTAGATCGTTATAAACCTCTTTAAAGATCCTATAACATAAGTACGTACATAACATTACAATTTGGAATAAGTATAATTGCTAACACATTTTCAGTTGTGTAATCTCAATCTGGCTTTGGAAATTAAAAGTTATGATTAGGAAGACATTAGTTATTCGCGTTCAGCGTTTACTGATTCTATATAAGTCAACAATTTAGTTGTGTAAGTTAAAAATGAAAAGGAGCATGCGTTGGGTTTTATTGTTTTGATACAAACACTACGTATGTACTTAACTAAAGTAATTTTATATGTGAGACGTCAATTAAACAAAAAAAGAAGAAAACAGTTGCCGGGCAATGATGTGCTTTGGTGGGCCAATGGATTTCCTATCAAATAATTGGGGTGTCATTGTTTCATCAATTATCAAATCATTGCGCCTTTTACCTTTGAAGAAAAAACATTACAAAATACAAACTCTATTTGATTATATATCCATGTGATTCTCACGTGATGGAGGCCCCCTCCCCCGGCCCCTTACATACTACTGGTATTTCTAATTTAGCATGCTCCATCAGTCGGTATTCAGTACAGTATATACCTTCCATAAAACCGAAATATAATATCTTTTGACGTGAAATATATTATAATCGTTGTAATGCAAAAATAATATTTCAAGATTCATTATGAACTTTTGTTTCTCTTGGCATCGAAAAATCAGGGCAAGGTAGTCACCCAATCACTCAATTACATTGCAATTACAAAACATTCCAAGTTGGATATAAAAGTTTCCCTTAACATTTCGAAGTGATACATTTGATATTTGTGTAAAATTTCGGTATTGGGGTTTAAGACTTTAAGTTATGACGTTAGACATAGAAATAAACAATATTTATGTAAGATTTTCGTTACAAGTGCTTATTCGAGAAATACAAAGAGTGAATTTGTAAGTGAGTCATACTATAAAGGTATTTAATAATTAATATTTTGCTTTAGTTACTTTTTCCTTTCTTGTTTTCCTTTAATGTATTGCTAAGAATGTGTTGGCACACATTTGGATCTAGCTAAGTTGGTCTGCCGACATCACACGTTGAATAGGTCAGCGGTCGCACGTTTGCATGGCCAAACAAAAGATAGCTTTGTTTTCTTTAAAGTCATAATACATGCTTAAATTTTTTTAATATTCATAAAAATAAAATATCGTAGACATAATTATAGAAGCACATTATACCAATGACTATGGTCCAACAATTAAACCTTAGCATATCCATTCAAAACACACCTCCCTTTTACTTATGCAATACTTCCAAAATATTCAAATAAAGATAATGTGCTCATAACCATCCTAGCCTCAAAAATCGACTCAATGTCACAGTGCACTTATGGCTTGAACACCCAACATCATAGAGAAGTTTAAAAACGTTACCTATCCCTCGTGAAATCATGTGCCCTCACAATAAGAACAAGAGAGTAAGTTGAATCCACACCTTCAAATCACATGCTCAATATATTTTAAGGACTCACATAAATCAAAGAAATCAATCTCTCTGACAAAGAAGTCACATGCATGCAATTGATACCATAAGCTTGCCCATAATGTAAACCTCTACTAATGTAGGTTCCCTCGATCTAAAATCAATTAGGTCTTTTTCATAGTTGTAATGTGGGTTAAGGGACGAGTATGATATATTTAAGGAATAGTGGTTCAGCTTCCTAAGCACTTTAACACATCACCAAATAACTTAAGCTCAAATTCTTCGATCCACTTCAGTTTCACTAATAATATCACCCCCAACAAAATTTTCTTTTTCTTTAAGCACTATCTTAATTTACACTCCACTAGCAAAAATAAGATATTTATTCACATATATACACACACACACCAGAGGGGCGGAAGCTAGTCCCTGAGGGGGTAGGGGGGATTGGAAAAATACGAGGAATGTAAGGAACAGTAAGCAATAAATAAAGGAAAACTCAGGCGGCAAAGCGACCATATGCAAACGCATGCTAAATAAAATAGGCGGCAGAGCCGACCGAATGCAAATATGTTAACACAAGATTAAAACATAAAATCTGGCGGCAGAGCCGACCAGAAGTATTATTGATAACAAGAAATTAAAATACAGATATTAAGAAATTAAAACTTAAAAGCTTACATAGTATAGAGCTCTTAAGTGTTGAGAGGGTTTAGAGAGAGGAAATGTGTAGAGAGAATTCTGAAATTTGAGAGAAGGATTGAATGCCCTCTTCTGTGAGTGAGGGGGTCTATTTATAGAACTATAGACCGTGCTACATTGAAAGTGCACAGTGTTTTGCTACAGTGAAAAGTGCACAGTGATCTACAATGATAAGTGCACAGTAATCTACAGTAACATTGCTATAGTAACTTTTTGGAAAATTCTTGGTTGGCGTCATATCTGATGTCAGCGACAAATTGGTCCTGATTTTGACTTATTCTGGGTCATAGTCAGGGTCATCCTCTTCTTCTAATTGTTCTTGAGACGAACTGGATGAATATTGATCGGGAACCTTTCCCTTGAGCTGTTGTAGAAGATTTTCCATCTCCTGAATGTAGTCTTCTTTGCTGATAGAGCCTGCTAACTTTGCTTGAACTAGCCTTCTCTGTTGCAAAAATGAAGTGTTTGCTACATCTATAAGTGACAGAAATTTGGGGTTGCTGGAAAATCATTTTCCAACTACTGGTAAGCAAGTTTCCGTGGCATCCCTCCATACCTTGTACCACTTACAGTAGCCTTGAAGGGCTAACCAAGGCATACCTCTGAATCTTTCTCGTTTGTGAAAAACAAACTTCTGGGTGTATATCCAGGGATGTGGAATCTGAAGAAAAATTGGAGTAACTGGGGAATGTGCTGGTCTCCGTGAAATCTGGAACAGAAATATTCAAATCTTTCTTTCACCGGTGGAGGAAATATATCTGCCAAATGGCTGTAAATAGGCCACCATTGGTGCAAAACCCATTGGGGAAAATCTACTGGAAAGTTTTTGCCCCAAAGGAGAAAATATGCGTGTTTGTTGGTATGATTTTGAAAGGTCAGCGCATTAAACCATGCATCTCTATAATCATAGTAACTGAAAAATAGGGGAGAAAATGGCTGGGAAAGTTTTCTGACTTTCGTAGGGTGATCACCCCATTCCTTTGGCGAGATGATTTTGTTTATCCACACTGTGGTATGGGTAATGTAGATTTGGGTTTTGTCCAAAAAAGATTTAAACAGACAAGAGTGAGTGTTTGTAAGGATAAATTCATAGAACTTCTGGTTATGAACAGGAGTTTTTTTGGAAAAAGTTGGATGTTGGGTCGAGCATTCTTTTGGCTAATACTAGGGGGTTAAAATCCCAAAGATGTTGCTCAGTTTGGACGAGTGAGTAAGTCATCTCGTTCTTAGTATACTGAGGTTCCCCCGAATAAGGACCTACTAAAGAAATTGGCTGAGGCACGGGTGAAGAAAGTACCTGCTTAGGCGCAGAAGGCACCGTGTTCTGTGTAGTGGGGCTTTTGGCCACCACTTGTCTTTTAGTGAGGTTTTTTACCACCACTTCTTTTTTTGTGGTGCTTGTAGCAGCCACAGTTGAAGTTGAAGGTGTGGTGCTTTTTGCAACCACAACTGAAGTTGAAGCTGAAGAAGACCTAGCGGAAGATATGGCGGCTGCTTCAAGGAGTTGCGCCATCGACTTTGCCACTTCCATTGGGATGCCTTTCATGGCATAGTCTACAGGCGATCTACATTTTGGCTGGCTTGGTCCAGCTTCTGTTGTTTGCTGCTTTTTTGCAGCTACTGTTGTTGTCTATTATTGTTGAACGACTGCTGAAATTGGAACATCTTTAGGGTGTTGTGTGGCAGACTGCTGTTGTTGCTTTTCCTCCAGGGCTGGTAAGGCTAACCGCGGGGGCTTTGGTTTTTTAGGCATTTTATCTGCCTTGAAGGAATTCCCGAGTTAGGAAATCAGGTATGTAATTTGAGCTTCCATTTATATATTCAATATCAAAATCAAAAATTAATAAAATAGCTTGCCATCTGACGAAAATATATTTTGAAGTAATATTTTGCACATCTTTTTGTTAAACAGACTTAGCTGCCTTGCAGTCAATACGAAGCAAAATTTTTGGTTTAATAAATCTTATTGAAATTTCGATATGCATAAAACAATTGCCAAATTTTTTTTTTAATTGTTGGATAGTTCTGTTGTGAGCTATTCCAGTGCTTTGATGTAAAAGCAATGATACTTTCTTTATCATTTTTAATTTATTTTAAGATACCACCATATCCTATGTTTGACGCATCTGTTTCTACAATTTTACAAGCAAATGGATCGGGGAGACTTAGGAGAGGAAGATTCTTGACTTTCAACTTAAGTTGCTAGACAGCATTGGTTTGGGCATCCGTCCAAGGAACTGGAGGCTTTTTCAATCTGTCGTGAAGGGGCTTTAGCAGAATGCTTAATCCCGGAATGAAATCGCAAATATAGTTGACACAACCAAGAAACCTTTGAAGTTGTGTCTTGTCCAGGATTTGATCTGGGAATTTGTCAGCAAACTGGAGAGATTGCTGAATAAGAGTAATGGTCCCTTGTTGGATGTTATGACCAAGGAACCTGATGTTTGTCTGGAATAAGCTGTACTTAGTTCTAGACAGAGCTAATCCATTTTCTTTGATAGTGTTAAAGAAAATGCCTAGATGTTTGAAGTGTTGGTCGATGTTTGTTGAGAAAACTAAGAAATCGTCTATATAAGTTATAATAAAACTAGAATATGGATTAAAGATATCATTCATTATCTTCTGAAATTCAGAAGGGGCGTTCTTTAATCCGAATGGCATCACGTTCCATTCGTATTGTCCGAAAAGGATTGTAAAAGCAGTTTTGTACCTGTCTTTTGGGTCGATTTGTACTTGCCAAAATCCAGATTTTAAATCAAATTTAGAAAAAATTGTGGCAGCATAGACTCTTTGTAATAAGTCTTTCTTGCTAGGAATAGGATACCTAATCCATCTAAGTGCTGCGTTAAGAGGCTTATAGTTGATAACCAAGCGAGGGACTCCGCGCTCAATTTCAAAGTTTTTGTTGACATAGAATGCCGCACAACTCCAGGGAGACTTTGAAAGGGAAATTATCTTCTTGTCTAAGAGATCACTGATCTCTTTTTGACAATGCATTGTAAGCTCTTGATTCATTTGAATGGGTCGAGCTTTAGTTGGGATATTTTTCTGGTCAAAGTCAGGCTCGTAAGGAAGCCCAACAATGTGCCTTTTACGTTTCTAAAATGCCATTGGCAAATGGGAACAAAGCTCCTGTTGAATCTTAGCTTCTAAACGTTTAATTTTAGAAGAAATTACAGAATCGGTTAACTGCTTCTGTATTCTTTGGAAAGCTACATCTTCTTTTAAAAACATAATTTATTTTTCTTTATTTTGCAAGGAATGTATGACTTCATAAGTTGGAGGCTTATGGAAAGGAAGAAGGACGTTGCTTGTGGGATAATCCACATGAATGCCTTTTCTCGTAACCAGGTATGGTTTGCAAAGTTGAATGAAAGGAATATCTAGGATTACTGCATTGCAAAGGTCTTTTGCTAAGAAAAATATGGAGTCTGGATGAACCAGTTTGGTTCCTCTGGGGAGGTCGTGACCTTTATAGAAGGAAGTTTGTAAGTGATTTTAAGTTTTTCACCATTGGCGGCCCTTAGGCGTTCCTCTTGGTTTTTACGAAAAACTTGATTGGAATGACACCTTCTTGGATGCAGCTTCTGTCTGCTCCGGTGTAAAATAAAGCTATGCCAGTCCAAATAACAGATTTACTGACGATGAGAGTTATCCTGACATGGTATTTCTGAATCCTTATAAAGGAAAAATATCCTAAGAAGGATTCTGTTTCATCATCGTCTTAGTCAGAGGTTGCAACTGTCTGTACAACCTCTTTGAGCTTTTGTGGCTCATTAGACAATTGTTCGAGGACAAGTCCGTCAAGCTCTTGTCTTGCTTTTATTTCCCTAATTTCTTCTTTCAGGTGTGCTATCTCAGATTGAAGGTCTGAGATGGTCACCTTTAAGACCTTAGGACTATCAGAGGGAAACCTCTTCAAAATATCAATAATGTTGTAGGTATTAGCTACCTGGGGATGATTTTGAAGAGTTGATGATAAGGGTGTTGAAGGCTTATTAAAACTTGTTGCTTCCTTACGCACACGTAAGTATACGTGATCGACAAGTAATATAGGACAATGAGTCCGGATTATCGTACCCAAGGGACTTAAATTAACTACTTTATAACAACTAATATCGTTATTTTATCAAGCAATGATCAAGTTGAATTTATAGTTTATGCTAAATTTTAACTCAAAATTAAATCTAAGAATTATAATGAACAAGTATGTGTTTAGATATCAATAAAACAAATATTCCAGGGTTGCGATTCTATTGCCAATCCTATTGCATTCTAATTGATTTTATCGTTCATATAGTTAATGTAAGATTGCTAATTAATCAATAATGATACTCATAGCCTTCTTCCGAAGTACTATTCGTCTATTCTTAACAAGATTAATGCCTATATTCCTATGGAATTAATTTATTAAGAATGCATGAAGAACACGATTTATATAATTAAGCATGGTGATTAAATATATTCCTATTTTAACCACGAATCCGCTCTTTTTAACAAAGTTAAGAACATGCTTTCTTCAATTCTTATTCTAGTCTAGACTTAGTTTTCCCAAACATAGCATAGATAATTGATAGAACTTAATTGATGGCCAAAACAATTAAGAAATTAAGCATAGAATTGAAGAAACAATCTTAGCCACATTAACTATTAAAACAAAATTATCAAGTTAGAACCACAATATTCATGGCTAATCACAACCCCAGAACAAGGGGTGATTAGCCACTCATGTTCAACAAAATCAAATAACTAATGAAGAAAAACTAAAATAGAGATACTAGTTTTGCTTGATGAAGTGAGAATTTCTTGTTGTTGTTGATGTTCCTCGCTTCCTTTTGCTCCCAAAATCACGTTATCCCCCTTCAAAATGGGTTTAGGGATGTTTATATAGGAGTTGGGAAGGTTTTGGGTCGGTTTAGGGGTCTTCTAGACGAAGTAGGAGACAATTCCCGAAATCAACCCCCTGGGCAGCGCCCAGCGCCCCCCAGGGGACTGAAGGCAGTGTGCTTTTCCTTTGCTTCTGTCTTCAGCGCCACAGGCAGCGCTGGGCACTGGCCTGTGGCCTGATTCCCTCTTTTGTGCTTCTTTCTTCTTGTTTTGGCTTGCTTTCTCCCCCGATTTCGTCCCCGATTGTTTTAATCTTATTCCTACACATAAAACACATTATATTAACATGAATCGATATGATTTAACATCCAAATCCAAACAATCAAGAGTTAAAATATGGGATAAGTTACATTAATTTAGCACTCTTCTACCCATTATTAAGGACTATCTTAAGTTTTCTTAAATAATCCTTTTTAAGTTCAGGATCTTGAAGATCACCAATTACTTCAAGAAGAAGATCTTGTTCTTTCGTGAGAACATTGATCTGAGGGAGGTCATCTTGGTCAGACTCCTCTGAAGATGTAGTGGATGAATTTAAGTCATCTTCCAGGTTGTTGTTAAATTGTTCGTCGTCGGACATTTCGTTGTCTGTAATATCCGAAGATTCACTTAATTCAACAAGCAAATTCTCTATTTTGTTTAGAGTAGGTTCGTCAAGTTGTAGGCTCTTGATCTTCTGAGAGACTTTGCAAAACTTGGCGATGTGGCCTGGCTTTCCACACTTGAAACATTTGCCGTGGAAGTAAAAGTCTTGCCATCTTTAGTAAAGGATTTGGAAGACTTATTTTTTGTGTAGGAAAGTTTCCTTTTCCTATTGGAATTGTATTTTCTAATATTGGAAGAATCAGGTTTTGAACTTTTCTTCCTATGAGGTTTACTCCCGCACGAAGGAAGACCAAATTGTTCGCAGAAACTTCCTAAGTCCCTACCTCTTTGTGCCCTATCTTTGGCAAGTTGCCTAAGCATTTTGTCTTGCCTATAGATTTTAAGAGCAACTTGTTGAATTTGGCTAACTATCTGGCCATAGGTGATTTGATCGTAAGGAACAATATCACCGGAATATTGATTCTGAAATTCTTCTTTGACTAAATCTCTAAGGGACTTAAGCAAGCCATCTAGGAATTTCTCTTTCCAATAAAAGAGATTCCCATTTGGTCTTTCGTAGATCCCGGTCAAGAAGGAATCCTTATACCACCTAAAATCTGAAAGAGTTTTGCACATGAGGTTGTTAAGTATTTCAGAGGATTTTTCTCTAAAGATACCTGGACAACCTACGAATGTTTTGATGATTGTGTAAATCAACGTGTTGATAGAATCAGGAATTGTTTCACCATCTTTTAGGATTGGTTGTCCTAATTCATCTAATTTCACGGCTTGAAAAATTTGTTATTTTTCCTCGTGGGTATCCCACCATCCCTTAAGTTGGCCTGTAAAACCAGCGACTAAGACATGGGTAGTACTCTGGTCGGAACAGTTGTGGGAGGTTTTGTAAGCAGTTGCTACCATGGTCATCTTCTGTAATTTGGCAAGAATATTATATTCGGAACATCCATCGATATTCCACTCATAGATATTATGAGCATTATAATTATTCTGCATGGTGTTGGGTCTTTCTTCTAAGACTACATCTGGATGTGTAGCTCTAGGGTAATAGAGTTTTTGAGGCTTTCGCCAGTTGGAAAATTCTGACTTAATAGATGTCATTTCTAGAGCCAGTGGGGAAGGATGTGATTCCACCCCTCTAGTATCAAAGCCAGGGGGGAAGGATGTGATTCTTGTTTTTAATATACTGCTATGTGGTACTGCTAGATCTAGTTTGAAACTCACGGATCTCTTTATTTATGGTTAAGTTTGAGAGTTGTTCTTATTTTATCTTGTTATAGTGTAAAGAGGTTAGATCCGATGATAGATCTGCAGATCTACTGATTCTTTTCCATAAAATGGTTAAACATATGCTTGCAATACGAAGAATCTTTGAAGATGGCACTGGGATCCTTTCGGATCTGCACTGTAAGCATGGTTCCCAAGGATTATGGCGAGGTGATGCCTGTAAATGTACCTGGTAGGCTTGCAGATGGTTTAAAAATCTTTGGGTCATTTCGAAGTAATTCTTTATAGAACAATCATAAACTTTAGCCCTTTTGAGTAAAGGAATTAGTATACTTACAGATATACCCTCTATATCTAATGCTAAGCACCATAGTAAGATAAAATCAAAACAGACCTCTTACAAGGCCTTAAAAGTTATAGATCTATGAAGTTTAATACCAAATCTGACTCTTCTACATACAGTAGAGTTAAGAACTTGAATAAACTTCTTTCTGAAACCACTTGGTCTCTCGAGCCAAGGATAGGAAGCATTTTAATCATTCAAATGTCTTACTTTCACTCACTCTCATCTAGGTCTACGAGTTCTTCTTTCTCCTCTTCTCCAATTTTAAGCTCAAAGAAAAGATTAGTTTTTCTGATTTGCAGCAATCAATTGACGACTGAAAAATCCCCAAACATCCCCAGCCAACAATTTACAAGTATCAAAAATGGAGCTTGACAAGTGATTATCACATGTCTATCATTGAGCAAACTATTCCTCTGGAATCAGACCATGAGGAAATCAAACTTCTCAATATCAAATCTATTGAAAAATATAGGAAGAAATATAATTACATCCATTTTGGTTTGGTACAAATAGCCGCTAAGCCTTTATCCAGAGAAGGATTGGACACATCACTCCTACTCTGTCTTAGAGATTCTAGATTCCTAGAATTCAATGATTCGTTGCTAGGAAAGGTGGAAACCAGTCTTTGCAATGGATCAATTTATTTCGACTGTTTCCCTAACTTTATAGTGTCCCTTAAGGATAGAAACATTTTTGATGCCTTGACCATAAATGTTAAGACTTCTAATTATAAGACTAAGGCTGGCTCTCTTCCAGTAGCAATTATTTACAGAATCCAATATAAGGCAATAAGTTCTGCCTTTAACACTGGAGCTATGAGAACTACTCACAAAGGTGAAACAATTCTCTTCCAGACAGATCTGCAAAGGTCTCATCTGTCTATCCCACGACCAATCTCTTGGAATCAGGTTTCCCTCCTGGAAAACTGGTTTCTGCAGGATGCCAATCATGCTCAAAAGCCACAAAACACGACGGTTTCCTAGATCCAACAACTCCCTTCCGGATCTATGCTAATTTCCTTTCAGAGGTCCCTTAGCCAAAGAGTAAGTTCCTCTGCCTCTTCGCAGTCTGAAATTCCACCGATTCATTCTGCTAGACATTCAGTGTCTTCATATCCTACTAGAATCGAGACAGTAGACTTCAAATCTAGAGTTCCACAAGCTAGGTATAAGGTAGAAAAACTAGAGATGGTTCCCTCTGCCGACACTACCTACAACCGACCAGATTCTCCTACCTATACATCACTAGGTGCCGAATTAGGAGATGACAACATCATTGGTGCTTTGGAGATAGAATTTGAAATTGATAAAAAAAAAGGTCTCCAAAAGGAATTTTACTCTCCTGAAAATCTTTTCAAAAGAACTTGGTTTTTAGAAAAATACAAAGGAGAAGAAAGAAAGAAAATTCAAACAATTTTCTATGATAGTCTCAATGTCATTAAACAACAAATTAATTTCTTTGAATGGTTTGAAATTTATGCTGATTATAACCAGATCGATTTTCCTTTTTCAAACTCAATTAATGTTTCAAAAATATGAAAAACCAATACTGGCGAAGAAGTTATTTCCGAACTTCCTCCGTCACAAGGATTTTCGACAAGCTTTGCTAGCAGCTCCGTTACAGCCTAACCTTTCAAAAAGAGAGCTGACACTGAGCCGATCACTAGCAAAAATATTAAAAATATTTTTGAAAAAAATAATTACACTAACAAGTATTTACAAACTCTTGGAGAATACTTGGTTTCAAATTCATCTTCAGCTTCTCTGAAGAAACCAACAGTAAGAACCTCTACTCCTACAACTCCTTTATTTAAACCATACAGATCCCTAGAACCCATACTAGAGAACTTGTTATGCACCACTCTACAGATTCTCCTGAACTCTCTAAACTACAACAGAGAATAGCGGAAATAGAAAAATCCTTAACAATCCAGGATACTCCAGTCCGACAGACGGAAGATTCTTTTTCTAAGATTGTAGGAGCTCTAGGAGATACCAATTCAGATAATGAATCTGAATAATTTTCACAAATTTCTCTAGAAGACAAGCCTCCTCTAGAAATGGCACCTATTAAGTTAGAATTTTCCAACTGGCGAAAGCCTCAAAAACTCTATTATTACCCTAGAGATACACATCTAGATGTAGTCTTAGAAGAAAGACCCAACACCATGCAGAATAATTATAATGCTCATAATATTGAGTGGAATATCGATGGATGTTCCGAATATAATATTCTTGCCAAATTACAGCAGATGACCATGGTAGCAACTGCTTACAAAACCTCCCACAACTGTTCCGACCAGAGTACTACCCATGTCTTAATCGCTGGTTTTACAGGCCAACTTAAGGGATGGTGGGATATCCACTTAAGCGACGAGAAAAAATAATAAATTTTCCAAGCCATGAAATTAGATAAATCAGGACAACCAATCCTAAAAGATGGTGAAACAATTCCTGATTCTATCAACACGTTGATTTACACAATCATCAAAACATTCGTAGGTTGTCCAGGTATCTTTAGAGAAAAATCCTCTGAAATACTTAACAACCTCAAGTGCAAAACTCTTTCAAATTTTAGGTGGTATAAGGATTCCTTCTTGACCAGGATCTACGAAAGACCATATGGGAATCTCCCTTATTGGAAAGAGAAATTCCTAGATGGCTTGCCTAACTCCCTTAGAGATTTAGTCAAAGAAGAATTTCAGAATCAATATTCCGGTGATATTGTTCCTTACGATCAAATCACCTATGGCCAGATAGTTAGCCAAATTCAACAAGTTTCTCTTAAAATCTATAGGCAAGACAAAATGCTTAGGCAACTTGCCAAAGATAGGGCACAAAGACGTAGGGACTTAGGAAGTTTTTGCGAACAATTTGGTCTTCCTTCGTGCGGGAGTAAACCTCATAGGAAGAAAAGTTCAAAACCTGATTCTTCCAATATTAGATAATACAATTCCAATAGGAAAAGGAAACTTTCCTACACAAAAAATAAATCTTCCAAATCCTTTACTAAAGATGGCAAGACTTCTATTTCCACTGACAAATATTTCAAGTGTGGAAAGCCAGGCCACATCGCCAAGTTTTGCAAAGTCTTTCAGAAGATCAAGAGCCTACAACTTGACGAACCTACTCTAAACAAAATAGAGAAATTGCTTGTTGAATTAAGTGAATCTTCGGATATTACAGACAATGAAATGTCCGACGACGAACAATTTAACAACATCCTAGAAGATGACTTAAATTCATCCACTACATCTTCAGGGGAGCCTGACCAAGATGACCTTCCTCAGATCAATTTTCTCATGAAAGAACAAGATCTTCTTCTTGAAGTAATTAGTGATCTTCAAGATCCTGAACTTAAAAAGGATTATTTAGGAAAACTTAAGATGATCCTTAATAAGCCTTCAATACCCTCATCATCAACTCTTCAAAATCATCCCCAGGTAGCTAATACCTACAACATTACTGATATTTTGAAAAGGTTTTCCTCTGATAGTCCTAAGGTCTCAAAAGTGACCATCTCAGACCTTCAATCTGAGATAGCACACCTGAAAGAAGAAAATAGGAAAATAAAAGCAAGACAAGAGCTTGACAGACTTGTCCTCCAACAATTGTCTAATGAGCCACAAAAGCTCAAAGAGATTGTACAGGCAGTTGCAACCTCTGACCAAGACGATGATGAAACAGAATTCTTCTTAGGACATCTCCTCTATAAGGATTCAGAAATACCATGTTAGGGTAATAGAGGGTATCTCCTCTATAAGGATTCGTCAGTAAATCTTTTGTTTGGACTGGCATAGCTTTATTTGACACCGGAGCAGACAAAAGCTGCATCCAAGAAGGTACCATTCCAATCAAGTTTTTCGTAAAAACTAAGAAACGCCTAAGGACCGCCAATGATAAAAAACTTAAAATCACTTAGAAACTTCATCCCGTAAAGGTCACGAAACGTTTCACGTCTGCTTGGGCGTTCTTTTTAATTGCTGCAATTCTTTGCATTTGTCTCTTTTATATTCTTTTGTAATGTCAACCTTTAATCATTATATATTCAATAATTAAATAATCATGAATCTATCTTGAAGTATATAATATACACATAAAATTTCTACTTTGCTCTCAATTTTATCTCTAAAGTACCTACACATAAAATAAACTCAATTAAGCACGAATATAATATAATTAACATTAAAAACCAAAATGTAAGGTAAGTAATGCAAAAAATATAAAATTATAGCCAAACATCATATAGTTTTCTTACAAACAAAATAACTTAAACCAATCAGTTACAGACATGCAATGGCGTCAATTTAGGGGACATTAGAATATATGCACTTTCAATCATCAGTTTTTGTGTCAGATTAAATCAATAATTAGTTAAGTGATCTAAACCATAATTCTTTATAAAATAAAAAATAAAAAAAGAAAAAGGAAGAAGATCTAGACCAAAATTCTGGAATTGCACTTGTGGCTGTTTGTGGAACTATGCAACTACTTACTGACAAGTGTTGTTTTGAATTGGTAAGCACTCATACATTTTTTTAACTTTATTTTCCAATATTGGACTTTTCAGAGTCAATTTCGATTTAATCGGGAACTATGCAAGTATTCATCTGAGTAATATCCATGTTTCACCCACTGAGTGCCAAGTACACAACTATACAATTTCTTTCTTTAAACAGAAGTGACTGCTCAAGTGGTGACTAGATTTGGTTTTTTCTTTCCACAAAGAAGTTACTAGATTGGAATTTGGTTGTTAGGAAATATTATAACAATAATAGCAATGATTCGTCTGAGTATCCTTCGGGTAGCCCGAACCTTATATATAAAGAACCAAGTCCATCACTTCGGTTAGATCAGTTGGTGCTTCAGCCACAACCAAACCCCTCCCCTCTCAACGTAAGCTGGTTACAGCTATATACTCTATCATCTTTGCCCAGAAAATGTTTTCTGGTGATTTATTCGTGTAACTAAAGTTAGAATGCATTAATAGGCTCTGTTGCTTCTTGGAAAATAACACCTAAAACTAACCATTTCTTTATCAAAAAAACTACAAAGACTCGTAAAATACGGTAATTAATTAACTTATTCTATCGTGCAAGGTTACTTTTACATGTCTTGGATTACTAAGTTTGATTTTGGTACGTCCAAATTGTTTGAGAATTTGTTCAGGGGCGGCACTATCCATTGGACAATATAAAATGATGAAGGTGCTTAAATGATTCCTATTCGATATAAAATATGTAATTCAAATGACTATTACTCTGTAATCTTTTTAACCACATAATTGTTAATTTAATACTGTTTTTAAGGATTTGGGTGAGGTAAATTGTGAATAAAAATGATAGACAATTCAAGCTACAGTAAAGTCGCTTCTTGCTTCTCTCTTGTTATTGTTATGCACCAACACTACATTGAATCGATTTTTCTTTGTAAAATTTCAAGGTCTCAGTAGACCCGCTTCATAGATATAAAATATGCAATTTAAATAAGACTGTACTACTTCTGACTTAGATTGCGAGTATTCAAAAATTTCATTAGTTTTTCAAATGCCGATATTGATTATAGAATAAGCAATTCCCTCAGTTGGAATAAGTTCTTTAAAATTAATGAAATCTTACTTAAGATCAACAATATTTCAAGAAAACTTGAATTAAATGAATTGAAAATACTAGCACCCTAGCATCCAACGGGGGACATACAAGGGGGCAATGCTGGGCAGGGTTACGGTAATGATATGCATGACAGAGCTGGGCCGGATGGGGGTGGGGAAAGCTCTATGGCACGGGTAGGGAGCAAGTGGGGTGGATGGGATATGAATTGGTGGTCTTGGGGCCAAAAGAAGTAATTGAACCAATTAACTAGGGTCCAATCTTTTTGCTGCTACAGCCACTATTTCCGAGCTCTGCTTCTCCGTCAGCCCTCCCTCAGCCACCATTCTCGATCATCTCATTTCTATATCATTCGCACGAAATGTTTTTAAGTTCTTCCTTAGAAATCAGTTCAACGAGAGGTGACCGCAACTGACGGGCAATGCATACGTCACATCCTTGTTTCTGTTCTGATGGAAACAACAGAGGTAAATGAAAATCAAGCAGCAAAGGTAAACGAGGGCGGGGTTTGGGAGCTTTTCAGGGTTGGGAAAGGGCGGAAGCAGAGGGGAACAAAGGGACAGAAATCCAAGGGGATGTGCTGTACCTTCACTGCAACTGCTACCATAAGCTCCCTTCACTAGATCTGCTGCTCCCATAGGCGCATGCTAGATTCCGTTGATCATAAAACTTTATGCATTAACTTTTCCATCAATATCCCAGAATTAAATGATCTCATGCAAACTATGTCGCAACTGATCAACAAGAGACATCCTGGCCAACTCGCGACCATCTCCAATGCGACATTACATCATAAATCAAATTAATGACACAACAAGAAATTGTCAACATTTTGTATATAAATCATCTGATTCAAAAGCCGATGTACCAAAAAGACCCCTTTTTGCCTCTACATTTGTGGAGCTGGATAAGACTGACCATAATAAGAACGAGCTTGAGGGGTGCTCGATGTGTATACTTGTGGGTATGATGACATCATTTGAGCTTCTTGGTTACTGCAAATATAGAATAGACTATTGTCATTCCATGACAACCAAAGTAAACAGCCTACCACCAGTGGATAGACAGCCTATCATGTCAACTAAGTCATTGATCTAAATAAAACTGACAGCTAATAATTAAGCCCAATTGAGCATGAGAAAGAAATACCATAATCACCTTAGGGTTCAGAGTCAGACTACCAACTTTAGTATAGCAAAAATTTCGTTTAATTTACTATGACAGATCGAAAAGTAATACTTAGCAACTTTGTGATAGTAATAATGGAGCTAAGATCGTTGGGACAAGGAAATGATAATTAGTTTGCTGAAGGACAATTAGAAGTGCAGTGATAATGGGATAACAATCAGCTTTTATAACGACAATTGGAAAGCAACTACCTGTTCATATAAAGTCCACGACCATGACTATATCCTTGCATTAGAGTAGCAGATGGGTCTGGTCTGCATCAAGCAACATAATAGTTAAGCCACCACACAGAAGTCCCAATTATTCATTTTAAAAGTCAATTACAAGTCATACAGTACATAAAATTACATTTGTTGTTGCAACTGCACTGACTGCTGCAGCTGCATTGACTGTTGCAGGTGCACTGACTGCTGCAGCTGCATTGTCTGCTGTAGCTGCATTGTCTCCTGTAGCTGCTCACCACCAGCTTGTAACATCAACTGGGAATAGACATATTCATCAACACGTTGCTTAGCAAGGGCGACCTGTCAAAAAGAAAATTAAATTCAAGCATATGCTACAGGACCAGAAATCCTTGATGTCTCATCATTCCCCTATTTCACAGGTAAACTAGTAAAAATTACAAGACGCTAGCGGAAGATTTTTATGGTTATTCTAAGAACAAATCCTCCGAGACAGTTTCATTTTAGATGTTAATGTTAGCGAATCTAGGAATGTACACAACCCCATATCACAAAAAGATAACTACTAAACTTAGATTACAAGAAGTAAGCATAAATAAACCAAAAGAAGCGAGGAATAAAAATTAAGCTTCACCTGTTGTGCATTACCACCCAGATGGACTTGTCTTTGTTTCTGTTCACCTTTCCCACCATGTACCTAGCATACAAGACCAAAAACATTTAAAAACATAAAAGCAAGTAGTTCATAACACTCTATTTACCTGAAAGATTAGGACGGGAAATAAAACCATCAAAGTTGAATCTAATAGATCTTACAAGGCTACTTATGCACCTTAATTGACGCTCCAGACTCTGCTCGGATCCTTGAAATATTGGAGCCACACCTTCCAATCAACCCACCAGCTAATGATTCGGGAATTAACATCGTCAGATTTACATAATCAGCTGCAAGAGTAGTCGCCAAGGATGATGTCGTTATGATAAATATATTAATTTTTATTATCAAGGTGATAAATATATTAATTTTTTTATCAAGGTGATAAATATATTGAATTTCATATAGCAGCAAGTGCATCAATCCAAAAGCGCAAAAGGTACAATGAGAGAAGATTGATTAACCTGAAGATGGATCAACATATGGTTGAGATGGGCGAGAATAGCCAAGATTGTATGTCGGACTGATTGAAATTACTTGTTTAGGGGGGTTATCCCTGTAATGATATACATTTAAGGGATTAAATAGTTTTACAATTGTCGACCAGACCTAATTAAGCCAATTAAAATTACTAAACCTCCTTTATCAAAAAATAAAAAAATTACTAAACCTCAATTGACAGCCAATTTCTACCACAGCTCTCAAGACCGCAGGAATGTCTCCTGATACCTGAATGTAGGAGGCAAAAGGGAAACAAACAAGTTAAAAATGCTAAATCTCTTAAGTAGAAACAAGTAGAAGGAGATAGGTCCTAGATAAAACACAGATCTTCCTATACAGACAGTTGATATCAAAAAAAACTAACAACAGACTCATGAACAGATGATATCCCAGACACACTTTTTTTTTTTTTTGATGAAGTAATTGGCTTCATTAATGGCATCACGAAGATGCAAAATATTACAAGTAGATGCAAAAGCTACATGGTAGCAATCAAAAGCAGACTACATAGTAGCAGCAAAAATCAGAAACCAACATGTTCAAGAAACAAATTCATCCTGACAAACAAATGAGCAGTAATTAAAGCTATAGGCCCTAACGGTCTGTTCAGAACAAGGCAGAAGAGCACAGAACCCTGAAAATATGTGATAACTCGAATAACTGCACGTGCAAATAATGCTACAGGAAGGGTAACTCTTCTTTTAACATTTGACTCTTTTTTTACAAGGTAAATTTTTTTTATTGATGATGGGGAAATACCTTTATACAAGTAGAACATTAAAGAATAGAGCATCTATGCAATTATATGGTTTTCTGCAAAAGAGACCCAATCTTCATCACATATTGTTTAACATTTGACTGCTAAGTACTAAAATATCCACATCAGAAAGTATAGTTTAATACGAAATCGATCAGACGTAGTTTGTCGAAAAGATCAGTAAACTCAATGTGCGAAACATAGACATGCAAAGATGTTAAGAAATGAAGATCGTCATTTGCCTCACTGATGTCCAATAATACCAACTTCTCACCTGTACTACACGATCAGACTCATGAGCAGATGCACACAATGGCAACTGATGTTGAGCAAGAACTGTGATAGCAGCTCCAGAAGAATTCCTCAAAGTTTCAATATTTTGACCAGACACTCCTATCAAACCACCTGCCTGAGAACCAGCAATCAAGAACCTTATTGTGTTTGCTGCCACATGGCCAGCACCAACTTTCTGTGCATCAATGTTGCCATCATCATCCTATCATGGAGAGAACAATAGTTCAAGGATCAGTTCCACTCTGGCAAAGCTCTCATGGGTTAACCTTAAAACAGCAAGCAGAATCACACAGAAGCTGTGACACCATTATTCAAGAAGAGGATGATTCAATTTTATTCTAAAAAAGGGAACGGAAAAACCTACACAACTAGCATAACTGTACGATCCGAGAGTATATCATACAGTACATAATCATAACCTCTCAAAACCATTGGTTGCCCAAGTTTCCC
>MCJB01023390.1:2811-54581 GCA_002018475.1 Nicotiana obtusifolia | reverse complement strand
GGGAAAAAAAAGAAGGAATCGCCAAAAATATAGTCCGGAAATAGTTTCTTTTTGAGAAAGAATAGTCCAGAAATTGCTGCTGAACGGATTCTTTTTAAAAAAATAATCAAGTTGTACACCCAGAGATTATTACAGCACTTGAGGTAAAACCGGAAATAACTGAGGAATGAGAAACCAAAATCTGCCATTATGCCTCCAAAAACAGACAAAAAGGCTTCTGTTTTTTGCACCAGACGCAGGAAGAAATTCATTGAATTATTGCAAAGACACACCATTTATAACAGGGAGTAGATGATATAAAACATTTTTTTGTGTAACTGATAGACAAAAGGTCATATGATGAAATGTTCATTCTCAAAAAAAGGCCATATGATGGAATGTAGGAAGACTGATGAAAAGAAACTGTATAAGATATTTCTTGCTAATATAAACAAGAAAACATTCAAAGTAAATGACTTACTAGGTTTTCACTCATAAGAAATGTTACCTTTAAAATAAGTGAAACAATTTGATGAAGGGCATTCTCCGCGTCACTAAACATATCGTCATTGTCTTTCGAGCTAATGATGATTACTCGCTCTTCATGGCGCTGCAAATATCAAATCCAGAAGTAAGTTCCCTATGCTTGGTCTCAAATCAATATGACAATGAGTGAAAAAGAGAACCAAGTGAACTAAACATTCCTAACTACGAAAACGACCAACAAGGATGTGACCTAGTGGTCAATGAAATGGGAGGAGAACCATGAGGTATCAAGTTCAAACCTTAGCACAGTCGTGGTGGGCAGAATTACCTGGTACTTGTACTGGTCATGACACCACAGTCATTTTGTATTAAGACCACGGAAAACGACCAACAAAACCAAATGAGGTCAATCAAGAAGCCAGCAAACCCAATCTCTCAATTCAACAAAGTCCCTTTCAGTTTTTCTCAATTATATTCAAGCAGTTCCTCATATTCTTGAGCAAAAACTTCAAGACAAAGAATCTCTACTATACACCTATATGTCATTTTCAAGCTTCCTGGAATTCAGCCAGCAATTAAAAAAAATTCTCCAAATTCATTCAATTCAACCACGTTCATTCGAATTTTCTCAATTAGGTTCTAACAGTTCGAAAATTTTCTAGACATACAATTACCAAATATTGCCCTACTTTACCCTAGAGAATTAGTTTCGATCTTAAGAACTTCACTAACAATATAACAAATTCAATAACGAAAAAGAAATTGCATTAACTCACAGCGATGGCATCAGCAATTTTGACAGTAGCTTTAGTTTCTTCACGAATCTTCTGTATACGATGCCCTACTTTACCAATAACTTTCCCGATCTGTCTTGACGGTACAACTATACGGTACACTACATCTTGGGCAACTTTAACCCGCTTCTTCAGCGGCGGGGCAGCGTCAGCCGACGACCCTGCCTCGTCCGTCGCGGTGTATTCCTCCCGTGGACGTTTAACGGTGGCGGACCGATTGGGATCTTCATTGGACGGTTGAGAAAGGACGGCGGCAGCTGGAGGTGGAGCTCCCGGAGGAGGAGGGTTAGAGCTAAGGTTAGGGTCTAAGGAGGGTTCGAGTTGGTGAGAATGAGCCATTGAATCTGGGGGATAATAGGACATGAAAGGGAAGAGTTCAGAAAGAGGGAGGGGAATGAAAGATAAACGTACGACAGAGTTACGTTTTTTTTAATCAAGGGTAAAGAGTTTGTTAATATTACTTTTGTGACCTTTATATATGCTCTATTGCTCCTTTGCATCACAATTACTCAAAGTTAGATTTTGGAACAAGTAATTTTACATGAATGATATAAAAATTTAGTTTAAAGAACAAATACTTATGACAAAGAAAGTTACTAGTTGTATTATCCAATTAATGCATGTTTGTTCACCTTGCGTTTTTTGTCCATGCTCGTGAAAGCTTAGCTAACGTTTGAATATAGATCTGATTCAAAATTTGAAAATAAGCTTTTGAAGATGACATAAAAATTATTTTTAAAAGTTGAAATTGTATATGGACATGCATTTTACTTGAAAAGAATTTGAAGTTTTGTGAGTCAAAAACTACTCTAGAGTTGTTTTGAGTTTTGAGATTTATTTTTAAATCTGCCAAAAATAATTAAAATCTATAAACAAACAAATATTTGAAACAAAGCTCCCAAATTTTATGGTCAAACGGGAGCTTAGTAATTCAAATGTTATCCACTCAGAATAGTTGTCGATATGAATTTTCACCATTACTCTCTTAATTCGGATAAACAATCATCATCATGCAATCATCAACTCAATTACTACTAAATACTCAGTAGTACTTAATATTAAAGATTCGATAAATATTTCATATTTTATCAAAAAACGATGATAGTTCGAAGTATAAGCATCAAAATATATAGGTACATTTTAAACTAAAGGAGTATATTATTATTATCTTAATTATTTAAAATAAACTTTACTTAGAAGTATCAAATTCATCATATTTTATAATTTAAAAACCAAGAAAATATTCTTAAGAAATTATATTTTAAAAAAGAAAAAACTATTCGACTACTCCAATAGTGCAGAGGGAAAAGAAAAGAAATGATTGACCCTAATGTACAAAATCTATAGTAAAGGGACAAAATTGCACCTTTTCAATTGTTCCAAAAGACTAAAACCCACAGGAATGCCCATGCGCAGTTCTGCAAGAAAAGCCGACAAACTCACCGGAAAGTGATCCCAATGTCCTCCGACAACACTCGCCGAATTAATCATTTTCCGACAAGAGTCTCTACAACCTGCTAAAACCCCAGCTTCAGATATGCTCTCCCGTTCTAAAACCCCAACACTTCAATCTCTCTATGTCAATCTCAAGCTCAAGTTTTTCTCGACAAACGCCAAAAACACACACCAAAAGCTTCTAACTTTTCCAATACTATCTAAGATTCCAGCAAAATATAGGCCTCAAGCCATTTTACAAGCTCAAGAAGTACTCACTGATTACTTCCATAATACTAGATCCTTACCCTTCACTTTTGCTGAATACATTGGTAAATACTCGAGATTTTCCCTTTTAGGTCTTGTTTCTAAAGTCCCTTTTTCTCGTACTTGCTTTCTCAATTCCATTCAAAGGTTCTTAAGGTACCATCCCATTAATGAATTCGAGTTTTTCTTTGAAAGCATTGGTATAAATCATGAAGAAATTAGTCCTATGTTGCATAAGAATAAATGCTTCTTATGTGAAGATTCAAAAGTTTTTGATGCTGCTTGTGCTCTTGCTTGTTTTGGTTTCCCTTGGAACAAATTGGGTATTTTGTACAAAGGGCAAGTTTCTATTTTTAGTAAAGAGCCTTGTGAACTGAGATATAGGCTTTCACTTTTTGAACAATATGGGTTTGGTAATATTGCTGTTATTGGTATTTGCTTAGCTTTCCCGCACGTGTTGGGTGGAACTAGTGGTTTCCTTGACGAAACTGATATGCTGTTTGATGATTTGAAAAGGGTGTTTCTTGATTTTGATCTTGCTAGTGAAGTAGAGGGAAATGTGGATGATTGGTTTGAGATTTGTAGGAAAGTTGCAATTTTTTATGAATTGGGTTGTGAGAAAGGGAAGATTGGTGAATTGATGGGAAGAAATAAAAGCATTTTTGTTGATTATTCTCAAGAGGTTTTGGCTCAAAAGATTGGGTTTTTCTGTAGACTGGGTATGAGAAAAGCTGAGGTTGGACTTTTGGTTCTGTCGAAGCCTGAGATTTTGAGTTTTGATTTAGAAGATCGTGTGATTTCGACAGTAGGATTTTTAAAACATTTCGGGATGGGTGTAAATAAATTAAAATTGACTGCCCAAACGTATCAATACATTATGGGTAGAAATAGAATTGCTAATGCCCCTCATGTTTTGAGATCGTTGGATCTAAGTGAGTGGTTCTTTGACAGATTAAAAAATGGTGGTCATGGTCTGTTAGGAAGCTATGTTATTGACAGTGTTGAAGACTTTGACGAAGATTATGCGGAACAATTGCAGAAAATTCAGGCATCCAGAACACCTGTTCATACCCTTCGAAAATTAAGTTTCTTGCATGGGATTGGCTTTGGAGAAAACAAGCTCACAATGAAAGTATTGTCTCTGTTGCATGGTACAGGTGATGAGTTACAGGAACGGTTTGATTGCCTACTTTGCGGTGGAGTTAACTTTTCGACACTCTGCAGAATGCTTTCAGTGTCGCCAAAGATTCTGAACCAGAAAGCTGAAATACTTGAGCAAAAAATAAAATTTCTTTTCCTGGATATGGGGTTATCTCAGGATGAGCTTTGTGCTTTTCCAGCCTGTTTATGTTATGACTTGGAGAAGAGGATAATGCCCCGTTGCCAATTCCATAGGTGGCTTAGAGAACAGGATTGGTGTCCGTATGAATATTCTCTTGCAAGCATTGTGGCCACTAGTGATAAAATGTTTATGGATCGTATCACTGACATTCATCCAGATGCCCCTAAAAAGTGGTTTGACAGTTTCGTGAAGGAAAACCACTCAACAGTTGCAAAGGTACATTAGAGCTCAAATTGTTTGCCAATCTTTTAGATGATTATAAAGTGAAAAGATTTTGACTTGTACATTCTGCTTGTTTTATGCCTTGGGTAGCTCATTGTGAGATTGTAAAAGCAATTACGTGGCTTGTGAATGAAACACAAGATGTAACTCCGGTTGTTGGCATTATAATAATAAAAAAAGCAATTTTTGCCATATTTTATCAGCAGATTGTTTGGGTCAATGCTGGCTTGAAAGAGTAAATTGGCATCGTCAGTTTCAGACAATCAGAAGTAGGAACTCCAACGGCTAACAAGTTGTTTTCTTCTTTTTTTTTTCATTTTCCAAAACAATTACAATTCAACCATGAACAAAAGGGCTGATGTCGATATTTTCTTTTGTGATTGTGATGAAATGTGTACCAAATCAGATTTTGTCTAACTGTATTCCCATGAATATTTTTTTTTTGGGGTCTGTTTTCATTTGTATCCTGAGGACAATTAAGTGAGACTGTTTGGTTACAAAGTAACTGCAGTTAAGTTGATCTGCCATTGTTCTTCCTTCAAGGCGAAGAAATAGAAATCTAAGAAATCAGAATACTGTCAATGTTATGGAATATTGAATGATTTCAGAACTACAAGACTACTGAAAATGTGCATTTACTAAATAATAGTAACTGGAAAAGCCCAACAACCCCCCCCCCCCCAAAAAAAAAATGAAATTAACAGTCTTTTAGCATGCAACCTCGCAATATAGAGTCAGATACCACAAAGAGAATAATTTTATTGGTCTTTTTAACTCTTTATATGACACTTGCTTCAATTTTTTCCATTTTTGGTTGTTGAGAATTTTGCTCTACTTCCTTGATGTTGTTAATGCTTTCTTGACTTTTACACTACTGTATTTTTTCTCTATACTGTTGTGATTTACATGCTTGCTTGGAGCCGAGGATCTACGGGAAACAACCTCTCTACCTGTATAAGGTAGGGGTAAGGTTGCGTACATAATACCCTCCCCAGATCCCCTATTTGTGGGATACACTGGGTTTGTTGTTGTTGTTGATGGTCGTTGAGAATTTTGACTGTTGCAGATTATCAACTTATGGTCTACTCTTTCAAAAATGTTCTGGTTATCCACAATAAATTATACTCAGTCGTGTGTCCTTATTCAATTTTTACTCAGTTAAAATAAATGGAAATTATGGTCATTTTAGTATAGAACTTTTGTTGCCTTCTTCAGCAATCTATGTCTCACCACCACACCTCATTGGGTAAGTAGGTGGTTGTGTGATGGTAGAAGTGGGTTGGAGAAGCAAAGAAGAGAAGGAGATTCCTAAAATGCCTTCATTTCAGGAAGCAACAATATTGTAATTTCAGTCGGATCAGGGCTTGAATTCCAACTTCAGGCACAACTTGAATGATTGGAAAGTGTACACCGTGTCCTCATTATAGCTTAAGCTTCACTATGTGAAGGGCAATATGTGTAGCAGATGTTCACTATGTGAAGGGGCAAACTGAGGATAGCAATAACCTTTTCTTGCAACATTCATTTATCAAGCAAATCTAAGAACTCATACTAAACATTGTGGGAGTTAACAGGATAATGCCGAGGGTAACTAAGGAGCTACTGTGATGCTGGTACATAAAGGAACGGGAACGTCTAGAATGAAGACATGGGGCTCTATCTGGTGAACTAATTGGATGGAAAGGAACACAAGAATATATGAAAGCAAAAAATAAATATGTAATTTGCATGCAGTACAGATATTTTTTTGGTATAACATGGCTATTGCAAATGATACAGAGGCCATGACAGATTTTATGAGTTCATTACATATTCAGCAGTGCCCCTTTGAATATTTTAACATTGCTGTACATATTTTTACAGCACCTTCTGGTTGCTGGTTAATCAATATAATTACCTTTTGACGATAAAAAAAGTAAGCTAAAAAACTGTGACATGTCACATGTTAGAGGGCACCACATTGGCTGTTACATGTATATGTACATGTATATATAAGGTTTCTGGATATCCTACAAAGCTACATGTGTAGTCATTACTCATTATAGGTTCCTGTTTAGATGTGCTAAACTTAATTTTCCTGTTGTGTTCTCAAAGTTATGGAGCAGTTCACCTCTTTGTTACATTTTTTGTCTTTGTTCTTGTTAATGCTAGTGCTAGACCAGCCACCATCTTGAGTTAAAAGCTTGTTGCTCCTGGCGCGCTATTGCTCTATAATTTGTAAAACTTGTCTTTGTCAGGACTGTGAAACAAATGCAATGGAGAATGATAGACAAGTTATATTTGACACATTGCTCTCAGAGACTTCTTTCCCTTGGTCATGAGTAATACATAATCCAACTTTGCAGAAGCATCTAATTGCACTGTGTTCTACCAAAACACCTGCAATTCGCTAACATAACGAACTGGCTGAAGAAGACTTGCCTTGGAACTATATAATAATAACACCAGTAGTTGAGCTTGGAAATTTATGAATGAGAAACAATTGGAAATGAAATTCATATTGTCTGGTTGCAGAATAATGGAGTTAAAAGTACTATGAAAATGCTAAGTAGGTAATGTATTTAAGTCTTTCTTTCTTTGGCTTACATGTGATTGTTGAACCACCCTAGTTAATTCAATGTAGTATATATGCTCTGGAAATTTGTGTTTTCTTTTAATCTGTTATGCACACTAAAGTTACTGCCAAGATATCTATACTCTATGCATTTATAAATGCTTGCTACCTTTTCTGCTCAGACAAAAGAAGCACTGTTAAGCAATCAAAACCCCCAAAATCAAACAGCCTTGCTGCCATAAGCAGTAGGATCCTTGCAATGGTAGCAATAATCAATTAAGCATCAAGACACTTTAATTACAAGTACCTTATTCACTTTAAAAAAAGTTATTGCAATAGTAGTCTGCCTCGCATGAAATAAAAATATTATTCCAACTAATTTAATCTAAACTGACCCCTTTGCTTTCCCCAACACAAGTTTCCTACTAAAATGACGTTTGAAGGATTCCTTTAATTTATATTTTTGTGAAGTAATACTAATACTGATGTATGTAAAATGAAAAGAAAAGAAAAGAAAAGTAAATCAACTCTAGTGGTAATTAACATACTAAGCAGTAATAAACGAAATTAACACATCCATGCGTTTACTTTTCTATATGTTAGTCAAGCAGCGACAGTAGTCTTCTCAACTCCTTTCTTCTCCCTCTGCATCTCCACTCCGGCACGCTTTGTTATTTATTTGCTGCGAGTTTACACATTTTATTTATAAAAAACCATATGAAGGAACAAAGGTAGTAGTATTTCTTTGTTCAAGTTGTGTGGTGACGAAATTGAATTACTCCTATGGTTTCTGAGATCTCCAATTAGATCCGTTCACCATAAACATAGACTTAAAAAATTCTTTATATATTTTTTGAAAATGGGTCTGTTTTGGATACAATTCTATTTGGAGGTTTTGTCACTATTCCCTTCTTTTCTAATTGTGCTTAAGCATACCTTTGGTGGAGCTTTCTAGGCTTCTTGATGTCATTCCTGTGAGCCCTGTGGTTCTTTGCATTGCGCAATTAATCCTTGTGTTGGTGCTAGAGATAAACCTTGGCAGATCCGTGAGTTGTTGAGAGTAATGGCTTATGCTGCTGTTAACTCTCTAATTCAAACTTTGGAGCTATTCCAGAGGACTTACCCGGCTATGATCAATGGTCAAGTTGCTGAGATGGTTGACTCCTTGCATGCTAATGCTGAGTATTTCCAAAGAATTCTTGAGAACACTAGCCAACAAGTATATGAAAAAATCAAGGATTTGGAGGGAGGGATGAGAGCTGCGGTGCAACATGCTGAAGATTTGCTTGAATCAAATATTGTTGGAATTTTGAGAGAGCGGTACAATCAACAAAAAGAGAAGAACAATGGGGCCAAATGGACTATTCAAGATGAAGCAAGGGTTCTACTTCAAGACTTGCCTCAAGCGATAGACAAGATTGATGTAATGAGGAAAGACTTGGCCCAGGTTATTGAGAGTAGCACCTCCATGATCAATGCCAATGCCTATGGCACTAGCACTAGTCAGGATCATTATGTCAAACCAGGAGATTCTTCGTCCCCAAAGCGTGATTCTACTGTCCTTCTACAGGAAGCTACCGTGGGTTTGGATGATGCCTTGACAGAGATTACTAATCGTCTACTTGGATCAGCTTCTGAGCGGGAAGTAATTCCCATTTTAGGGATGGGCGGATGTGGGAAAACAACGCTTGCCAAAAAAGCCAAGGATGATCTTTCAATCATGTCTCGTTTTGACATCCAAGTGTGGGTTACAATATCTCAGGAATATCACTTGAGAGAAGTGCTGCTAAGCCTTGTATGTTCTGTTGCAGGGAATAAGTTTCAAGATATGAGTGACGACCAGTTAATGGAGAAGGCATATAGAGCACTGAAGGGTCGGAGGTATCTTATTGTCATTGATGATGTTTGGAATACAGATATTTGGGATGTGATGGCAAGAACTCTTCCAGAGGAAAGAAATGGGAGTCGAATCATTTTGACTACACGACTTAAAGATGTAGCTGAGTATGTTAACTCTGATATTCCTCCTCATGAAATGATGCCATTAAGTTTAGATGACAGCTGGAAGTTACTTTGCGATAAGTTACTTGGTGAAGACCATACTTGTCCTTCTGAATTGGAGGAAATCGGGAAGAAAATAGTAGGAAAATGTCAAGGACTCCCTTTAGCAATATTGGTGGTTGCAGGGCATCTCTCAAAAGTTAGCATGACGAAAGAAAGCTGGGCGACTGTCGCTAAAAATGTGAATAAAGTTGTTGCTAGTTATCCGGATAAATGCCTAGCAGTACTTGCTATGAGTTACTATCACCTGCCTATTCACTTAAAACCTTGTTTCCTCCATTTAGGAACATTCCCTGAGGATCATGAGATTGATGCTTGGAGATTGATCCAATTGTGGGTTGCAGAGGGGATTCTAAAGAGTAATAAGTTAAGAAGCCTGGAAGAAGTAGCACAGGATTGTTTGGAAGATCTGGCTAGTCGAAATTTAGTAATGGTCACAAGGAGGAAGCTCAATGGTCAGATCAAAAGATGCAGTATGCATGATCTGTTGCGGGATTTGAGCGTGAGTGAAGCTGGACAAGAAATTTTTTTGCATGTGATTAGAAATATTAATCGAGCTCCTAATTTTCCAACACATAATTGTAAGGTTCCTCGGTTTAGTTTGCATGCTCACTTCTCATTGGAAAAGTTTTCAGACTTCTCACAGGGTGTGCGGTCCTTGTACATTTTCAAGCAACTTCTTAGGCCGTCTGGAAGAACTGCAGAATTCAAAGCTTTAAGAGTGCTGGTTTCCATTCCTAGGCCTATTTTCAAGTACCGCCATCGCTTAACATTAGATTCAGCTTTCTTGAGATACCTTGAGATTCGTAGAGGCAATGATCTCACTGAATCACTTGCATATTTGTATAATCTGCAAACCTTTATTTTTAAGCATGATAAATTAAAGTGTGATGCAGTTTTAACTTTACCTGACTATATCTGGAATATGAAGCAGTTGAGGTACATCCATATTCAACATTCCATTCATTTACCCAATCCTCAAAGTATTTCAAGCACCAATGTGGAAGACAGTAGTAGTGATTTGGGTCTCCAGCATCTACAGGAGTTTTCGCGTCTATGTTTTGCTAGCTGTACAAAGGAGGTACTTTCTTGCCTTACTAATCTAAAGAAGTTGAGGATTGCTAATATACAAGAAGACATCAATGGTCTTGAGGGAACACCTGGCAGCCTACTCAATCTTGTCTACTTAAAGAAGCTTGAATCGCTCTACCTGTCTTGTGAGATGTGGGAGCTCTCGTCTCTCCTTGCGGACAGTTGTTCTTTCCCAATATCTCTTAAGAGGTTGACCATATTCAGAGGTAGGCTTTCGAGTGAAGACATGACAGTTCTTGCGAAGTTGCCAAACCTCGAAGTGCTCAAACTCAGATGGGTTGAATTCAGGCCTTCAGTATGGAATCTAAATGATGAAGATCAGTTCAAGCAGCTAAAGTTTCTCCTACTTGTTGATAACACATATATAAAGCAGTGGGAGGCTAGCAGTGTTAACTTCCCAAATCTTCGACGCCTGGTGCTCCATCAAATCAGGAATCTGAAGCGAATCCCTCTAGCCTTTGCAGAAATCTGCACCTTGGAGTCAATTGAGTTGTATATGTGCTCGCGGAATCTTGAGAAATCAGCAAAAGAAATTCAAGAGGAAGTATCTTCTGTTGCGGGGAACGATTGCCTTCATATTGGCATCTATAATGGTAAGTCTCAAATTTCAATTTGTGTCAAAATAATACTTGGAGTGCTGCTTATTTACTTTTCTTTGCTCCTCAGATGTATCTATATGTTTCTCCAAATTAATTACTCAGGTTACATTAGGCTCCCTTCCCTTTCTCACAGTATGCTGCATTTTTAAAATTTTTATTAGTTTCTCTGCCAAGCATTATTTGATTTCTTTGCTAATTAACAATGTTGAAAACGAAAAAGAGTTATTGGTTTCTCTTCTCGTTTGCAGATTATCACACTTATAAAAGACGCGTTTGAAACGCTTAAGCTTCCGTCAAGTAACATGAAGCAATATCAGTCCCGATGATTTCACTCTCTATGCTCTTCTTATTGCTATAACATTTTAGGGTTGTAATAGTACTGTTTTTCTCTCTTTCATCCTTCTTTCTCTTCTAATGATTTAACTCTCCTTTTGTTCTTTTGAATTTTTCACTCTTCTTATTTGTAGCCTAAATCTCCTTAGACTTCATTTTGAGATGTACTAATTTGGTAGTATTAATCAGAGATGCTAGCTATTTTAATTAACTCTCCTTTCCTTCTTTTTGTTTGTTTTTGAACTTCCCTTTTTCACTCTTTATATTTGTAGCTCCTTAGACTTCAACTTTGACATGTATTAAGTAACTTCTATTGATCAGATATGTTATTGTAGCACATACTGCAATCTTGTCTTGTATTAGAATCTCTTTTCTTGCCTTTGTCTCTTGGTCCAAAGGCATGTTAACTGCCCTTCGCCTCTAAATTTTTTTGTGGTCAATTTGCAAGGACATTGCTTTAATCTTTAACTGTCTTTTTTGATCTTTCATCTTCCCTTTTCCAGTTTCTGATTAAAGCTATGTCCTTGCACTAAATCGAAATATCATTCGTGTAAAAATCTATATTATATAGTTCATTACCACATAACTTAGCTCGGATTTTCAAGTTTATTCAGAACATCAGCAAAAGCGGAAGCCTTCAACTGGCCACTGGATGTTCAAGTTTATTCTACTCGTCTACACGTGATTTTTAGCAATACATTTAAATTAAGAAGGCAACCGTCTGTGACACCTTAACGCGGTCACTGACCCATGTGTTAAAGGCTTCAGCCGTTAGTGACTGTAAAAAATTCAAGAGAGAGCAGGAACTCCAGCTCCAACACTGGACAGTACAATTTTTTTAGTATCGGCAATATCGAAAGCCTTTCACGTGATTTCCATATTGACCTTGTCCGTGGATCTAGAATTAATGAATTGAATGGCATCCCAGTGCGCAAATCAGAAGCTGGCCTAACGTGATTTAGCAGCCACTAATGACTGCAAACAAGTGGTACTCAGAAGCAAGAGAGAGCACCGATCGAGTCAAACAATTAATTCTTTACTCTAAACATCGGAAAAAGTGGAAGACTTCATGCAAATTTATGGAAGTCAACTCCCAAAGCTGGATTTGTAAGTTTTTTATTCATGAAATCTGAAAAATCGGAAGTCCTTTCATTTTTTTTGTGATTGTTTCTTGATCTCTATGGACGAAGATAACCATCTGGCATTAGTTTTGAAAGAGTTTACTGTAAATCTTGAAAGCACTTCACTCCATCTGACTATTGAGAGTGATGGCCTATCCTGCAGTGAAACTTTGGAGCTATTCCAAAGTACTTACCCAAATTTAATCCATGGTCAAACTGCAGATATTATTGACTCTCTTCGAGCTAGTGCTAAGAATTTTCAATATATTCTTGAGAACACTAGCCACCAGAAACATGAATTTGAAAAAATTAAAGACTTTGAGGGAGAGATAAAAACTGCGGTGCAACATGCTGAAGATCTGCTTGAATCAAATTTTTCTGAAATTATGAAAGAGCGGTCCAAGAATCATCAGGAAGAGAAGAAGAATAATGGGGCCAAATGGACTATTCAAGATGAAGCTAAATTCTACTCGGGGACTTGCCTCAAGCAATGGACAAGATTGATGCAATAGGAAAGACTTGGCGCAGGTTATGGAGAGTAGCACCTCCACCGATGTCAATGCTTCCGGCAATGCCGCTGCTAATGATAACATATTCAAAACGGTAGATTATTCGTCTCTAAAGCATGCATCTACTACCCTTTTATAGACCACTACGGTAGGTTTGGATCGTGCCTTGACGAAAATCATTGATCAACTACTTGGATCATCCTCCGAACGAGAAGTCATTCCCATTTGGGGAATGGGAGGAAGTGGGAAATCAACACTAGCGAGAAAAGCTCATGATGGTCCTTCAATCATGTCTCGTTTTGACATTCAAGTGTGGGTTGCAATATCTCAAGAATATAACTTGAGAGAAGTGCTACTAAATCTTGTTCATAGCATTACAGGGAATGAGTTTCCAGAAATGAGCGATGACCAGTTTATGGATAAGTCATATAACGCACTAAAGGGTCGGAGGTATCTTATTGTCATTGATGATGTTTGGAATACAGATATTTGGGATCTGATGGCAAGAACTCTTCCAGAGGACAGAAATGGTAGTCGAATCATTTTGACTACGAGGCTAAAAGATGTGGCTGAGTATGTTAACTCTGATATCCCTCCTCATGAAATGAAGACATTGAGTTTAGATGATAGCTGGAAGTTATTTTACAACAGGTTGTTTGGGGCAGCAAATGATAATTGTCCTTCTGAATTGGAGGAAATCGGGAAACAAATAGTAGGAAAATGCCAAGGACTACCACTGGCTATTCTGGTAGTTGCAGGGCATCTCCAAAGTTCCCATGACAGAAGAAAGTTAGGCGACTGTAGCTAAAAATGTAAGTAAAGTTATTACAAGTTATCCAGTAAATGCTTAGCAGTACTTGCTATGAGTTACCATCACTTGCCTATTCACCTCAAACCATGTTTCCTCCATTTGGGGATATTTCCTGAAGATTGTGAGATTATTATAGCGAGATTGATACGACTGTGGGTTTCAGAGGGATTCCTCAAGTGTGATAGGTTGAAAAGTCCAGAAGAAGTGGCAGAGGATTGTTCGGAGGATTTAGTCAGTAGAAATTTAGTAATGGTTAAAAGGAGGAAATTTGATGGTCAGATCAAGAGCTGTGGTATGCATGATCTGTTGCGAGATTTGAGTGTGCATGAAGCTAAAACAGAAAAGTTTTTTGATTTTGCAGCAGCAACAAATCATGAGACTCCTCGCTTTTCTTTGTTGTACAAAGGAGGTACTTTCTTGCCTTGCTAATCTAAAGAAATTGACTATTTCTGGTTACACTAGAGGAACCTGAAGTATGGGAACTGAATGATGAAGATCAGCTCATGCAGCTAAAGTTGCTCCTACTTGATAAGGCACAGCCATGTCTGTGGGAGTGTTAACTTCCCAACTCGAGTTGAAGGAATCCCTCTAAGCTTTGCGGATATATGCAGCTTGGAGTCAATCGAGTTGTATAAATGTTACAAGAGGAAGTAGCTTCGGTGGCAGGATGCCTTGATGTCCGCATCTACCAAGGTAAGTTTCTAACTTTGTATAATGCAAGTTTAAATGCTCTTCAACAAAATATACTCATAAGTATTTTTTTTCTTTTGCATCTAAAAGTAAGTGACATAATTTTAGCCTTTTTATTTTGGTCTTAAAAAAATAATTGGTGTAAAGTAAGTGTCCTTTTACCTAATCAAGAAGAAATTAATTTTATTTTTTTAAATTTGTCCTTATTTACATATATCAAATTAACAATAACAAATTTAATTAATGGTAATTTAGTCAAAATATATATTTTTTTTTAAATTTATATTTTTTTAAGAGGTGTGCCAAAGGCCAATGGTCATTTATGCTGAAGGGAGAGAGTATTTATCTTTTGTTATTTGACATAAAAGGTTACTCTTCTTTCTTTTATATTAAAAAAGTCATTTATCTTTTGCCATTTCATTTCAAAGGTCACTAAAGTCAAAATTTCATATAGTCAAACACTTTTTATTGATGTGGCACCTGACTTTTTAAGCCGAAAAATAAAAAAATTTAAACCCAATACATTAAAACATCATATTCGACTCACACAAATGCCTGAAAAGGTTAAAAATTACAAGCTTGGTACTAGTAATTGGTTTTTGATCGCTTAAATACATATAGCCACAGTTCATATTTGAATTTTTAAGCAGATAAAGAGACTTGTCTATCATATAAAGGATTTTCGAGCATTTGTTTAACTGATAAAGCGATTCTATGGGTCGGGTATTGGATCAAATATGAGTTTTTTGGGTTAAAATGTGTTGGCTAAATATTTTCTATTTTTTGCCTAAAATTCATTTAAAATGTCTAGATATATCTCTTTCCGGCTTGAGTGAAATAACAAAAAATAATTAACTTTTCTGATTCAAAAGAAACCTTTTAATGATAATACCAAATTAAAAGATAAGTGACTTTTGTGATACAAGAAGAAAAAATATTAATTAGAGTATATTTTAAGTCAAATAGCAAAAAATATATTTCCAATAGTTGTTTAAGCAATGAACTCTATCAAACTAATTAATACTACTTAGCTTGCTGGTTTTATTTTTACTTTTCTTTGCTCCTCAACTAATTATGTTTCTCCAGATTAATTACTCCAGGTTACACTAGCTAGCTTAGTCTATGCTGCTTTTAAATAAAGAATTACTTGAATTTCGTACCGTTGAAAAAGAAATTAAAGAAACAAGTTATTGATCTTGCTTTCACTGCAGATACATACAAAAATGTTAAAAGAGGCGTTTAGTGAAGTGCATGATCATTTGATCCGAAAATTTAAAACGTCAGAGAGAGCCACACATCTGCAAATTAAATTGTTGACCGCATGATCATTGTAATATGTACCTCTATTTTCCAATATATATCTCAATAAGGAATTACCAAACTAATTAACTCATGACTATCTAATGTATGCGATAATATCAAGTGTATATATGATCAGTGACAAATTTACATTGTGTAATGTGCACCTTGATAGTTACTCTCTTTGTCTCAATTTATGTTTTACTTTTTTTTTAGTCTGTTTAAAAAAAATATTTTTTTTTATATTTAGTAACTCACTAATTCCAATATTTCATGTGACATATCTAAGACTACAAGATTCAAGGATAATTTAATATATTATACATGTCTTTAATTTAGGACTATAAGGTTTAAAAGTCTTTCTAACTTTTCTTAAACTCCCGTGCTCAATCAGACTAAGATACATAAATTAACACGAAGGGAATAATACATTCCAATTTATATGTCACGACCCAATTTAGGATTATGACTGACGCTTAGAAACAAGTGCTCTTAAGTAAGTCTCATCGGTATTTTACAGAAAACCGGATAGGATCTCCCCTGTTTTAGGACTATCCAAAAGTTTTCCTGTCTCATAAACAATATACAACCAACCAATATTCACATAAATCAACCACAATCTTCATGAACTAACCAAAAACGAGTTTTCGCCAACACTACAATAATAATACTAAGTCCATCTCAAAAATACGAAAAGAATGTGCAATACTAATAACTAGTCCAGTATAGGGAATGAATACTAATGACACTAATAAAAATGACTATGGAGCGACTCTAAGAGTTCAAAAGAAAAGAAGATAATAATAATTAAACTCTTCGCCTACGCGAACAAGTGCGGGGTTCAGCAGGATCTATCAACTCATGTACTATAATTAACGAAAACCTCGCTCACGTCAACTGATAGTCTCTGTAAAAAAAAATTAGCGGAGAGTGAGTCGCTAGCTCAGTGAGTAATAACACTTAGCCACAATCATTTTTAATGGAGACAAGTCAGAAAACATGCTAGTACATTAACTAGAATATATCATAAGAATACCCTTTCTAAAACGGTAAATATAATCAGTCTATTCATGTGTTTCCTGTAACGTAAATCAATTTAACAACTCCGTAATAAACTCGATAAACTCTGTCTCATAGCAAATCTTTATGTTTGGAAGGTTTCCAAGAAAGGATCATGTAATTTGTATCACTGTGTGGACTCCTTCGTAAAAGGAGTCAAATATAACTGTAGGTCCCTACTCGAGGGAAAATTGTAACTGTATGCTAGTTCTATCTTCCCACTAGTGAGGGCTATAACTGTAATCGATAATCTGTAAATACAAGGTGCACCAGGTCTAACGAACCCGCCCTTAGCTACAGGATCCTTCAAAGTCTCCTCCCATTTATACTCTTTCTTGTAAACGGTAAATACTTTTACGAAAGCATTTTCAAAATAATAAAAGGCATATCATTTCTAATCAAATCTTATAATTTTATTTCGATAACAGTAATCATGTCTCAAGTAATAGTAAAACATGCATGTCTAGTAACAAGAATAATTTAAACAACGGTAACATCTCAAGTAACGGTAAAACATATATAATAACGGTGAAAACATTTAGATTAACTGGTAAACATCTCAAATAAATTGTTCGGTACCATATCAAGTAAAGGACTTGTCCAATATGCAATTTTAAAGCATTGGTAACACATTTATTTTCAAAATCATATATAAACCATGCAGGTTATGAAAACACAAATTGTGGTAAGATTACTACTCACGGTACTCGTGCAGGTATACCCAAGCGCCACCTCGAGCACTTTGTTCAACTTCTTCAGCTATCTACTTGTAACAAAAGCAATCTATGTATTAACTCCGTGAATTACCAACATAACTGGTCCAATCCTTCAAATCAGATTAATTTTCCTGTTTTTATTCCTTTGGAACCGAACAATGATTCTCTGTTTGTTCTTACTTCGGGATCGATATAACTATTTGTATAAGGAAAGAAGAATTTAGTTTCGTTTGGACAAAAGTTGTATTCTTCCCCTCAATTAGTTCTTGTACTAAATATTTCTAGCCTGTACATTAGAGTGTCGGTATAACCTAAAAGAATCTTCAGTCAATTTAGTATGAAATTCATTATTTTGCTATATAAGAATATCTTAAGATGTTAGTCTTGTTTCTATTTTTAATTAGTGAAATAATAACTAATAATACGCTGGGTATTGAGTAAAGGGAATCCCGGATAGATTACCATGAAAAAATTTAGAATATAATTACCTAATTTGTTCTCCTACTTCGTGAATCTCTTCGCTAGAAAGAAGCAGAGCTACCTCGCCGTTCCGTTCGATCTCGAACTCAATTACTTTGCCCCCTTTCCCCTTTTACTTCTGCTAACGTAGTGGCTTGGCCCTAATTCATCTTTTGTTTTTTTTTTAAGTTTAAATTATGCTAAAAGATTAATATGCCCATATATAAACATGGGGTATTACATTATATGACATCATTTGACTGGGTAAGAATATTAAGAAAGAAACGAAAATTTTTATAACTTGTGGTCTAAAACAAGTATTAATCATTTTTTGGCTATATATCATATCAGTGAGGGTAAAAATAAAATTCTTCGGGTTAAATTATTTTTAAATATAGAAATTTAATATTCTATCTTTTTAAAACAGACAAAGAAAGTGTGCCATATCTATATTTATATTATTATAAAAGTGAAAACTCTTAACTAAAAAGCTGAATTACTTAAATACCCTCTTAAATAACCTAAATACCCAGCTTATACCCGGAATTTAAACAAAAAACATCAAATTTTAAATAAGACACCAAATTTATTTGAAAAGACACGATCCTTCATATTAATGAAGTTAGCGACTCTTCACAACCTTGAAGTCTAAAGGCAAACGTTTCATTTTTGGGCAGGCATATTAATTAAAATACAAAGTAAGAAAATAAGAGAAAGCCTAAATCGAGAGGCTACTGAAATTTAGAATAAAAAAGTTTATGATTTTGGTTCATACCTCTTTTGAGACGGCAACTTCTTGCAAGGTAGGTTTTCATGGACTTATTTCTCCTTTTTATACTCCTTGAAGATAATGGAGAAACTTTATAAAATTTTGAAACTACCCTCCCCGAATAATGGCTTTATAATCTGTGATAATTTGTTTAATGATAGCAATAATATTTTTCAATTCTTAGTTTATGCAAGTAAAGTAAAACAATATAACGTGTCTGTAGTGCACTATTGATTCATGATTCACGAAAATAAACCAAATCCAATAATTCTCCACGTTGGCTAATTTACTTTGTTTTAAAATTTACTAAAACTTAAATTATCATATAAAGTTATTTAAGTAACTTTATTATTGACCCAATTTTAAAAATGTATGTGTACATATGTAAATATATAAATATGTATTTGTGGTGAGTTCAATTTTAATGTACGTGTTACGAAATTATATCAATGCGTAATTGTTCAAGTATGTGACATTATATTTGTATAAGTACGTGCACTTGTATCTATTTTATTTAATACTTTATATTTTATTACAAATTTAATATTGTATTCAATGTAAGTTTGTTTGTTCTCTTCTAACAGCTTATTTGCATTACTCATCACGCAGTTGGTGATACTTTTGTTTACTAATTATAATTACTTTAAAATACTAACTAAAATAATAATAGCTACTTCCAGTGTAAGATGTTAATTTAATGACAAGACTATATTTGATAATTCTTTATATGAATTTTTTAATTTTCTTAACACACCATAATTACTTGATAATTCGTGACAGTGTAAGAACCGTCACGACCCAAATCTCATTCCTTTGTGATAGCTGATAACTCATACATACTGATACTTTCAAATTTATATTGTACTAAAACATGTTTAAATAAGTGAAAAGCTCATAAAAACTAGATGACCTCACAACTATACAGAAGTTTTCAAAACCCGAGTATCACTAAGTACATGAGCATCTACACAAATACATAGTCTGATACATTGTCTAAGAAAGTAGAACTGAATAAATACAACTGAGGGATGGGGAGAAGAGACAAGGTCTGCGGATGCCAAGGCAGATACCTCGATAATCTCTGAATGACTGAAAACTCCAATCAGCAACCACCGTATCTGGAAACACCTGGATAGCGTGAGTACAACCAACTCAATAAGTAACAAGTCTAGCCTTTGGGCTGAAAGTAGTGACGGGCCTCACAGGCACAGTCCAATTACAAAATACAGCACAGAAATATAGAGATGCTTCCAAGTTTAACAGATAAAGCCCAAACAGGTAAGATATGTCAAGTACAACTGAGATAAGAAATGATATATCTCGATATCTACATATCAATTATGTATGCCAACTGAAGTACAAAACAGTGATGAAATCATATGCATACTCTCAGAGTATCAATCACTCAGTTCTTCCATTCACTCCATCCTCACAGTCACTCATTCCTCACAGTCACTCCATCTTCACAGTCACTCAATCCTCTCAATCGCTCGGCACTCGCACTCGCACTCAGTAGGTAGATGCGCTCATTGCGGGTGTGCAGACTCCGGAGGGGCAGATCCAACTCAAGTGCTATAATAAGCCAATCATGGCATGAACCAATAAAGCATGTTGCGGCGTGCAGCCCGATCCCATAAATATTCTCACAATTAGGCCAGCGGCCTCACTCGGTCATCAATCTCTCCTCTCTCGGGCTCACAAGAATCATGATAATCAGCCTAAACAATGATGATATGATGTATTAATAAATGGCAACAGAGGCTGAGATATGATATGCAAATAATAGCTGTGACTGAGTACATAATTACAAATTAAGCAAATAATTCAACATGTAACATGACCTCTGTGGGTCCCAACAATACCAGCATGTAGCCTAAGCATGATTTCTAACATGACTTACAACTCAATTTCCCTAATATATGGAGAATATACGGAGAACGACAAGATTATTCAACTATACAGTTTCACGAAATCGACCAAATCACAATTCCTACGGTGCACGCCCACACGCCCGTCACCTAAGGTGTGCGTCACTTCAACACTAATTACATAACACGTAATTCGGGGTTACATACCCCCAGAATCAAATTTAGAAGTGTTACTTACCTCAAATCGTGTAAATCTCTACTACAATAAGCTTTTGCCTCGCGAATCGGCCTTCGAATACCTCGAATCTAGCCACAAACAATTCAATACGATCAACTCTAGCTACAGGAATCAATTCCATATGAAAATACTAAGTTCTTAATCAAAAGTCAAAAACTCAACTCAAAAGTAGAACCCCAGGCCCACGTCTCGGAATTCGATAAAAGTTACAAAATACGAAAACTCATTCAACCACGAGTCTAACCATACCAAATTTATCAAATTCCGACACGAAATCGCCACAAATCTCTAAATTTAACTCTCCAAATCTCTAGCCTCAAGCTCCCAAGATTCCACTCAAAAATACACAAATTATGTGGAAAATTCAATGAGGAAACAATATTATTGAATAAAAATGATCACAATTGACTTACCTCAAGAAACCCCTTGAAATCCCTCTCAAAAATTGCCTTAGTCCGAGTCTGCAAAGTCCAAAATGATAAAAATCACAAAAAACCTTCGATCTATATTCTGCCCAGTGCTTTTCGCACCTGCGACCATTTTTTTCGCTTCTGCGATACTGCTTCTAAGGTCAAATCTCTGCATCTGTGGAACTCACTTAAACTCTGCTCCATCGCTTCTTCGGCCCCCAATCCCGCATCTGCGGGCTCACTCCTGCGCAACAAGGTTCGCTTCTACAAACTACCCTTTCCAGTTCACCCTCCGTTTCTGCAGAGCCACACACGCATCTGCGGGCTCGCAGATATGGCATTTCCCTCGCACCTGCGACCCATCAGTAGCCCAGTCAACCTCGCTTCTGTGACCTCGCACCTGCGACCACGGCACGATCACACCAGTCCAGCACCCACCAACTATTTTTCAAGTCCAAAATTCGATCCTCTAACCCTCCGAAATCCACCCGAGACCCCCGGAACCTCACCAATTATACTAACAAGTCCTAAAATATCATACGAACTCATTCGAAGCGTCAAATCACATCAAACAGCGCTAAAACCATAAATCGCGCATTGATTCAAGCCTTATGAACTTATAAGCTTCTAACTTCTACATTCGATACCAAAACCTATCAAATCAAGTTCGATTGACCTCAAATTTTGCACACAAGTCATAAAAATGACACAACGGAGCTACTCTAACTCTCTGAACCAAAATTCGAGCCAGCTAACCACAAAGTCAACGCTCGGTCAAACTTCTCAATTTCCAAAATTTCTAATTTTTCAACTTGCGCCATTTCAAGCTTAAATCAATTACAGACCTCCAATCAGTACCCGGACACACTCATAAGTCCAAAATCACCTTGCGGAGCTATCATAACCTTCGAAACTCCGTTTCGGAGTCGTTTATACATAAGTCAATACCCGGTCAACCTTTTCAACTTAAGCTTCCAACCTTAAGACTAAGTGTCTCAACTCCTTCTAAAACATACCCGGAACCGAACCAACTAACCCGGCAAGTCACATAACGATAAATGATCATAAAATAAGCAGTAATGGGAAAACAGGACTACAACACTCAAAAAGACTGACCGAATCGTTACAAGAACGAAGCAAGATAATAGAGATAATAGTTACAAATGAAAGGTAAGTTAAATTCAACAAATTTTAATAAAAAATTATCATTGGCGTACTAGGATAAGTTAATGAAATTTATGCAATTTGTAATCTTAAAATATTAATGTGATCAATATAAATGTTACTTTATCATAGAGAAAATCTTTGCCGAAAAGATGGTGAAATTTTTTAAAAATGAAAGATGCTACACCAGTCAATGACTTGTAAAAATTATAAAGGTTTAATTCTTTCAAATCCGTTCAAAAATAATTTAGCGTATGTTTATGTTTTGCGATGATGATAAAAAAACACTTGGTCAAACAATTTCTAGTTAGATCGTATCTACTACAACATGTTTTCTCACATGGTCAGTTGTTTGTTGCACTTCCAAGAGGGATATCAATGTCAATGAAGAGTCTGAATCATGACAAGGCAATCAAAATAGATAAATTGAATATCGTCTATAAAGAAGTATTAAATAAGATACACTTCACTATATTTTGTACCTTATAAAATAAAAAAAAAGTAAAAAATCATATTTATCTAATTAAACTTTGATTGTCTGATCTTCTTATGTTTGAAGGATATCCAATCATCTTGACATCAACAGACAAGCTACTATACATTGATCCACATTTATTATTTGCATAAATTTATCTGACGGCTCTATTTATGGTAATTCTTTATATATGAATTTATTACTTATGTTTTCACATGTTTACTCCCTTATTTTAATGTCATGCTTTTCAGATGTAGTTTGTATTTTTCTAACAATAAAACCATATATTGTAAAAAGGCGAAGTAGAATAAGAGAGATAATAGTTACGAATAAAGATTAAGTTATTATTACACAAGTTCATGACATGTGTTCATTTTTTTTTAAATTCACTAGGCAGTGTGCCTAGTGTTAATTTTCATATATATATAATCATAGTTACAAAGATGGAGGGGGGCACAGACCTTTCCTCCGAAAATGAAAGGTGGGCATTCTTGATCATCGAAACTTGACAATCAAGTATACGTAAGTAGTTGTGGTGGGTTAGACTTATGGTGATGTAATGATTGTCTATCTTTTAAATCGACAGACAATCATATATACAAAAACATTGTGAAGTGAAACTAGGTCGATCTATACAAAATATATATGTTCCTAAATCTACTAAGGGAGTAGTTTGAAATAGTATCCTCTGTATATGAGGTCTATTTCTAGAAAAAAAAAAAGGGGGAGGGGGGGGAGGGAAGATCTTCCATATGGTGTTTCATTAAATAAAGAGGTACCAATCATCAACTCTGCTTTGATAAAGGAAGCATAGTTGAGGATTGTTACTACTGCTGCCTGAGTTTCCTCGCTGATGTTACTGTCACTGCTGGAGTGGGTTTTTCTGCTGTTGTGGGGGTGTCTGATGCTGCTTATACCCTGCTGTATGTGCAGGCAGCAGCAGAGTAGAGGGGGTTCCAGTACCAGCAACAATGACAGAAAATGTTGTTGGATAGCTGCTGCTCCTGTTTCTGTGATGAAGCAGAACAGATTCCAGTAGCAGCAAATTCTTCAAAGATCTGCTCCTGCTTCTATGATGTTTTAGGGAGAAAACAGAGGAGATTCCAATAGCAGCGGCAACGATTCCACTGCTGTTGTTGGATAGTTGCTGCTACTTTTTCTGTGATAAATTCCAACAGCAGCAACATTGTCGAAGATCTGCTCCTGTTTCTGTGATGTTTAGGAAGAAAGTAGAGATTTCAATAACAAGAACAACGATAAAATCTGGGTATCTCAATTGCTGCTGTGAGGTAGAAGAATTCCACTGCTGCATTGAATTACTGCTGCTCCTGCTTCTGTGATGAGATAGAACAGGTTCCAGCAGCAGCAACAATATCAAAGGTCTGCTCCTGCTTCTATGATGTTTAATGAGAAAAAAAGAGGAGATTCCAATAGCAGCAACAGCGACAAATTCTGGGTATCTCAACTGCTGCTGCGAGGTCTATTTTCCTGCAAAACTCAACAAACATGTTAAGGAAGGGGGGGGGATTTTGAACTAGGTTGGGTGGGCGTTGGATTTTCAATAGCAGAACAGTCAAATGGTCTGCTGCTCAGCTTTCTGCTTGTGTTGATATTATTGTATCCTAGCTTTGTATTATATTGAGTTACTAATTTTACCCTCAGGAATATGTACATGTTAATCATCCAGGTGCATTGTGGTTTATCATGTGTGGTGGGAAATTGAGTCTTTTGGACTTCCTATGTATTAATGCAGGGGTGCCTTTACTATCAAGGTAAATTTGTCCCCTTATGAGTGCAGGCAGGTCCCTTTGGCTATTATAGTATCTTAGGAAGTTGAAATCATGGCTTAGTTTGGATAGGGTATAAGCTGGGCCATTGGCTTCTCTCAGAGTATGAGTGCACTTAAAGCCTTCACAATGTTGGCTCAAATATTTGATTTCCTGTATTATCATATCTACGGTCCATGGTGGTTTAGACTGTCCTGTTATCCATTGGATAAACAGCTTAGAGTCTGTTTCCAGATAAAGTTTGGTGTAGCCATTTTGCATACACCAGTTGATGCCAATGAGTGCCGCTTGAGTTTCTGCTAAATTATTAGTTCCCTCTCCCAATGGACTTGAAATAGCATGTATGAAATTACCTTGTTGGTCCCTAATGATGACCCCTGCTCTTATTTTCCCTGGGTTGCCTAGAGCACTGCCATCTGAGTTGATTTTGACATACCCAGCTGTTGGCTTCAACCAAACTACTTGCTGCACAATGGTGTGATGCTGTAAATTCTCTGTAACTATGTACATTTCTGGCCATGTGACAGGCCATTTGATGTTAAATCATATGTGATTGAGTACAGTGCTCTGGTGACTGATGATGATATTCCCCTATATTTGGCTGCACATCTATTTTTCTACAGATTCCAGCATATAATGATTGGTAGTGTGTCTAAGACCAATTTCTGTACCTCATTCTCTCTTTTTTGCAGCCACCAATTCATCAACCTCATTGTTAGGGACTGTTTGTGATTTTGAATCCCAACTGGTGCATTGAAGTGTTTCCATATGACTTGGACAAATTGACCTGAGTTGAGTTTGTGCTCCGCTGTTTCATTTCCTGCTTTGGTGCAGCATACACACTTGTTAACACTTAGAGCTCCAAATCTAGCGACTCTGTCATTTGTGGGCAGCTTGTTTCTCAATGCTCTCCATAGGCAAAAGGACCATTTGAAGGATTTTTTTGTGCCATATTATCTTATTTGTGAGTCGTACTTGGTTTCTTTCTCTCAGAACAGTCCATGCTGATGCACAAGAGAATTTCCCAGAAGTAGAAGGCTGCCATATTGGTGTGTCATTAATGAGGGGGTTATAATGGATTTTGACTTGGAGAATGTGTGAGATTATGGATAGGGGGCCTATTTGAGATGTTATTTGACTAAGTTTCTGGATATCCCATTGCCCGTCTGTCCAATAATGTGATACCTTAGTGTTGCTAGGTCTGCCCTGCCCTTGTCTAAATTTAGCTAAGTGCCCAAAACCTAGCCAGTTATCCCACCAGAAGCTGGAGTTTCCTGAGTGTAGTCTCCATTGAATGTGATGATCAGCAGTTTCTTTGTTGATCATCATTCTTTTCCACGTCTGTGACTGTCCAGAGCTCCATTTTTTTTTCTTGGGATGTGATCTTTTACAGTATTTGGCTAATAAGAAATTGCTCCATAGTGTTTGTTTGGTCCTGAAACCCCACCATTGTTTGTATTCCATAGATTTACAAATCTCCGCTATAGGTCTCAGTCCAATGCCCCCTTCTTCCAGTGGGTATGATAGTGTGTGCCATGAAGCCCAATGGTATTTGTTCTTTTTTTTGTTCATTCCCCAGAAAAAATTAGCTGCCAGTTTCTCTATCTGTTTAAGGACAGGTTTTGGAGGTGTGACTGTTGACAACAAGTGAATAGGGAGTGATTGCGGGACATGCTTGATTAAGGTCAATCGACCTCCATAAGATACTAATCTGCCATGCCATCCTCTTATCCTACTTACCACTTTAGAGATGATATTATTGAAATGCATAATCCCTTTCCTGCCGATGTATAGGGGGCAGCCTAAGTAGGTTAGAGGGGATTCCTTTTTGGTAAAACCTGTGACCTGTTGAATTTTTCTGGTAGTGTATTGGAAGGCAGAGGGAGCAGTCATTAAATGACTTTTGTTTTTGTTAATCTGTTGCCCAGATGCCTGCTCATAATCCTGAAGAGCCTTCATGATCTTTTTTAAAGAAGTTCTGCAGCCTGAGGTAAAAATGATCACATCATCTGCGAAACTCAGTGATTTGAGGTCCTCTCTTTTCCATATAAAAGCCATTAAAGAACTGATCATGTGTGAGATTGTTGAGCATCCTAGACAGTAATTCAGCTCCCAAAATGAAAAGTGAGGGTGCCAAAGGGTCCCCTTGTTTTAGACCTCTAGTGGAATGAAAGAAGCCAAATCTTGTGCCATTGACTATAACAGAGTACCAGTTGTTAGACATTGTTCTCCATACCATGTCAATGATTCTTTCACTAAAATCAATTCTTCTCATCATTATACATGTAAAGGACCAAGATACTCTGTCATAAGCCTTTGCCATATCTAATTTGATCACTACATTAGCGCCTATGTTTGGCTTTTTTATTCCCTGAACAATCTCTTGTGCAAGCATAATATTTTCAGAGATACTTTTGCCTTTGATAAAGCCAGTTTGATTTGGGGAGATGATATTGGGAAGAATAGGTGCAATGAAAAAAGAATAATCTAGGAAATAATCTTATTGATGAAGTTGCTCAAACTTATAGGTCTAAATTCTGACAAAGTGTTAGGGAATTCCACTTTAGGTATTAGCACCAAGCATGCTTGTGTCATGTACCTAGGCATGTGTTCATTTTATGTCCTATATAGATGAAATATAATGTAATATATGTAGCTTGTAAAATATAAGTATGATTATTGATTGTTCATCTTCGTAAGTTTAAACAATTCAATTATTTTGTCCTCGATAAGCAAATCATGATTCTACATTGAACGTTCACATATATACTTAATTCTTTCATGTACTTATATACTCAAAAGCGTTATTTCAATAGCAATAATGATATTATTATATAAAATCATGTACCACAGAATTCGGCATATACGTGCAACGCACATACCAAGAAACTAATATATATATATATATATATATATATATATATATATATATATAGGGAGAGTAATTTTTAGCTTAGCAATACCGTTTTCCTTTCATCCTTCTTCCCATTTGTGACCTAAAACTCTCTAGACTTCAACTTTGCCCTGTATTGATTTTTTTATTGATAAGATGCTATTGTAGAACTACAGTACTACAATATTGACTTGAATTAGAATCTCATTTTCCTTCCGTTGACTCTGAAATATTAACAGATTTTTAACCCTCTAAACTATGTGGTCCTTAATTTGCAAATGAATTTAAAGTATAGACAAACCCCCTCTTATTCTCATTCACAACTACGTCGAAGTTGTTTTTTTACTCGTCTGTCATCATCACATTGGAGGTAATGTAATCTTCTGGTCACTACAGAATTTGGAAGAAATGAGATATTTGGAACTTTCTCTTTTATATCTTTCAGATTGGAAACTATTTTTTAGATACTATTTAGATTGGGAACTACAAACTTTCTTCTGTTTATAGGAAATTACTAGTCTAAAAGAAGAAAAAGAGGATGAGAAGAAATTCACTTTCAATTTAAAATAGCTGAAGCCTCAATGTCTAGATATAAACTATTAGCCCATTACTTTAACTGTTTAAAATTCACCTTTTTAAAAATTACACGAGGTTTGATTATATCAAAGTGATTAATTAAGTTGAAATAGATTACAGACATTTTTGAAGATTAACGATAAGCTATATCATAACTTAAACTATTTTTCTTTAACGTATAGAAGTATTACTAGAGCGGGGGCTTGGCCCGTGAGGCCAGCCCAACTCAGCCCGTTACTTGGGTAGGATTAGGCTAGGATTTTTTTAGCTCAATTAAAATTGAGGCTTAAGACCTGGCTCAAGACAGTCTGCTGGACCTTGAGGCTTGACCGAGGCTGGCCTGAGCCAGCCCGAAGGCTAAAAATTAATTAAATTCAAATTAATTAACTATTAAATTTTTAATATTTAAAAAAAACTAAAAACTAAAAAAATAATTAACTATAATCCCCATTCCCCAACCTTAGATTGCTCATTTACACTTTCATATCAACTAGAATTTAGATTTTTGACATGCATGTAATATGACAAAATTAGTTTTTCTTTTGCTTAACTACTAAAGAACTCGAAAAGTTTTAGGTAACCAATAACAATATTTTTTCAAAAGAAAATATTACTTCAAGTGGCCAATGATCAGTTTGGATTACTTTAATATATTATTGATATTTAAACTGCTCTTCAGTATAGAAAAAGATCAATTTTAAATATAAATAAAAATAGCAAATTTCAGGATTTTTAAAATTTTTATGGACTATAATGATGAAATTAGGAAATGATGTTAATCCTAAATTAAAAAACCTCAGCATACAAACTTATTGAACAAATCCCTGAATCTGAGGAAAATAAAAGAAAAGTATTAAGAAAATATTCATGTAACTTTAAAAAAGAAGAGCAAGAGATATACAGAATTTGCATTTCAATTACGAGATTCCTCGTCAAATATCAAGTTTTTTGTACGCTCTAAGCAAACAGAAGTTGTTTACATGATTAATCGACTATGTCACGAAAAAAATATTTAAGGATTTAAAAAAATTCTTTTTAAAAAAAAATTGAAGGGTCGGCCAGCCCTAGCCAGCGGCCCTTTTAGGGCTGGGTTGGTTTGGACATTTTAAAGCCCATGCATACGGGGGTCGCGCCGTCCTAGCCCGCCAAATTTAAAACCCCACGAGACTTGAGTTGGGCTTGGCTGACCCATTTTGACAGCTCTAAGTATTACCATCCTAGATTTAAGAGGTCAAACTCATATGCGGTGCAAGTTGCTTTCCAAGTATTTTAAGTTTTTAATATTGTCTTAGTTCAAAACAGTACACTAAATATTAAAGAAACTATGAGCCCGTTTGGTCATGAAAAGATTTTTAACTTTTTTTCGAAATCAGTGTTTGGCCATAAAATTTCTTTTGAAAAACTCCAAAAAGCTGTTTTTCAAAATTTTCACTTAGATCACTCACAAAAATTAAAAAACAATCCAAAATTATATTCATGTCCAAACATAACTCTAATTTTCAAATACCATTTTCACTTAAATTTTTTTTCACTTTTTCAAAATTTTACAATTCTTATGTCCAAGAGGAGCATTTGCTTCAAAGTTCCAACTAAACTTTCAACTTCCTTACCCTTATGTGTTAAATCCAAATTTTGCGGGACTTAATATAATATTAGGAGGTACGATCAAATTTATAAGCCATATGGTTGGGCTAAACTAGTCCAAAAATATTCTTAATATGGTGTGATATTGTCCGCTTTTGGCCAAATCCACATGATTTTTCCCAAAAGACCTCACACCATAAAGAGATCCCTACACCTTATATGTAGATTCCTAATCTTTTTAGCTACTAATCGCACACCCAACAATTTCCCCCTCGAACTAAGTTCCACGTGCGATTAATTTTCGAGATTACTGTGTTCCACCCACATTGTTAGAGTATTATGGCACCCAAAGCCCGCTACTATCTTCTTCTTGTGAGCGTGCCGCTCCGCACCATCACTCCGCCATCTCTATACTAGTCCGGCTGAACCTAGGCTCTGATACCAGTTGTTGGACTGAAACGTCCAAAAGATACTCTTAACATGGTGTGATATCGTCCGCTTTGGGCCAAGCCCGCACGGTGTTTCCTAAACACCTTATATGTAGATTCCCAATCTTTTCAGCTACCAATCGTACACCCAACAATCTCCCCCTCGAACTAAATTCTGCGTCGGGTCAATTTTCGAGATTACTGTGTGCCACCCACATTGTTAGAGTATTATGGCACCTGAAGCCCGCAACTAGCTTCTTCTTGTGTGCGTGCCGCCCCCGACCATCACTCTGCCATCTCCATAGTCGTCCCTCTAAATCTAGACACCAATTGTTGGACTGAAACGTCCCAAAGATACTCTTAAAATGATGTGCTATTGTCCGCTTTGAGCCAAACCGCACGGTTTTCACCGAAAAAACTCGTACCATACACCTTACATGTAAATTTCCAATCTTTTTAGCTATCAATGTGGGACTTTGTTCGCACATCCAACCCATATCAATAGTTTCTATAGCATATATGCACAACATAACAGAAACGAAATATCAAACGGGAAGACAATAATATTGAGAGAAAGATAAGCAGTCAGAAGTAGCTTTTTATGAAAATGTTATATAGTTTTCAAGATTTTGCAATCCTGCACCTCTGAACTAGTATTTTTAGCATGTCACGTAAAAAAGAGAAATTCATGTCATCTTTTACACTGTAAACTTACATTGCAAAATTAGTATCGCGTTTTTTTCGAGCCACAACCAAAATATTGATGACTTTTTTATATAGTGAACTTTCATTTCCATTGAGTAATTAGCTAGCGCTGGCAAATGGTTATGGAGTAAATGCGCAATGTTTACAAAAAATAAAAGCAAAAATTTTTATATTGTTTTCCTAAGCTTTGTTTTACAGATTTGATTTTTTCCCCGAATTACAACGAGCTAACTTTTTTGAGTTCAAATCAGATAATAACGAGTAGGGGTGTATAAAGAAAACCGATAAATCGTACCAAACCCATAATTCGAATCAAATCGGAAAAAAATCCGATGTGGTTTGGTTTGATTTGGAACCCGACATAATTGGTTTGGTTTGGTTTAACTAAAAAAAGTCAAACCGAAACCAAACCAACCCGATAGTACATTTATATAATTTTTAAAAATATTTTATGCATATAAATATTTATTGTAATATAATTTATAAATATTTTTAAAAAATTTTCACACTTTTGTCTTTTAACATATTATTTCAAGTTTCGATTTAACATTCTTGAATGGTAAATAAATTTTATAGCCCATAAATGTTCTAACTCAAACAATACTAGGAATGGCGAAAGTGTGGGATAATTATTTTAGCTTTACATTGGTTTATAATGAAAATGCATAACTTAGTTTATCTTTTCTTTAGTGCTTAGTTATGTAATTAATATTAGTATTTATTAGCTACAATTATTTTAGCATGACCTATATAGTATTTTTAGATTATGTTAATTTCATAACGGCTTATTAATTAGCAATATTTATTTTATGTAATTTTATTATTTTATCTTTGTTATTGAATATTTTAGTATAGTGCTATGACTTATCTCATATTATTGTGTTAGTTTCTTAGAAAACACATTATATAGTTGTATTTTACTAGGACTTAAATATTTGGAGCACAAGTTACTTATTTTATGCTATGAAGACTTTACCCAATAAACATCCGAAAACCCGAGAAAAATCGAGATTGAAAAATCCCACTTTGTTGATTTGGTTTGGTTTTTAAATTTTAAAATCCGACACTATTGATTTGGTTTGATAATTGAAAATTTCGAACCAACCTGACCTATGTACTAGCACTGGTGTATTGTGTCATTATATCGTTCATTCCAAACATTTCTTACTCACTTTCCTCCTTCCCTTTTGTGTGATACGCTTTTTTTAAATTGATTTCAGAAAGTATGATAGTTTTTATATTTATAAATAACTAACTTTAATATTCTTCTTTTGATAGGATTTTATAAATAACAAAAATATCTACAACATCTTTTAGACCAAAATTTTTAATGATTTTATTTAAGTTTTAAATTGATCCAGTTAAATACCTTCACATCAAATGAAATGAACATAGTATTGGCTATTGACTATGTGAGGAAAAACAAAAAGAACAAACAATCAGCATTATCCACAATTTGACCACTAGCGACTAAGGCCTCATTTGTTTTTTGTTTTTTTTTTAATATTAAGACGTCTGAATCTGAATACACGTCTGAATATTAAGATGTGTATTAAGATTAAGACATTTGAATCTGAATACACATCTGAATGTTAAGATGTGTATTAAGATCTGAATACTAAATGATTAACACTGTTTGATTTTTAACATTTGAATGTATAAAATTTACGTTTATTTAAAAATTAATAAACATAAAATTCAAATAAAATACTAATTAATTTAATATTCCATCACTAAAATATATTACTTTTAAAAATGTGATAGTTGCCTTGCTGGTGGTGATGGCTAACAGTAGTGCTTGTGAATGCCGACTAAAAACGATGGTTGGTGGTAGATTTGGTTGATAGTGGTAGTTTAAGGTAGTAGCTAGTGGTGATTGGTAGTGGTAGCTATTACGATTGAGGATGGTGGTGGTGGGTTGTGATAATTAATAATGGCAGGTGGTGGTGATAGTTGTGATTGAGGAAGATGGTGGTGGGTGGTGGTAGTTTATAATGATGGGCAGTGCCAACTATGGTTGTTGATGGTGATGGGGTGGTTAGTTGTGGTAGTTGAGATGGATGAGTGTTGATTGTCTTTAAGAATGATGGAGGGGACGGTGGTAGTCAACAATGGTGGCGGCTATGATTGAGGATGATGGTGGTGGTGGTGGTGGTGGGTGGCATGGTGGTAGTTGATAATGGTAGGCGGCGGCGGTGGCGACAGTTAATAATGAATATGGATGATAGCATCTTAATGAAATTAAGTTTCTTTTATAGATCTTTATGATACAAACCTATTCAACCCATTAAGTGGTTGTAAAGTAAAAAAAAAAAAAAAATTACTTAACGATTAAGATCTGAATAATTAAGATTCAGATTTTTAAAAAAATACACTTAATATTTGAAATCTGAATGAATAAGATTCAAACCTCCATTAAGTGCAAATAAATGAGGCCCAAGAGACCCAAAAATATTTTTAGTAAGAAAAAGAAAATAATATGCAAGTTTAAATTGGCACAAATGTTGTTTCTACGATGGACCAATAATCAGGAAACAATGGGCTTGTGAATTGATGGTCTTAAGCTTTTGATCCAGCTTGCTTTATAGATAAAAATTCAAAGGCAAAAATGCGCAAAACTTTATAAATTTGAAAGGAAAAATGATATTCATAGTTGCTGTAAAAATAATAGTCGAAAAAATATATAAAATTTATATTATATATATATATATACACATTCTGTATGTTATTTATAAAAATTATATAAAATTTATATACTTCTTCGACTATCAGACGTAAATAATTTGTGGCGCGAACTAAGAGTGATAATACCTCCAAATTAAAACGGGATCAAAAGCTTAAGTCTTGTAAATCACTCACCTACAAAAGGGTCAATGACACAAATAACCTTGAAAAGAGCTGATGTTGAACTTTTAACTTTGGGACAGGTTACCGGTGAATGTGATCAATGGGCAATACTTTTAAGTTTTTAACAATTTTGCCATATGAACAAAACTTTTTTGACTTTAAAGGTTTGCTGAGTCAAAAATTAAAGACAACAGTGTCCTATTTCTAACATTTTCTGCAACAAAAGAACCTAATATGAAAAGCCTACAAAACTAGCCCAAAATCAACTATTAGCTCCTTATAAAGACGCCGGCGATCCGACACGCTGAAGCGGAAATGAACCAAAACGAAGTCGGCAACGCTGGTGGCGGCACGGCCCATCACCGGTGGTGGGCCGCCGCGAGCACAGGGCAGTTAGTATGGGGAATTCACGCTTGTAGAAAAGGTTACGCCGGTGAATGTCGATTGATGCCGCTTAAAGCCTTCGGCGTCGCCTCGCTTTTCGTCGGCGCCATCGCCTCCGCCTCCGTCGCCTCTCTTCAAGCCTCCGGCATCCACTCCGTAAATTCTCTCTTACCTCTTTGTTACACTAAAGATATTTTGTCACTTATTAGCATATCGTAGGACTTTTCGTTGACTAAATTAGACAGACTATTTTGTGTGGAGTCACTTTGGATTTAATTGATAATTTTTTGAGGGCCATTTGAAAAAGATCTCCCTTTTGTTCTAAGTTATGTGACGGCATGGAGTTAAAGATCTGACATTATAGAATCCGAATAGTTTAATGAATTTTAATTCTAGAAAGTTGTATTGAAATAGAGTAGTGTAAAAAACTTCAGGACCTTTTTGAAAAGGAAAGAGCATGGGATAAATTGGGATGAAGAGCGTACTCATATGGGTTGAAATGAAGTGTTACAGGAGTGTAATTATGTTCTCATGTGCATCCTAAGACATGCATTTTAAGCTTCTGAATTTGAAATAACCAGTTCGTTCTAATGGGACCTTATATTGATCATACGGTATTCAGACTTACTTGATTTAAGCAGGGATCTAGATGCTGAGTGTAAATATAATCGTTTTTGTGATGGAAAAAGAAGAGTGAAGAAATTTGAGATTTACGATGATATTATTGTGCATTGTCCTGTATATCAGTTAACTTCTGAGCTATGAGCAGCTATCTGGGTTCCTTTATGTTTGATGTTGGATGATTTTCCTTTATACATATGTCTAGGCGAAGAATGAGTTTTTCATTTTGAAGTTGAAAACTTTAGAATATAGAACATCCAGTAGTAAGAAATCAAACTTTTTTGCGAAATTAGGGTCTGACTTTCAATTATCTGAAATGCTTGATAAGGTTTTTGTGCCCTAAGGCTTATCAATAAGGCATTAAGAACATCTCCAATTACAAGTATGAAATGTATTGCACACAGGGAATAAATAGTGATAGCTGCCTTTTCTTGTGCTTGGTTGACATCGCACGACTCTGTTCCAGTGCGGGAATTCTTTCTGCTTATAGAAGTATTTGGGAGAAAAACTCTGCATAACATCCAATTTCATGAAGATATATCATGCTCAAGTTGGTGGTAGTTTAACTGTTTGCTGCATATGTTTTGCTTGCTCTTATGGTAGATTGATTCAGCCTATTGGTGTGAACTAAGCAGGTCTACTTTTGTTGGGAAACTTGCCTCAATTTCATTTCTTACGTCTTTTTCATTCTACCTGAGCATTACTAAGTGCCAGTATGGATTAAATGATATGGTAACTGGTATGGAAATAGCGAAGGGTCTATTGTCTGCCTATGAATTGAAGCACCAGTTAGAAGGATGGTTGAGTAACATTATTGGATATTATGATTTGCTTTAGATTGAGGTTTGTTGTTGTTGCTGCTATTGGTGGTGGTCTTAGAAAGTAGAAATAAGTTGATGCTTTTAGCCCCGATAGAGGGTTTGCACAACCTGTAATTATGCATGATGTATTGGCTTAGTGCATAAATTTATAAAATCTTTAATTACTTATCAAAAAAGAAGTTGATGCTTTTAGCATGTTACAAATTGGACACGTTCACCACGGGAAGTACTTTGCGGTTGACAAGTTACATGTAGATTATTTCTTTTGATCTTGTTTTGCTTACACTGTTATCTCGCTTCGTTCATGTGGGGTCATGTGATATTTGGAATCGTGTGTCACGAAACATTGTTTTATTTATATTTTTTTAACTGTGCTGTTGCATGCATAGCGAAATTGTGTGGAATTTTGCATCACAAATTTTGTTTTGTTTTAGTTCTCTATGCTTTTTGATAGGTCATATAATCAGAGAAAACGATCCTTTCTTCTAGTTTCCATTAGATCAGCAAAATCATAAAATCAGAACCCTTTATTTTTTTATTAGTATGAAGTGTTAGTAACTTGGTGGTTGTGTTTGTCCACATGAAGCTCGTTGGCAGACCTTTTAACATGACTTTTAGCGTAGGAAGACGGAGAGAAAATGCTTACACATGGATGGAGTCCTACACGAAGAAGATTAAGTCTAGTTCAGCTGTAAAATTAAACCTTTTAATTTCATCCGTAGTACAAAGCTGTTGAATGTAATCATTCAAACTAGTGGCAAGGTATTCGTGTAATAGCCCAATGATTAATTTCGTCCTGTAGGTTCCAGTACTAAAAGCATGATCTGGAGTTAGAACATGATGTATCTATTTGCTTATCAAAAGCAACAATGATGTGTCTGATTTATTTTGTTAAAGTCAATAGTTATTAATATATCCCCTTCGTTTTCAGTTTTGAAACAGCCTCTACCCTCATAGGGTAGGGGTAAGGTATGCATACACTCTATCTACCCCAAATCCCACTTGTGGGATTACACTGGATTTATTGTTGTTGTTTCAGTTTTGAAATTGTTCGCCCTAATTGGTTGCAAAATATGTAGGTGGAAGACATGAAGGCTGTTGGGGCAAGTATAAGAACCGGACTTGGCTTAACACGAAGGGCACAGGATGACTAAGTATTTTGAGCATTTCCGTGAATCAGTAGCCTATAGAATGTTGACGAAGGAAGATTAATCCATCTTTGCGTAGTTTCTTGCTAAAATCATTCCCAAGGGAGCACTTAGCTGACAAGGGGTACCCCCTGTTAACGATTGTAGCATTTGAGGCTGGCAGCTGTTCAATCTTAACCCGAGTGACTTAACACATTTGCTGGAATGGCAGCTTTAAAGTTCTAACTGCAGCATTTTCCTCTTTCCATTCAGCTAAAGCGTTTTCATGTTGGATGGGACTAAGAAATAGCGCTATCGTGGAAACTACGTACCAACCACTAGCACAGTGCATGTACCGAAATAATAAGTGCATGACATGTGTTTTCTTATATGTACTCTCACTTCAATTTATCAGTTAAATGTGACAATTAAGGCATTAAGTCCAGATAAGTTTTTCCAACTATACACTGTACATGTTGGATCATATTAGTTTCTGTTACATGTAAAAGAAAGTGGGAGCTGGCTACTCATTGGTACCTTTTCTTTCCTTTTTAACTTAAAAGAGTCAAATTTTAAGCAGATGTTATGTGGAGGATTGAGGAGGCAAAGTGGGTATAAACCAATTAAGCCACTCAAGATTCACTAGGTTTCTGTCTCTCAATATACATATACACGCATATGACATTTCTATTTGGTATTGGTTAACAACGTAGTATTAACTAATTCTATTTTTAGGGTTTGCGCTTTGCGACTTGATCTAAGCCGGCATGATTGAACAGTCTTCTTATATTTCTAAAATAATTTACAAGAATTTGGTGCCAAAACCTATCTTTTTCTTTCTGGAAAGAGGGGGAGGGGATAGTATTTGGCTACGAAATCCAAAGTGAAGACTCTAGTTCTAATCTGTTCTACTTGCCTCACAATTGGATAACAAAAAACTGCTAGAAAATGATTTTCTTGAGAGAAATATAAAGTAAAAAGAAAATGGAAACTTACAGTTGAGGGAGACGGTAAAAATGACAAAAGAAAACAAAATCACTATCATTTCAAAATTTCTTCGGATTTGAACTGCAAGAAAGTCTTCCATGGGAAAGGATATAACAGCTTTTCTTGCAACTTTCTTATGAAGCACAAGTAGACTTTCTAACATTTTCTTAGCAGTGCTAACTATTATCAGAATCCACGGCTCAACCAAAAGAACTTGAACCACGCAAGTTGAAAAGAATTTGGAGCATTATCAACTGCATCTAGGCGTTTATGACAAGACTGGACACAGCATTTACTCATTGTGGATATTCAGGCAGGTACATACGACTCGAGCATCAATTGAGCTGGGGTGGGTGATTTGATCTCAACAATCAAGTATGTGAACTTCCACTGCTTATCCACCTTGTCCTGAAACATCTCAGTATAAACCTTGCCAGCTCCATGTGGTCCGCGGATATAAAAATTGACCTACACTTAGTTTAATCACACCAACCTAAATATATATTGGAGAAAGTAGAAGTAACACCAAATAAACATTCAACATCTGCAAGCTTGAGCTCAGGAAGTGAAAGTATCAATAGGATAGGGATTAAAAAGAAAATAGCCACCTCAACATGCTCAACTCCGTCTTCGTCAGTCCATATCCTATTGGGGATGCGTTGGCGTGCAGCACGGTTTCTACTTTCTGATCCATAGCCTGTTACAGGGGATCCAATTCTTACACTAACCTGGTGCAAATAATAGCAAACGCATGCAACCAATCAGTTCAAGTACAACCAGAATCAAAATACAAACTGATTGGTCAGACTTAGTGCTATGAAGTATGAACTCTATATAACCCAGCAAGCCAGCAAAGACTGCCCTAGTTGGTACTTAGGAAATAAGATCTTTGCCTCGCAGCTATCATCCAGTCTACAAACCCAAAATTATAGGTAGTAAATTCACGGCAAGGATTATAGGGGCAAGAAACATACTTGACCATCATTTTGAATCCTCTTGAGAGCTTTATCAAAAATTTTGTACCTACAAAAGAATTAATTTAAGCAAGATCGAAAACAAGAAGAATTCAAGGTTTATGTCAACCTATTCAGAGAGCATATTTGCAACCCTTACTCTTTCGGCTGAAAAATGAGTTCCTTAAAAACTCCATATGCTGCACCAGCAGCAACTGCAAGTCCCGCAAGAATGACAAGACTATAAGAAGCTCCCTCAGTAAACGTCACAGGCTTCTCTGGGATATTGTAGGTAGGAGCATCAAAGGGATCCTCAACAGTAGATACATCCTTTCGAGCCTGTACAAGTAAGAAAAGAAATAAATGCATTTGTAGTCATATTGGGAGCTATACATTTTAAGTGTGAGAATGGTAATCTCCAAGTTTTACATAATTCTGGGATAATTTTCCTCAATATATACCAAAATGGTGTAACTGCATAGAATAGAGGTGTGGTTCAGTCTCATGCTTCTTCTACTCTTTAAACTCGTGTTTTGGGGTAACACATTTCCAATGGTGTATACTTGTATTAAGACAACACGTCAATACATTAAGGACCTTTACAATGTTGTAAAAGCTTTGAAAAATTTCCATTGAAATAATGTTTTGGAAAAGGACCTTTCAGTGTTATATTAAGACAATCCAACAACACATGGCATTGTAAGGGCTCAGGCAATAACCTAATTTACAGATACAGCATGCTTTTGTAGGGTTGTTTGGTTCACATGCTAGTTATCCATGGATTATAATGTAAGAATTGTTTATGTAGGGGATATTAGTGACGGGATTGCTTGATTAATAATGTAGGAATTGTTAATAATGAAGGGATTGTTATGCAGGGATTACTTACTTTAAGGGCATTGTTGTCTTTAAATACTTTAACGTCCGTATTGCAAATATACGTATTCTTATTTCAAATTCTATCCTGCATAAGATTCCCCATAACTTAATGCACGTATTATTTAACAAATCAACCAAACGTTGCACAAACTTATACAGGCTTTATTTTCATATACGACCAACCAAAAGATGCATAAGTTATGCAGGAAATATTTTTTTAATCCCTCTAACCAAACATAGTATGATGGGATTATTTCTCCAATCCTTCCAACAGTCCAATCAAACGACCACGTAATGGATCAGCTTTAAAAGGAGAGAGAGAGAGAGAGACAAAGATCAACAACCATAAATCAATAATTAGGCAGATCCTGGACTATCCACATTAGATAGGTTTCAGACAGGATAATTTGTTCAACAAGCCATAAATCTTCTACTATGAGAAATACAAAAGGACCAACAACGATGCTGTGCAAAAAAATAGTTTTGCTAAGAAATAAAATCAATGATTTGTCATGGTACTTTTTGGAAACATCATAGAGTTTGGGGATCATGACATTCAAATGACCCGATAGCAACTTAATTTACTTGGTAATGAACCTAACAGAGAGAATAGCAGTTGCAGTATAAAGCAGCGTTATGATTATCATCTAGTTCATTAACTCTAGAAACAGTAAGTGGTCCAAAACTAGAAGGTGTCTGCTCGAGAAGGTTCTTCTCCTTCTTGGTCCAGGCTGAAAATTTCCCTCCTCTCCCTTTAACTTCACTTTTTTGAAAAGTTAAATTGCCCTAGAAACTAAAACCTTTTACATGGTCTTTGGTTTATAAAAACAATAACGGGAATGACTTGTTGCAGGTGCACACCAACAAAGGCTAATGCTTGGTGTGTGTTTGGAGCATATGGTGGAACTCATAAACATCTCCTTCTGCGGTTTGCATTAAATTGTGGAGAAGATCGGAATTTAGGGGAAGCTATTGTGACTTTCTCCTCATTACATGAGCTTCTCACAGGATTTTTGATATTTTGAGGGAAGCTATAGTGACTCTTTCTCATTGAATGAGCTTCTAAGCTCTAACAACCAGGTACAGGATTTCAGGAGGATAAGGGAAGGTAAACTGTATGCAGCTGCTTCGGCTCTAAAATGGTAAAGAACTATGAGAACATTTCAGGACTAATACACATTACTTGACTTGGCCTGGAAAAAAAAATTCCTTCTAGTTTTTTTGTAGTAATTGTTTTTACAGAGGGTAGGACTGGGAGACCTGCAACAAGTTAGAGGCTGTAGTAGAACAGAATACCCTCTTGTTAGTCCATTTTAGTCTTTTAAAGACATCTTGCCGTAGATGTTTGTGGAACGGTAATGAGTTCGAGTTCACCACTAGCTTATAAACAATTCAGTAAGGGTAGGTGTCGTTAGCTCATATGTCAATTTACTTAAGTTAAGAAATAATTGTTTCTCAAGTTAGAGAGAATTGGCAAGCTTAAAGTAGTAAAACGTCTTGATAATTGGAATAACATGTTTCTCAAGTTGAGATGCATTTAGTGAAAATTATTGCTATTGGAAGGTAAAACAAAAGGTTACTAACTCAAGATTGCCATTTTTATAAGTAATTTAGCCCTAAATTTGGTTGTTCAAATCCGTACTGTATTGTTAATGTAATGGCAAAACTTAATTCATGATTTGCTAGGGAATTAGTTAATTGTGGTCCTTAGCACATTTTACTATCGTTTGCCCGTCTACTAAAATCTCCTTTTTCAATCTAAAAGAAAAAGGAGAGACATATACGCATGATTTAGATACAGAAATAACCTCAGATTGCTTTTGTGTCGACCCAGAAGCCTTTGATGCAAATGACCTAGCAAAGCAAGATGATTGAGGATTTATGCCAGCGGTATTGACAAGCTGAAACGGTGATCTAAAGGTCATTAAGCATTGTGTGCTCCTTCGATTTCTGTATAGAACAGGAAGTCCTGCAAGATCTACGTCTGAGTACTTTTCTTAACATAGAATATGCTCCAACAGATATATTAGAATCTCTGTTGCATGGACACAAGATTGTGACACAGACTGGACACAGCAATTTTCAGCAATTACATGGTGAGACACAAGAGCTTTACAATAGGAAGCAAATGCATGAATGTCCATATGTAGTTTTCTCAATATCTCAACAGGAAATGATTCTACAAAAGCATAAATATGTAATTCAAAGTTTTAAATACGTAAAAGATAATAAGTAGATAGCAAGCCGACAACATTTAGAGTCAAGCAAGGCATCTCCTTTTTTATTTATGGAAAACAAAAACCTTTCTCTATAGCTACATGTTCAAGATCATCATCATAAAGTTATTGAGGAATGAAACATGCAAAAGCATATATTTTCTGATCATTCAAATTTGCTAGAAGAATCCGTTTGGGGTGAGCACAAATGAAGGAACTAAACCACTACACGGATGGATGTTAAAGCAGACTCAAGCTCCATTCAATGAAGAGAAATGAACTAATCCTAGATTTAGATTCTTAGGAGATGAAAACATATTGAGATCCAAATTGTTCTTTTTCAGTTTGCAAATCTTCAGTCATGAATGTAGCATCTACTAACCAGCAGGTTCATTGATAACCTGCAAAACATCAGAATTTGGGGGACAAAAGCTATCAATAGGCAGCTAACAAAGCTTTAGGATCACCAAAGTAGCAAGACATTTCAACTCACCTTCGAAGTAGGACAAGAAGCATGTACAGGTCTCCTTGCACAACCTGATTTTACCAGTTCCTGCAAGTCATCATAATCAGAGAACGAATAGAAGAAGAATATATCCAACAGCATTTTGAAACATGAGAAACTGGAAAAAGATTTGATCAGCAGTTTCAGATCATAAACTTGAAGCATGCCAAAGTTTTAAACAAGATAAGAGTTTCAATTCACATCAGCACTTCTTATTTTTGTTACTTTCAAATGATTGTACAACAACAACGACCCAGTAAAATCCCACAAGTGAGGTCTGGGGAGGGTAGTGTGTACGCAGACCTTACCCTACACCGATGGAGTAGAGAGGCTGTTTCTACTAATTGTTGGGGTCTGGGGAGGGTAGTGTGTACTTTCAAATGATTGTAAAATTCATTAATTATTTTCTTTTTGCCATATATAAAGTCGAGCCTGCCATTCAAATTGATATCCCTTTCTCCTTACCTACATGAGTACAAAAAAGCCAGGCGGATCTCTTTTCTATTAGTAATTATTTTTAATCAAAATATTTTTTCCCTAACAATAATGTTGCCTGAGTTTGAACTAAGATTGACTATTGTAAAGCTCCTTCTTTGCTTGAAAATTATGTCCAAGGGTCAAAGCAAGCTCATAAGAACAACCCTTGACCAAACACCATTTCCAGATTTAAGTGGGAGCAGCATAGAGGGATGGGCCCCATTCTCCCCCAAGTTCCAGATCTGCGTGTCAATAGAGTTCGGCCAGCTAACTCATAGGGAATTTGCGGTTATAAGTAAATAGGGACTAGAATACTAGTTTGGTTATCTGTGGATCTTCTTGCTGAATTCTTGAATTAGTCAAACTTTGATGCTTGCTCTGATTTTCCGACTTAAGTATAATTTGAGGAGCACTAACTGCTTCAATGACCATATAGAACTCAACCACTTTGCACAGCAATCATAAGGTTAAGCTGATAATAAAGGGCAGCCCGGTGCATTAAGCTCCCGCTATGCATGGGGTCCGGGGAAGGACTAGACTAAATGTCAGAAAAGCAAATGCGTAGAGAGAGCTTTCAAAGACTTATATTCATTACTGAAACTGTGGCGCAATAGCTTCTTGTTTCTCATCAATAAATTTCTACCTTTCTCATCAAAAAAGAAAAAGAAACTACGCTGCAGTAGCAGATAACCTTCTCGAATTTAATTCGCATACACTCCAGATTATCTTCGATAACTATGAAAATTCACCTCCACCAGTCTAACGTAAAATGCGACATTACTACTCAGCATATGGGAAAAAGTCACTACAAAAAAGTCAGTAACTTTTTTTTTTGGGGCCAAATCATTGTATTCACAGTAAATATATAAGTTGAGACAGATAAACCCTTAACACCAATCAAAATCATCAAGCACAAGATAGGTTCAAAAGATAAACTTCAAATATATCTAAAAACAGGAATTTTAAATTACAATAATGCAAAAATTTAAAGAAAAAGCAGAACTTGACATACCCTTTTGGCAGAAACATTGAAAGCAGCACTTTCAGCAGCCATAGACGAGAAACGACTTATACCCAAATTAGATAAGCTTCTTGAAGGCATATATTCCAACAAAGAATCAAACCTGTTGCTTGATTTTACAACATTCGACCACCACCTAGTTTTCAAAGAAACCCCGCTTCTCCTCACATGCTGCATCTTTGAAATCTAAGGTTTTTAATGGCTTCTACTACAACTAAATTGATGAACTAAACGCACATATATAGGATAAAGGGTGGATCAAGATATTGAACACAGCGAAGCAAGTGAAGCGAAGAAATCCAATATAGATTTGGTAGTGACCCTAAAACCCTCTAAGAGAGCCCGAACTGGGGTTTTGGTCTGTTTGGGTTTGGGTTTGGGTTGCAGGCACGTGCTACCTGCAAATAGTCAAGACTATTTATTTTTCTTATAATATATAATTCTATAACAAAAAGTTACCATCCAAAACTATTAGTAGTAATAATCAATTTTTCATTATTTGAAATAAAATATTAGTTTATAGTTAATGGAAATTTGTATTTACCTCAAATCATGTGTGCGATGCTAATTAAATAAATAATAGTTCAATGGCGTTTTTCACTACTCCATTTTATATGGAATTTTATAGGTATTGCTATTACAAGTATTATCATCCCACATAGAAGTTAATATACGATAATATACGAGGCTTCGCACATGATTAATAGTTGACTAATACGATAAAGCAATATAGTTATCAAGTTCGAATTATTAGCATAAATTACCTTTTTATATGATAGAAAATATTTTCCTGTAAAATATTATCTTTGGGAGATTATTGTAGTGTCTTATTGTACTTAATCGTGACAACTTCTTTTATATGAAAAATAATATGCTCGATCCTTATGAAATAAAAATATCTTGGTTTATAATATTTCTGTTATATCATATCATCTGTGTGATATATTTTTATATCGACTAAATATGGAAAACAATTTAAAAATTTATTTACCTAAAAGAATCTTTAAGTTAGTGAGAATATTTCGAATCAATACAAGTAACAAATATGTTTGCTTTTGTTTAAATTGAAAAGAATTAACACAAACATCTCTTTCAATAGGAGGGCTTTTACTATATAGTAGGATCTTCTCCGCACAACCACACTTAACATGCGTAATATTTACTTTTATTTTATTGAATCACTTTAATGATGAGTTAATACTGTGATTTCATATAAATACTAGTGGAGTAACGCCCATGCACAGCGCGGCCCAAGTATCTAAAGGATTTAGAAGCATATTCAAAATTTAAATTTAATGAATTTAACTTTTAAGATTTTCAATATTGAATTCATTGTATTGTTAAGATTGTAGGTTCAGATTCAATATTTTTTATAATTTTAACAGATTTTACATATATTTTATACTATGTATCAAAAATTATGGATTCAAATGAAACTGTTACTGACATGTAATCTACATCCACCCTGCTAAGGGTAATTTCTGAAAATACTTTGAAAAAAGAGAAGATAACTATGCTTAAGCTATAGTCAGATAATGATTAGAAGAGTACTATAAACTTTATGAAGTAAAATAGGAAATCAACTATATTACAATTAATATTCCATTTGTCTTATTTTATATGACATACGTTTTTCTTTTCTTTTCTTTTCAGTTTGTCCAAATTATAATGGTACTTTTTATAGTACATAAATATTTGTGGTATAATTTAGATAATAAATTCTAAAAGTCTTGTTTTTTTTTTTCCTTTTTAAACTTCATATGGAAGCTTTAGCTCCTGTTACTGGGAAATACCATAGATCAGATCTCACTTGTGTCAAGATTGACGTATTCGTTAGCAGCTTAGTACTGCTATGTTAAGATTTTACTGCATATTTGATGCAGGTTGCATCTTCATTATAAATGTTGTTTGTATTTACAGCACAATACCATACAGATAATGTATGAGACAATTTATAAACAATAATTTCATAGACACACAAATATTTATAGTATATTCTAAACTACAAATTTTTAAAAAAAATTCTTTTTTTTTTAAATTTGTGGACAGTCAAACACCATTACCACAAAAGGAGACAAAGAGACATATTATATTATGTCGTAGTTACTTTAACCATCAGTAATGCAATTATATTTATTCATTTAATTAAATTAAAGAATAGTAAATTAAGAGTAATTTCTAACTAATAACCAATATGCCAACATACATGGAGTTTGAAGCAAAATATAACGATATTTCCATTTAGCGTTTCACAAGAAATTGATTAGAGAAATAGTTTCTTTTTTATAGTATATATTGAGATGTAGTTAATTATTACTATTTCTATCATTTGTAATGGAAATATCGTTATATTTTGCTTCAAACTCCATGTATGTTGGCATATTGGTTATTATAGTTATATGTAGTTAGTTGTATTTTGTAGTCATACCACATATGTCATACGTGTACATGTATACACAATGCAATAATGATAAAAAGTAGAGTTCTATTTTACGAGTAGGGGTGGGCGTCGGTCGGTTCGGTCGGTTAATATGAAAGTACGGTTCGGTTTATTGGTTTTTGATTTTGTAATATTAATAACCAAACCAAACCAAAGTTTTTACGGTTTGGTGCAGTTTTTTCAAGGTTTGGTTCGGTTATTTCGGGTTTAGTTTTTCGGTTATTAATAGTTCAAGATATTTATATCTGATGTAGACTTAATATGTTCAATGCTAGTATATATTTCAAAACAAGATATTCTTTCCAGTGGTATCATCATATCATCGCAGAACCCACGCTAAACAATCTGTTTAATATCATTCATAATGATATTAAATCAATCTATAGAAACGGATTGTTTCATCCAAATCAGATTGTTTAATGAATCTTAAACAGCTTGTTTTATCCAAATCAATCTGAATCTGTTTAATATCATTCATCCAATATACAGTACAAATACCTCATTGAGGCCAAGAATTGAGAAAGTTGAACATAAAGTTGAATCTCACACACCTCTCTGCAATATACAATATACAGTACAAATATACAGTACGAATGCCACTATGCCATCTAATATACAGTACAAATATCTCCACGAAAAAGTTGAAAATAATATGAATGCCACTATGCCAGTAGCAGATATAAGCCTGAATGCAGCGATAATGCATAAGCCTAAATGCAGCGACAATGCATAAGCCTGAATTCTTCGAGTCCACCACTATAATCCTGAATGCAGCTACTAATGCAGCAGCAGATATGACACTAAACAAAACAACATTAAGCAAATTCCAACTCCTTTGTAACGACGACAATTGCTTTTTCATGGCAATAAGATACATATGATTTGGAAGAATAAACGTGAGCGGAATTGAGCTGATAGCACCAGTAAGACTCATGAAATCTCCCAAGAAAGGTAATAAAGCAGATAAGAAAGTAGTAGCCACTAGATAACCACCTCTAACTAAAGTTTTAAAACCTAGATTTTGAGCAGCAACTGCACTTCCTTTAATCCCATAGTTTGTATCCAAGAATTCATATGTTGGACTCGCAAATATCTACAATAAGCAAAATAAGGCAATGTAACATGAGAATGGAGCAATAAAAAAGTTCAAACCCTATATCCATCTAAGCAGTAGCTGCTTGCTGCTGTTGCTTGGTGGTGGTTCTGCTGCTGCTTTGCTCGAGGAGATTGTTAAAATCCAGAAAATAACCATGCTTTAAAATTTTAGGACCACGAGGCATAGTTGAACCTACAAAATAAGATAAGATCACAAGTTAAATAAAATATTTTTAATTATAAATAACAGAAAGATATCATAAGACAAGCAAATCTTTAAACTTACCACTTGTTCAAACTATGCATCAACAATGCTAGTATCTCTTTCAACAATGCAAGTTTCTTTTCTGCTCTTTACCATATCTAAATAAAATTTGATAAAGTGTGTCACTTATTTAAACTTACAAAGTAAATTAATTTTCACTAAAACACTTATAAAATACAAAATCTTACCAAGTTCAATTTGCTCAAGAAACTCCAAATCTTCTTCAACATTAATAGGAGTACCCTCACATCTAAACCAATCTTGAACACAAACAAGACTTTGCACCAACCGAGGAGTCAATGAACTCCTAAATGAATCAAGACTGCGGCCACCGGTGCTAAATTCACATTCCGATGCAATACTAGAAATTGGAATGGCCAATACATCACGAGCTAACTCAGATAGAATAGGAAATCGAGGCGCATTAATTTTCCACCAATCTAAGATTTTAAAAGTCATCAGAATCATCAGACAATGGCTCTTGTCCTTCACCAATATATCTTTCCAACTCAGATTTAGCATCTCCACTTCCAGAGTCCCTTTTGCCTTTTCAACAATTGCTTTATTCTCATAGATTTTGTTCTCACATTCCCACTAGATGAATCAGATGAAGTAGATTTAGATTGAGATGATTGAAGATAACATCCTTTTGAATATTTTTTTTTGATACTCCTCAAATAAAGAATTCAAATAAGCATCCACTTCGGCAGTTAATTTCTTCCCTGGTTCCTCCCCGAACATTTCCTCAAGTGCAAAACCAACATATTCTAATTTGTTATGAGGATCTAATACAGAACTAATGAATATCATTTTATTCATCTTTTCAGGTTCACCCCAATATTTTTTAAATTTTCCTTTCATCTTCCCTTCTATCTTACTCAAATTAGTATCATCACTAGCTAAACAAGCTTTCAAAATGACTATCAAGCTCACATATATCCTCAAAATGACAATTAGAAGTGACATAACGTGAACCTGAAACTTTTTCGGTAAGCTCATGAAATCTTTCAAGAAACTTTATTACATTTCTCATATTCACCCAATCATCACATACAAATGGACTTGCAACATTTCCATCCTCACAAACATGCGTACAAATATGAGTAGAAACTTCATCATCAAAAAGATGAAGATTGTTAAAGGCCTTCTCAAAGTTTTGCATCGTTTCCAACATCAAGTAGGTGGAATTCCACCTAGTAGGAACATCCAAACACAATGTTTTACTACATTTTACCTCTTGATGTGCATAATATTCCCTAAACTTTAAGGTCCTTTGCGGAGATGATCTCGCATACCTCACAACTTGTCTAACATGTTTTAAAGAAATATCAATTTCTTTCAAACCATCTTGCACAATTAGATTAAGTATGTGAGCCATGCATCTCACATGAAGATGCTTACCACTCATCGAATTAGTTTTCCACATATCTAGTTGTTTAGATAATTCTTTGATCATGACATCATTTGAAGAAGCATTATCAACAGTAACAGTGAATACCTTATCCAATTTCCATTCAAGCAAACAATTACCAATAACTTTTGCTATTTCGTCACCCTTATGACTAGAGATAGGGGCAAAATTTTAGTATTCTTTTATGCAACACCCAATCTCTATCAATAAAATGACCCATCAAACACATATAGTTAATTCTTTGTAACGAAGTCCATGTGTCTGTGGTAAGGCAAATTTTTTGTTTTACTTCTCTGTTTTCATTAGTTTAAGCTTCTCTTCACTGTAAACTTGAAAACAATCCCTTGTAATTGTCCTATGAGAAGGAACATTAAATAGAGGTTGGACTATGCTCATAAACTTCTTAAAGCCTTTCTTTTCAACAAAGCTAAAAGGTAATTCTTCCGTAATTACCATTTCAACTAAAGCCCTCCTAACTAGTTCTTGATCAAATTTCCATAGCAACCCCACCATTAATTTGCCCATCCTTTTGTAAATATAATTGTGTTTGAGTATTATCAACTTTCCGTGGTATTTTCGGACACTTCTTTATAATCACGACCACAATATTTACACTTTGCTCTATCACCTCCATTATCATCTTTAAACTTTTCAAAATGATTCCAAGCAGTTGATCTACACTGTACAGATTTTTTTTTTGGGCATTGACTAGTTTCAATTGAATTTGTAGGTGAAGAAGTATGTTTGCTTTCAGATGAACCCACGTCACTTACTCTACTTTCAACTTCTGTCATCTATAGAAAATCGAATGAAAACAGAATTAAAAATACAAACTGGTATACAATATAAATCTAGCATGTCGCAACTTGCATAAAATCAAGTCGGCAGTCGGCACAGAGGCAAAAGAACAAAAGAACAAAAGCAAACACAGAGGCAAAAAAAGTAAAAAAATAAAGAATGCAACTGTCACTTTTTTTTGGCAAATGTTAAGTTGTTAACTCGAAAGAGTCCTAAAAGTAAGACGCAAACGCGCATACATACTATAAAGAATAGCAGAAAAATCGAAAGTTTAAAGAAACCAGCAGGAGGAGGAAGAGCGAAGCCAACGATGGAAAATTGAAAAGGAACTCAGAAGAAGGAGGTAACCACTAACCTGAGAAAAAAGGATGAGCGACAAGCGAAGGAAAAAGGCGTCACAGGCTCACAAGTCACAGCAATAGCAGTCGACACAGTAGGAGAAATTAACGCGCATATATGCTATAAACAATAGCAGAAAAATTAAAAATTTAATGAAATCAGCAGTAGGAACGACGAGTGAAAACTGAAAAGGAACTCAGAAAAAGGAGCTAGGAGCCGGAGGTAACCACTAACCTGACACCTAAGGAAGAAGGATGAGCGAGTACAAGATTGGTTTAACCAGTAAACCAATTTTTGTTTCCTCTCTGCATTCTCAGAGCGACGAGCGAGGTAACTACTAAACCAATTTTTGTTTCCTCTCTACAATCTCAGAGCGACGAGTGGAGGAAGAAGGCGTCACAGTCGGAAGTCGGAACTCGGGCATCGGCAGTGGTAGGGGTGGACAGTCATACAGCCTCAACTCTCAACTCTCAACCCTAATTTCGAAGGTCACTGGTGAGGGCGTCGGCAGTGGTAGGTGGGTCGTGACTCGTGAGGAACTGAGGATTGAGGTCTGAGGAACAGAGGAAGGTCGAAAACTAAAAGGATTGGGGTCTTAGCTTCTTAGGGATTAATGTCTATTGGACTTGGGTCGAAAACTAAAAGGATTGGGTATTTGGATTTTAGGTTTGGGTAAACTACCCGGGCTGGGCTTGATTAGGGGTGGGCTTCAGATGGGCGAAGGTAGGATTGGCCATTAGGCTTCAGAAACTAAGAGTCCAAATCCAAAAGGCAAAAGCAGGCTGGTAAAAAGTTCGATTTTTTGGTTAAACCGAAAAATCGAACCATTAAAACCGAAAACCGAACTTTTAAAAATTATAAACCGCAAACTGATCGAAAAACCGAAACTGAATAAACTGAAATTTTTGGTTCGGCGGGTTTTTCGATTTGGTCGGTTGCCCACCCCTACTTTCGAGAATCTCCATTGGAGCTCCTGTGCGAGCTTTATCTCATCTTCATTGTGATAATCTCAATATGGTATCAGAGCCGGTAGAACGTATTTGCTCAAAATCTGCCTGAATTTTTGTGTTTCAAGATCCCTTTTCCTCCGTCACCTGTTGGGATTTGGCTCCGTGATTCTGATCTGCAATTTCTGTACGAATTGAAGAGTTCTTCTACAAAATTGGTCTGTCTATTCACCAAATCAGTTGAAACATTCATCAATTTCATCTATTAGAGCTCCTCTCATGGATGTCGATCAAACCGAAGAACTCACACCCAGTACGAGCAGAAATGACCAACCAATCATTGATGCGAGTAATCCTTTATACATTCACCCTTCGGATAGTCCCGGAGTGATGCTAGTGTCGGTTCCATTTGACGGAATTAGGTATAGGTCGTGGAGAAGGAGTGTGTTGCGAGCCCTATCAGTCAAAAACAAATTAGGGTTTACAAATGTGGATTGTAGGAAACCTACCCCAATTCACCTCAGTTTCGTCAATGGGAGAGATGCATTGATATGTCAACCTCCTGTATCCGTAATTCCCTCGCAAAGGAGACTTTTGAGAGTGTTGAGTATGCCAATGATTCAATAGAGCTATGGAGGGAACTGGAAGATCGATATGATCAAAAAAATGGAGCAAAGTTGTATCAGATCCAAAAGGAGATTAACGACCTTGTTCAGGGCTCCTTAGACATCATTGCCTACTACACAGGAATGAAAAGATTGTGGGAAGAACTGAGCACTCTGAGTGCTAAATCTCAGTGCAGTTGTGTTTGCACGTGTGGATCAAAGGAGACTATGCATAAGTCAGAACAGGATCGACGACTCATCCAATTTCTGATGGGCCTAAATAAAGTCTACATAATAGTGCGAGGAAG